>CM053583.1:144424957-144468425 GCA_028627135.1 Pseudochirops cupreus
AGGTAATTATGAAGTCCATCTCCTTCCCATTTCTTATAGCACAATAGTATTCCATTACATTCATATACCATAGCTTGTTCAGCCATTCCCCAATTGATGGGCATCCCCTATATTTCCAGTTTTTTGCAACCACAAAGAGAGCTGCAATAAATATTTTTGCACATATGGGACCTTTTCCCACTTCTGAATTGCTCTCTATTTTGAATATAAGCCTACAACGCAAAATCTCACTCTCATTATCTATTATGAATGCAATTGTTTTAATTCTCTCCATCCAACCTGGAATTTCCTAGTTGCTGTCTTCAAACTTGATTCCAGCAATAAGAAGCAGTTTAGCAATTCTGTTGCTAAATCATTTTTATCACATTTGCTGGTAGAAACAGCAAAATAACCTTTTGAAACACATGTTAACATCACCCAACCCCTGGGGAAAATCATCAGGTTGAAAGTGAATGCAATCATCTTTTACTTAGTGAGGAAAAGCCAATGAAGAAATAAAGGTTACTATCTGCCTCAGGGTTAAATGATTTTAGCAGCATAGATTCAGTGCTAAATATGATTCATGTGTATTGTCCACACCAAGTCTCACTTAAGACAACTCTGCATGATGGTAATTTATTCAGTTTCTACCTTCCTAGTTCTTCATGATTCTTCTGCTTATGTTCCCCAAATCCCATAAGGATACAGATCAAGTGAAACTCATTATGGGAAGGGAGGGTCAAGGAGAAGGACAATGCAAAATTTCTGCCTGTATTTTCAAGACTCCATCTTTACTATCTTGATCTTAGGAACACCCTCAGGATGCATGATCAAGACTGCACCAAACAGTTTCATGTATAGAATTATACTGTTATAAAAATCAATGTCTTATATTTGAAAAAAAATCTTCACCTTCTTGAATTTAGCTTAAACACCAAGTAGAAATCCCAAAATTTATTAAGAATGGCAAGGATTTGTTCCTGCATATGTGAAGTGATGTTAGAGAAAAGATAAAATCTAAGGGCTGTGGACCTAATAGGTACATTGTAGACTTCTACTTGGCACACATTCTCTCTCTCTCTCTCTCTCTCTCTCTCTCTCTCTCTCTCTGTCTATCTATCTATCTCTGTCTCTCTCTCTCTCTCTTCACATACATGCAAACTTCTCTGAAGGGGACAGCTGATCAAAATGGTGGTCACAAAGTTGCTTAAATTTAGGCCCTAGGAATTCAGACAGATTTGTGTATAGCAGAGAGAGCAGTGGACTTGGAATAATGGAATTAGGATTCAGATGACTGTGGGAGAATCAGCTGCTTGGAGAACTTTAATTTCTTTGTCTATAAAACAGCATCAGTAACAGTTGGCATACCCACTTCGCTAGTCATGTTAAGACCAAAATGGATAATCCATGAGCAAGTGATTGGAAAACTATGAAATGTCATACAGTCATCATTTGCTTCATATCTGTGATTTCAATGCGTAGTAAAATCCCTTTAAGAATGAAGGTCTGCAATTCATAATCAGATCTGCAGCACATAGTCTTAAAGATTTTCCCAGGTCACTGAGAGAATAAGGAATGCCCAGGGTTATGATGGCCCAGGACTGAAAGTATGGAAAACAAGGTCTTCATGATTCCAAGACTTGTTTATCGTCACCTACAATTCACTGCTTCTCAATGTGCAAAAGTAAGGTATTATTATTGTGATTAAAAACACATAGCCGATATAAAAAAGTATATTGTCAAGTTGTTTTGTTATTTATTTTGCCAAAAACAAAACAATTTGAGCTGTGGCCAAATTTATATATTCCATATAGAAGATTTTTGTTTTGTTTTATTTCCTTTTTTTAATTGGACCTTTTATTTCATTGGGGCAGGAAATTTCCAATGAAAAAATTCCTTCTGGGAAAATGAGAGTAGAAGTGACCAGCCATATGTAACAGGCAATGCATCTCTACTTCTTCCTAACTCCAGGACACTCCATTGTGATTAAGAGGTTCTGGTGATTCTTTTGCACGTGGGGCATAGATGGAAAAGGGGTGAGATGACAGGAAGACAGGAACAACTCTACAACCTGTGGCTGGAGTTTTAGCATGGGAAACTTGCAAAGTTACAAAGCTAAATTAGGTCACAAAGAAAGATGTAACTATAGATCATTTCAACAAACAATGTAAGACAGAACAGGACTTAAATCTCTTATCAAAACAAAATGATGGCTGGATACTAATCAAATCTAAATATTGAAGTTCAATAGCAAACATGACTAAGTCATTGTTGGCCTCAGATTAAAATTTCATTCCTTAAACCTTCCTTAATCTCCCATTTCAATGCAAACTCCATGAGATTTTTCTTCCACCACCTCAAGCTGCTAAATAAATTGACATTGGCTCTCTTTTCTGTTATAGGAGGATTAGCCTGATTTATACTATTCAATTACATTAAAAAAACAAAACCCTAACATTTTCACTGTTCTATTCAAACATATATTCTATGTATGTATGCTCTCAAAAAAAGTTTTATTCCAATGTCTTTTTCTTTTCAGCCAAAGAAAAACCAAGTTTGTTAAAAATCTGCCATGTTGGGTAGATTTTTAAGGAATCTGACCATTTGGGATGCTTTTATTGGCCAGCGGGACAGACTGAATCTGAGAACCTTCATGAAGGACTAGATGAATTTTATATACAGAAAGACTATGGGAGGGATCCAGGATTGACCAAGTAGTCTGAAGTGACTAGAGGAGGGGTTTAGTGAGGGTCTTGATAGGACTGGCTAGTAGCTAGGGTGACAAGAGATCAGACATCAGGAACCATAAGAATGGGATTTTGATAGGATCAAGGGTTGGAAGTAGCTGGAGGAAATCTGGAGGTAAGGGACAATAGAGTGCTAGGCTAGTTTAAGAGTAACAGAGATTTGGACAGAGTGATACTGAAATGCTTATATTCTCAGGTAAATGCCAGATTAAGTGGGAAGATACAAGGAGGTTCCCACAGCCTATACCTCATCATTCCCCCCTCAAACAAATGAGACCCACATTCTTTTTTGGTAAGAGGCAAAGGTCTTGGCTTCTGAAACTGCTTCTTGCTGCAAGGAGCATAGAGCTGTACTTGACTCAGAGGGTCCTGTTCAAGGGGTACATAGCCTGAGCAGTCATCTGGAATTTGATGGCTTGGAGCATGGAGGAGACAAACCTGGCAAAGAAGGTAATCAAACAAGGACCAAATAGGCACAAAAATAATATATAGAGAAGACAATTTCCCCGGAGGAAATTAAGATGACTATGGCAGGGCCAAAACATGAAAGGACAAGGGCATGTTTGATAGGGGTGTTGTTTTTTTTTTCTGCACATATCCCCTTTCTTTCCAAATTGCTCTATGGGTATGTAGAATGTGGAGAATAAATGCTGAGTCACTAAAACCTTTTACTCTTTAATTTTCTCCTACCTCTAGTGCTCTGGTGGATGCTATTAATTCTGCCTTCTGGGCAGAGGTCCCAGGGGCAGTGATTTGGCCTCTATGGTTTAGTGGAAGCTGACTACTGTGTTCAAACAACAGATCTTCAAATTGGTAGGAGAGGGAGTGTGTCTCATAAGGGTTGAGGGAAGAGTAGGGTCAGAGTAATTGGATAAAATGGAGAACAAAGCTTTGATAAAATGGGTAACCTTACCTTCATCCTCAAATTTTGCCCAGGGCTAGAAGAGATGGAGAAAGTGGTAGTGCTGCCAAGCCCCAGGTTCCCCTGTCACTCCCAGTCTCCAGAAGACTACAGGATGTGATACTGGGGGAGAATCCACCACTTTTTAAACCTTGGGCTTTAGTGTTCCTCCTAATCACATAGGCATGGTGCCAGCGGCATAGGTTTCTGGGGCTCCCTTTGGAAGGTGGTGAGGCACACCTTGGAGGGGCACTCCTTGCATCTTTTCCTGGCCATGGCAGCAGCTAATAATTGATCATGTTTCTGTCTCTAACTCTTTCCCTGCATTCTCTTTCCTCTGCTTTTACTAAGTATCTGTATTGAAAAACTCTAAAGGCTGTCTCCAGTATTTGGGCCTGAGGTCTTTGGGATCCCATTGCCAATTTCTGCAGTTTTCTACTAATATCTGGGGTAGACTGATTAAGGAAATACATACTAAAGATGTAAAGATGTACTCTATAGAGTCAGGATCTAAATTTTTACCCTTTTTAATAGTTTCTACCAGTTGCTCTTGGAAAAGGACAGGGTTTTCCTTTTTTCCCTGAGTAATTTCCCTGACATTTTGAAAATTTATTTGTTTTGTTTTGGACAGGCAGTTCTTAGGTCTTCTAACAGGCAAATTAACATATGGTCTCTCTTTCCCCTGTATGGGATGAGTGAAAACTTCTCAATTTGGGTTGGTTAACTTTTCAAATTGCTTCTGTCAATCACTTTTATGTTCCTTTGTCTGTTTTCCCACCTTGGTGGTACCCTCCCCTTATGTTTCCTTGCTGTCTCAGCTGGGGAAGTATTTCGTGAAGTGTGCCTCTCCACCAATGAGAGGGGAAACAGTCGAGGAGGGGTCTTGACTAAGTTAGGTTATAAATTCCAGCACTATCTTTTGTATCTCGCCTCTTCTCCATGATGAGTCATGGGGAAGACTGCCCTCTTCTCCCGGGGAAGAGAATAAAGTCCTGTTCTTATCCTAAGAGATCTTTGTGTTTATTTATTTTCACTAAATCAAAGATGAAGGATATTTTTCATCCCAGACACCCCTATCCTCACTTTTTTTGATAATTTCATCCTGTGTCACTAGTGGGAAGAGTACCTCTTTCTGGGGGGAGTTTTGTCGGGTCATTGTTGGCCAAATAATCCCCCAATTTTTGAACTTGTTCCCAGATTCTCCTCTTCTCCTCACTAGTTCAAAAGGTAGAGAAGAGGATATACAAATCACACCAAGAAAGCTCAAATTGTAGGGACCCATTTTCAAAATGCTCAGTAAACTTAGTGGGATTTTCTGAATATCATCTCAGTCTCTTTAACCTGAGTGAGATCCCTAATAGAGAATGGAACACACACTCTTATTGTTCCACTCATCTAAGTTGGCACTTCTCTCAAATGAAAAAGCCCTGAAGGCTCTGTGGAGACAGGGGTTTGGAGAGGGAGAAAAGAAGTCCCATTTCTTGTGAGGGAGGTGCTGGAGAGTGCAGGCTGATCTGGATTAGACTGCAAGGGCAGGGATCCCATTGTCTAGGGGAAACATCAGATGGCACCAGAGAAGGTGAAGGGACCAGGGGAGGAAGTACTGCTGGGACTGCTGTGGGGATGGGGTCAGAGGCCAAAACCTAAATAGAGGTCACCTGGGGAGAGGGGCCAGAGGAAAAGAAGCAGGAAGATGTAGGAGACATGGAAGGTGAACAAGGCAGGAGACAAGTGGTTTTGGGCTAGAGGAAAAGGGAAGGGAAACCAAGGGAAAAAGAGGGGGGCGTAGGAAATAAGGGAGGTTGGGGAAATTGGGGGACAGCAGGAGGAGTCAGGCTAAGTAGAAGAGCAATAGGAAGGGCTGGGGGAGATTTGGGTAGGAATAGGAGTTAGAAGAATGGTAGGAATAGAGACAGGGAACAAAGCTTGAAGCTCTGAGGGGGCCATAAGAAGGAGATCATCCAAAATGTCCAGTTGACCCCCATTGCCCTTTGTGGGGCAGCTCTAGCTATGAACATCTTACAATATTTTTTAAGAGACAGGTTCTGAGAGAATTCGACAAAGGGCATTTTGTAGGGCATTTCTACCCACTTTCCTTCTTGGTGACAGTATAACTCTAATTGTAAGAGAGTATTGTGTTATAAAGAGGCCCAAATGGGCCACACTTCATCTTCCTCCAGGTGATATTAAGACCAAATGGTGTTGCAAAAGAACATCAGCCTTTTCTTTTTAAGTTCTTCAGAAAATGTTTTTCCAATTTTGTAAAAATTGTAAAATTTTGTAAAAATTGTAAAAATTGGTAAAAATTTTGTAAAAGACAACCCAAAGGTGAATCACTGGAAACTGAAAAGGATTGACCCATTACAGGCATGGGGGCTGGAAGTCCCTCCCTCCATAAAGGATAATCTCAGAGTAAGCCTCAAGAAACAAACAAAAGAACAAGAAAACACCTGGAGTTTTCTCAATTTCCTAGTGATGAAAGAACTGGGCATATGCTTCAGTATAAGGCAGCTGTCCTTGTCCTCTATACTTTGGAAGGTGGGCCCAGGTCCATCGTCTCAAACATAACCACTGCACTAGGAACCTGTGAGCATCAGGCTGTGTACCAGATTGCCTCCTAGCTGTGTGACCTAATGTGACCTGAGAGGTCAGGCCCCAAAAGCACCTCCAAGATGCTTGGAGGGCAATAAGGGGATAGGGAGAAGGGGAGACTTCCAGTCTTGGCTGGAGAAGAGTCAGGTTAGCAGTTACCCAGTCATGGAACTATATGTTGAGGTTTAAGGGTACTGGGATGCCAAAATAGCAACAAGAGGATCCTGCCCAAATGAATTTGACTCAAGCCTTCTTTCAGCCAAAGAAAACCAAAGTTTAATAAAGATCCACCATATTGCATAGCATTAAGGAATCTGAACATTTGTGTTGCTGGATTAATCTGAACCTTTGTGACACTTGTATTGACAAGCAGGTCAGAATGAATCTGGGTCAATGTCTTCTTTTTTATGAGGCTGACCATAGATTCTTGAAAGTCATGTCAATGGATTGGCAAACTCTGAAATATCTGTATAAAATTCTAAGACTTTCTGTTTGTGCCCTGAAAAAAATGGTGACTATTCTCATTATATTAGTTCAATCTATAATTACCCCCTACCTAGATTATTTCCAGGAACTTTTACTTGGTCTTCTTGATTTTATATTTCCAAGCATTGTTCATCCCCCACACAACTGCCAAAATCATCTTCCCAAAGCACAAATCTGACCATAATTCTCTCCTTCTTAAAAAAACCTTAGTAGCTCAAATTTGCTTCTTAGGGAAAGTATCAGTGCCTCATCTTGAGTCTGCAGCCTTCCTAAAACTTAACTTTCTAGCCTTATTCACATTATTTCGCTTCAAATACTATATCCCAGCCAATCATTCCATCTCCATTCATTTGCCCAACATGTTCCCTGAAGTTATGATGCTCTACTTGCTTAAATTCTCTCAGAATCCTGATCTTCTTTTAAGTCTCAGCTCAATGTCTATCTCCTCAGGGAAGCTGACTTTAGTTCTTCTTATTGACAGCTCTCTTTCTCTCTTCCTCTTACCATTTATTTATTCATTCATTGATTCTTGCTTTTATTAATTTGCTTTTCTAATATTTTATTTATTTGCATGTTCATTCATTTGTTAAAGTTTTTTTTCTGTTTATGTTCACATTGTATTGCCTAAGCAGAGTTCATTTTGTTATTGTTTGTTCAATTCCCAGAAAATAAAGCAATGCCTTTAATATAGTAGGTGAGAAAAATACAATTATTTGGCTATTTCTTTTTGTTTTGCTTTTCATTGAACCAAAAATGGTATCCTGAGGTCTTAAAGTAGAGAGATGTCTTTTTTTTCCTCCCTCCTCTTTTAACCCCCTTTTATGGCTAAGTGAATGTGAAAACAATAACAAGAAAGTGGTGCATTGAAGAGATGACTGGACTTGGAACCAGTTGATGTGTTTGAATATTAACTTTGCCACTTTATTTCTGTATGAATTTGGGCAACTTGATTCACTCATCTGGGAATTTTTCGTTTTGTAAAAAGGGGAGATTTGGTGTTGATGTCTCCTGAGGCCTCTTTCGCCTCTAAATCTATAATTCTGGTTCTAAACACATTACTAACAAAAGAAGAATCATTTTAACAAGTCTGTAGTCTTTTAGTTGGAAAATTTGAAATTATAATGCTTATTTGGATATATAAATTCTGTTATGACTGTGTAAGAAGTTTTAGAACAGGTCATTGTCTTTTTTCTGTCATTTAGATTCTTTCTTCCAATTTATTAAATTATTTATTTTCAGTTTTCAATATTCACTTCCATAAGTTTTGAATTTTCTCCTTTTCCCTTCCCCTCCCCTCCTCAAGACAGCTTGCAATCTGATATGGTCTTTACATATACATTCCTATTAAACACATTTTCACATTAGACATATTGCATAGAAGCATTATAATGAATGGGAAAAACCATGAGAAACAGAAAAAAAAAATAAAACAAAACAAAGCAAAATAACAGAAACAAAAACAGTCTGCTCCATTCTGCATTCTGATTCCATAGTTCTTTCTCTGGATGTGGCTGGCATTTTCCATCATGTGTCCTTTGGAATTGTTTTAGGTCCTTGCATTGCTGAGAAGGGCTAAGTCTATCAAAATCTATCCTCACATATTGTGGCTATTACTGTGTAGAATGTTCTTCTGGTTGTGCTCCCCTCACTCAGCATCAGTTCATATAAGTTTTTCCAGGTTTTTCTGAAGTTCACCTGTTCATCAATTCTTATAGCACATAGCATGCCATTACATTCATATACCACAACTTGTTTAGCCATTCCCTAATTGATGGGCATGCCCTTGATTTCCATTTGCTGGCTGCCACAAAAAAGAGCTGCTATAAATATAATTGTACATGTGGGTCCTTCTCCCATTTTTATGATCTCCTTGGGATACAGACCTAGAAGTGATATTGCTGGGTCAACAGGTCCTCACTTGTTATTCAATTTCCTGATGTATTCTGTCTTTAGAAAATAACAGTAAACTAGTATCATACTCATTGTTGATTCTTCTAATTTATACTCTGTAGTTCACCCAACACACAGCAAAGTATATTTGCTGAATTCTTTGTTGAAAAGCAGATAGAAAAAGGTTGACATATTCTTCATGAGGATTCTTTGGATTTCCTTCCCCCACTGTCCTCCTTACAACAAAATATTTCTCTGTCCCTTTACCCGATAAATTATAAACTCTTCATCATATTTTTGTTCCCCTTATCTAGAACAATGTAAAGATACATATGTAGTATGTATATGTAGACATATATGTATGTATCTTCATATGTATATGTAGCTAGCTAAATATAAGATATGGATTTATCATGTAATTGCATACATATATACTGAAAAGTAGGCATATGGATGAAGTGGAAAAGCTTTTTATTATGAATGTTTTGGCTTGAAACAGTGCCTCAAATCTTTGATTTTGGTCACCATTTCTCAAGGCAAATCTTTGAGTCTTTCTTACATAATGAGGTAAAATCTTGAATAAAAAATATTGTATCAAATAAGGATTGGTTCCTTAAATTTAAAAATGGACATAACTTGATTGCTATCAAGAAAAAGGTGAAGCTTAATATAGTAGATAGTGAGCCAACCAGTGAGTCAGGAATACTATGGTTTAAATTCTATCACTGACATATGCTGATGGTGCAAAAAAGAGAAAATTATTTATCTTCATTGTCTCTGAGCAACTGTCCCTCTATAAAACTTTATAGATACAGCTAAGCAATTTACCTACACGGACAAATCATAAACCTTAACAAAACAAACAAAAATGTGAAGTTTGTGGTGCTATTGAGATAATAGACATTAAATTATCCTGTGCTTCTTAAACACCAAGAACTTTATCTCTAATGGCCATATTGGTACTGGGACCTTTGCATAAAAAAAGGTACAATTAAAATATATGTTTCTCTTGATTAGTTTCTCCCAAAAAGCCATGAAGTATCTAACTTTCTCTGAAGTCTCTTTAATAATGCTTTCAAAACATTCTCAAAATTCCTTGGCCATGATAAATGTACTTTCATCTTCTTTTATAGTTTAAAAAGAAAAAAGTAAGGCAGAGATGATGAAGTAAGATAAAATTTTAGTATTTTGCGCTTTAGAGCTGCCCAGAGAGGCAATGTGAGTTGCCTAAGGTTTCATACAAATAGTGAAATGAAAGAACCTGGAATCAGAATCAGGTCTCCTGACTCAAAATCTGGTGCTTTTCCTACTCTATCTTGCTGTCTCCTTTGTGTGGTACCAAATGAGACTGCACTACTTCTGTTCACATTAAGAAAATTTACATTTCTAGAATAGCTGTGGGGATCAAATTGGCAATATACATAGAAGACTCTATGAACCATAGCATGATGCAGTAGAGCTGATCAGGAACTAATCAATCATTTACAACAGGACCATTCTATTGGTTGGAACATTGCAAATGCTGTGTTTCATTCTAAAAAGTATCTGTTCTCCCCTCTGGGGCTAACTCCTGACCTTGAATCCCAGCCAAAGAAGCCACACACCTCAGGAGGTTCTGGAAAACCCCCAGATACCACCAGCTGGCCCAATAGGAGAGGGTGGACAGCAAGCAGCATTTGTTGGAAAATCTGGTGCAGACAATGGAGCAGCTAACCTTGGAGGTTTATCAGAACATGGAGTGGGTGAGTCCTCTGGAAATTGTCATTGAGATTCCCAGTGGTCCCAGGGCAGAGTCACAAAGAAAAATACTTGTACGTGGGTCCTCCCATCTTATGGCAATCATTTGTATAAGGACATCTCTGAAACTAGTGATATACATCCTGCCTATCTGGGTACAGCATCCCCTGGGGATATGTTGATTTCAACAGATTCCACTGCCATTGGAGCCCCAGAGACTGGCAGAGACTCATCAACAACTACTGGAGATTGTGTCCGAAAGAGCTCTGGGTTAAGATCTTCAACATCCAGATCAAAGAAGTCAAGGAGTAAAATGGGATAAGCAACATCTCAAACAGCCTCACGTCAATGATCTCAGTCTTTGTGTTGGAGAAATACCAGATACCTTATGTCTTATGGTCTAGGGGGGGATGCTTGTTTCCCTGCCCTGCTTCTGTCTTCATGCTACTGCAGTATGGCTATTGTACCCTCTATGATTATGCACAGACAATAAAATTTACCCCATTCCACTTTTTACTTCTTAGCATATTTTCCTAAGCAAATGTTGAAAATAGGCAACAATTTCAAGTTTGCTTACCAATTCTAGGAGTTGCCCTTATATTTCTGCTTTGCCCCCTGCCAAAAAATAACCAACCTGTCAAAACTTTTGGTGGACCAGTACTTATATGGGTTCAATGATAGAACTTGTAAAACCCAGTTGGAAAAGCTGACAAAGGGTGCTTATAGCAAAAAGATGCTGAACTGGGAACCCGTTGTATTTACCCGGTCTCAGTGATGGAATCCTAATAAAGCTGCCCACTGCCCCAAAACTCTAACTTCATTATAGGCCTGATCCCACTGAACAGCAGAACCACTGTGCCTACTTAGCCCCCCTGCCAATGTCCTAACTTCTTCATATATGCCTCACACTTCACTGGAACAACAGGGGTGTCCCTGAACTCTTAGCTCCCACAAAAATAGCAAGTGTGTCCATGTGATGGGAACCCAGCTACTGCTTCTACCTAGTCACTGTCCACAGACTGATTCCAACAGAAACAGTGTGTTCTTGATATAATCACAATCATATCATCCATCTAGCCCAGGACAGATCCAAACTACCTAACTATCTGTCTTGACCAGACAAGCTCACAATAGCTAGCCAATTTGGAGAACAGCATGACCAGATTGTTTAACCACCAAATATAAATGTGACACCCTCCTACATTACCTAATCCCTTAACCAAACTCTTCCTGTCTTTTTAATATTAATCATATTGCTCTATTCTATGTAAATTTTGATTATGTAATTGCTTCTTAACCCTATAAAAATCCGCCTTGCTTTCTTTAAACTTGCTGGTTCCTCTTGAAACTTAGCCTGCTTCATAAGAGGCGTCAATCTCAATAAATGCCTGTACTTAGATTAGAGGTGGTGTGACTCTGAATTCTTTGAGAGGGTTTCACCACAACACATCATGAAACTCCAACAGCTTTTGGGTGGGCAGAGCCTGTACTGCAACGTCAGGGCTGTTCTGGTCAGTAGCACCACACACCCAAAGAAGGTGAAAACTGAGCAAGCATCCAATAAGTCTTATATTCAAGATTCCAGGACTTCCTCTAGAGAAGGGGTTAATGACATTAATAAACAAGATAACCAAGCTCTGAAATTGGCTTATGAGAACACTTTGCTCTTTGAAGGGTGTTCAGATCCAAAGCATAGGGAGGATAGGGAGAGAGCCCCAGTTAATTTCACTGTGTCCACAATGGCTAAAAGAGTCTGGGATATTGGGGATGATAGACGACACAGTGAATAGAGCACTGGCTCTGAAGTCAGGAGGACCTGAGTTCAAATCCAATCTCAGACATATGACACACTTCCTAGCCATGTGACTTTGGGTAAGTCACTTAACCCCAACTGCCCTCCCAAAAGCAAAAAAAAAAAAAAAGAGAGAGAGGGAGAGAGAATCCAGGATATGCAGACCTCATCTATCATGGCCCTGAGTAAAAACACCATAGTATTTGCTGGGGTTCAACCTAGTAATCTGTGGATGGACAAGTTCCACTTACTTGCAGGGGCCCATTTGAGCAAAATTGCCTGAAACAGACTGGCACCTTCACAAGACTCCCAATATGGATGATTTTGGTTGTTCTAGACCTCCAGCCTTCACCCCATGATATTACTTAAGAACACTCCTGTCCCAACAACTCTTCCCCCCCCCCAACACCTCTAGCCATGCCCCCATTAATTACTTCATTAACCAGTACTCTATAGGGCAAATCACAGTCCAGATAGACTGGGAGCTAACGTCAGAGAACTCCAAGAGATGGAATCCACAAATTCAATTCACCAGCTCTTGGGACCCTACCAATTACTATAAATTCTGTACTGATAGTAGTGAGAATTACAATCCTCTTCCTCACCTCATTGCCTCCCAGTACCTTACCCATAATTTATAAACCGGAGTTTTGATTACATGTTTACATTTTAAAGAATATTCATCAATTTGAAAACAAAATTGGTTGATCAGTTGTTCATTCTTGAGCTTCCTCATCCCTTCACTGTGTGCATTGCCTCACCCTGTCCCATGATCAGAAAGGAATAGGCTGGATATTTAGCAACTTGGGAAGTTCAAATTCAGATTTTGGCAGGAATGGGAAGTGATGTAACAAGCAGAGGGGCAGCTGGTCTGTGGTTAGAGATAGAGACCAATGACATCCACTGACCCAGGGGACACAAGACCCAACCCAATCATACCTGCCCAACCTATATGAGCTCCTTATCTTGCCCATTTATAAGTTTTCCTCATGGAATACTGCCGGTGTGGCTGGGAACATCATCCTGGTCTCTTGACATCTTAAGAATGTTAGTGATGCACTTTGACTATTATTATTTACTCATCATCTTTTCTTCCCCTTTCTCTCATTCTTTTTTTTTTCTTTGTTGGCATCTTTACAACACTTCTACCAAATCTCTGCTATGCAACATGGTATAGATAGCTCACATCTATCATTCATTTCTCCCACACTGTCCTTTGGTTAATCCTCCTCTTTATTTCTTTATTATTGTAGTTTGTCCCATGTCTTGTAGCCACGCAATAGTTTCAGGAAAAAAAAGGGATTAGAGGTATAAACGTTTTTCCCCAGGAAGTGATTTGGAGTCTTTTCACCTTCCCTTCACTCCCCACCTTTTTTTTTGGAGAGGGGAAGGCAAGGCAATTGGGGTTAAGTGACTTGCCCAAGGTCACATAGCTAGTAAGTATGTCAAGTGTTTGATGCTGGATTTGAACTCAGGTTCACCCATCTCCAAGGCTAGCTCTCTATGCTGGGCTACCTAGCTGTCTTGACCCTTTTTAGAACACATGGGGCAGGCACTGTCATGTATGCTTTTATCTGCATCTCTATTACTTAGCAGAGTGCTTGCCACCAAGTAAATGCTAAATAAATGCTTTGTCTATCCATAAAGCACGTTCATTTAAGCAAAGCAATTAAATAATAAAGCACTCTATAAATGTAAATTATTATTATTATTGTTACAGATGGGCAGCCCATATAGTACATTGGTATTCTTGAAATATTAAAATGTGAGAAAGGGTTACAAATTTTTGGATGTGTGCTCTAAGAGGACTTCGAGGAAAACACAGATAATGACAGAGTACAAGGAAGTTTGAAAATTTTGCCTTTTGTGTTGTTAGAGAAAGTATCTGTCAACCTTGGAAATCACAGATCCACAAAAAACTTGTTATGTATGTCAAAGACAAGCATTCTATGTTGTCTTTTTACTTTTGAGAAAACTGAGGCTCAGAAATGTAGTGACTTTGTCTGTTGTGACCCCACCAGTTAGTAAATGGAAGGGTGGAGACTTGAACCAGTGCCCTTTCCCACTTAAATAATAAGGTGACAACTCAAATACATTCTATGTGATAAGATGTGACAAACATCATTTCTGTTTAATTAATTTATATATATTGTCCACCCATCCCTTCTGAGACTACATACCCCAAATCCCATTCGAATCAGCATGTCTGTCTGCAGAGGATCTCTAAACACTTCCCTTAGGATTCTGAAAGTAATCCTGAGGATCTGAAAATTTCTAGTGAGCTGTTGAGCTTTTTCGTGTATTGTCAGTGTGCTTCCCCTGATTAATAGCCATAATCAGTCTTCAGAAAGGTTACTAACTGAATAAGTATAAAAAAGACAGTTGTTTCAAAAACACCTACCCCCACCCCCACCTCTGTCAAACCAAAAGAGAACACTCCTGTTGAAGCCCACAAGATCTCTTGCGAGAGTACACTCAAATTGCTCAAATGTAAGAGGAAACAAGTGTCCAAAGAGTAGAGTCACAAGTCCCTATTACTCTAAGTCCTCGTCTCCCCTGGTGGAGACCTCATAAAGATCTCTTAGGTTACACAGAGTTGTCTGCTGGACTCTTTGGGTCAGTGCTTTTGGATTTTCCTGAAGCTGCTTTTCCTTATGGTCTTCAATTTCTCCTGTTTTTCTTACTCATGGGCACCAAGATGGCACAATGGATAGAGCACTGAGCCTGGGGTCAGGAACTCATCTTCCTGAGTTTTACTTTGGCCTTAGACACTTACTAGCTATATGACCCTGGACAAGTCATTTAGCCCCGTTTGCCTCAATTTCCTTACCTGTAAATGACCTGGAGAAGGATATGACAAATCACTCCAGTATCTTTGTTGAGAAAAATCTAAGAGAGGTCACAAAAAATTAGACAGAACTGCACAAGTGTCTTTTGTCAATTCAGATGCTGTTATCAGTCACTTCTACTCCAGAGTCACCCAGGGAGCTGAAAGGAGCTACCTATGTTCTAACCTTTCAAAGTTCTCAAGGGTGTCATCTAGTGAATTGGTGGGAGGAGGAAAAGAGAAGCCTGATCCTACCACTCAAGGCAGTTCCCTCTCAGGAGACCCTCACTGCTGGATTTGACCCTAATTTGACTCATTGTTCCTGAAATGTTTTATTCAATACTGACTTCTTGTGTTACATATTAACCTACAGATATGCCTGACTTTTTTTTTCTAGCTAATAAGTGATTTAAAATTATTTATAGCCTAGCCATACCAGGTCTTAAATTGTATTGTAAAACAGCAATCATCAAAACTACTTGGTACTGGCTAAGAAATATAGTGGTAGATCAGTGGTATAGGTGAGACACTGTAGTTAATGATTACAGTAATCTACTTTTTGATAAAACCAAAAGCCGTACCTTCTGGGATAAGAACACACTACCTTAAAAGAAAAACTGCTAGGAAAACTGGAAAACAGTATGGCAGAAATTAAGCATAGGTTAACATTTTACACCATATACCAAGATAAAGTCAAAATGGGTACATAATTTAGAAATAAAGGCTGATACTATAAGCAAAGTGGGAGAACAAGAAATACTTTACCTGTCAGATTTATGGAAAATGGAAGGACTTATAACCAACCAAATGATATAGAACATTATGAAATGCAAAATGTATAATTTTGATTATGTTAAATAGAAAAGTTTCCACACAAAGCCAAATGCAACAAAGATTAGAAGGGAAGCAGAAAGCTGGGAAACATTTTTTGTAGCCATCGTTTCTGACAAGGGCCTCATTTCTGAAATATTTAGAGAACTGAGTTAAATTTATAAGAATACAAGTCATTCCCCAATAGATAAAAGTTCAAAGGATATGAACAAACAGTTTTTGGATGAAGAAGTTAACGTTATCTCTTGTCATGTAAAAAAATGTTCTAAATAAAGTGCAAAAATAAAAATGCAATCAATAGTGATTGATTATAGAAATTCAAATCAAAACAACTCTGAGGAGCCACCTCACATCTATCAGATTGGCTAATATGACAAAACAGGAAAATGATAAATGTTGGAGAAGATGTGGGAATGTTGGAACACTAATGCATTGTTTGTGCAGTTGTGAACTGATCCAATCATTCCAGAGAGCAAATTGGAACTATGCCGTAAGGGCCATAAAAATGTGCATATCCTTTTACCCAGCAATACAACTTCTAGGTCTATATCCCAAAAACATCACACAAGTGGGAAAAGGACCCACATGCACAAAATTATTTATAGCAGCTCTTTTTGCGGTGGCCAAGAATTGGAAATTGAGGGGATGCCCATCAGTTGGGGAATGGCTGAACAAGTTGTGGCATAAGAATGTAATGGAATACTATTGTTCCATAAGAAATGATGAATGGGCAGACTTCAGAAACACCTCAACAGATTTGCATGAATTGATGCTAAAGTGAGCAGGACCAGGAAAATATTGTTCAGAGCAATAGCAGCATCATGTGATGACTGCCTTTGATAGACTTAACTCTTCTGAGCAATGAAAAGGATCTAAGACAACTCCAAATGTCTCATGGTGGAAAATGCTATCTACATCCAGAAAGGGAACTATGGAGTCTCAATAAAGGTCGAAGTATACTATTTGCTCTCTTGCTTTTTTTTTTTTTTTTGGTTTTTTGTTTCTTCTTTCTCACTGTTTCTCCCATTTGTTCTAATTCTTTTTTCCAAACATGACTAACGTGCAAACGTGTTTTATATGAATGTATATGTAGAGCAATTTGGAGTGCCATCTTGCATTTCATCTTGGGATGCGGGGAAGTGAGAGAGGAGGAGAAAATTTGGAACTCAAAATCCTATGGAAGTGAATGTTAAAAATTGAAATTTAATTAATATTAAAATAAAGAAAAATAAATAAACAGCCAGGATTTACCAAAATGTTTATAGACATTTATGCTTAGTTATGTTTAGTTGAATTCTTTGTTGAAGGGCAGTTGGAATTGTGCATGAAGTCTCCATTGACTTCCTACCCACAACCTTAAAATTGTTGGATACTCTAATCTTCATAGGAAGTGCAAAGTTACTTGTTTAATGAATATGAGTTATCACCAGTCAACCAGCAAATATTTATTAAGCACCTAGTAGATGCCAGGAACTATGCTACATACTAAGTGAGATACATAGGGTCACAGAGCTAGCCTGTATCTGAGATAGCATTTGATCCAAAGTCTTCCTGAAAGGCACTGAAAAAATCTCATCTCCACTTCCTATGCCCACCTTGACACTCTAGGGAAAAATAATTTCCCTATAATACCTGGTGTATTTCAATCTTTCAGAGACTCATTCAGGACAAAGGGAGAGAAACAGATTTGAGAGGTGAAAAAGCCTTAGTATTCCAAAAAATCATCAAGAACCTTTCCTTTTCTCTTAGGGAATGATGATTTCCAGAAAGATGTCACTCCTCAAATAGCCAGCAGACAGAATCTGGCCAAATAAGCATGATAACAACAAAAATCTGTGTCCCTAAAGTGGACCTATATGAAATTCACCTTGAATTCCTTGAACTCAGGTTAGAATTTCCAGGTCAGTCTAAGAAAGGGTAACTTATGGATTACTGTAATGCCAAGCAAAGGCAACTTCCAAGGTTCAAATTACCAGCATAGCAAACCCCATTTAATCAACAAACATTCACAGAACAGATAAAGTCAAAATATAGTGTAACTTGTTCATTTAAGAAGTAAGTTCTCAATTCAATTGCAAAGTATCAAGGTCCATGTATCCCACCCCTGGCCAGTACATTAGTCAAAGTAGCCCACTCCTGGGCAGTACATTTAGTGAGTCAACAGTCTCTCCTCTCAAATGTACATTATCTCCAATCATAAACAAACTACATTCATTTGGTCAATCACAGAGCACAAAAAACTCAAAGGCTTCCCATCCCTGAATCTCAAAAGGCACAGGGAGCACAAAAGGTGATCCATCCTTAAGTTACAACAAGGTTAAGATATTATCTCAGCATTGAATATCCAAGGAAAGGCCCTTCTTTCATCTTCACTCAAGGCTAGCCCTCAGCAATCTAAGTTCCTGGGGAGACAAAGCTCAACAAAGCCACAGCCAGTGTCCTCATCAAGTCACTCTTTGCCTGTAGAGCAGTCCCAGAACCCCTGAAAACATCAGCAAGATCCTCTCCCAGGATATCTGTAAACATACAACAGGAAAATCCTAAAATCCTCTGAACCAATAGCAAGGTTCCAGAACCTCTACAACAGCAGCACTGTCCTTCACCAGTAGGTGAATCTGGCAAAACAACATCGAAACAGACATAAAAAATACTGGCATCACAGTCATGCCTCCTCAGTTGTTGGCAGCTCCAGGTGGCAGTTCTCAAAAGTCCTGGGCAGTTCCAACAGGCTCTCAGCAGTCTTTCTTTCAGCAATTCAGGCTCCACGATACTAGATACTGCCCTGCAAAAGTCCTTTTGACCTTCTCTAGGCTTGGGCCTCTCTCCCAATTCACAGCTCTTCCCAGTTCAGCCCTCTCCATGTCAACAAGTCCATGCCACAAGTGGGATTCACAAGCTGTGGGTTTTAACACTCAAACCAAAAACCAAGCCAATACAGGGGCATCTCCAAATTCTATTACCATTACACTTACATACTGAGGGATACCCATGATTCTACATTTGAGAAGGTAAAGGTGAGGATTTCAGTTAAAAAAAACCAGAAAGGGACCCACGGAGGTCCTGATTTTAATACCTCCATTAAATAATCAGAGTATATTGCTCCTGTTCTCTTTAAAAAATTGGCAACTATCACATCATGTCTCTCATCGGCTGTCTTTTCTCTAGATTAAACAAGCTCACTTCTTTTAACCTTTTGTCATCATTCTTATTTTCCAAACCATTTATCATTTTTGTTGCTGTCCTTTGAACTCACTGCAATTTGTCTGTGTGTTTTATGAATACATGGTGCCCAGATCTGGATAGAAAGCTTCACCTGAGATTTTCCCAGTGCTAATAAAATAGAATAATGGTTGCCCTTTACCTTGGTGTAATTCATATTTTAAAAATCTCCTGTTTGGATTCTTAATGGAATAGTTTAGTCTACAGGAAAAAAAAATATCACTGAAATGGGAGATAGGGAAAAATGTTGCTCTTCTTCCTAGTTTTAGGTAGAATTTTAAACTTTGTTTTTTTTTTTCTTTCTCATACAAGGAAATTCCATTTAAATATTTTGAGTGCTCTAGACCATTCCTTCTAGGTCACAATAACACTAATATGTTTCTTTATGTGGGGTAGGACTATTGCCAAAATGGAGGAGTAGTCCTTGGACCATATTCAATATTCTCTCCCTGATGCATATGCGAATGAGGTCTTGGTGAGTCTGTTTCCAAAAGTGTATGATGTGGATTAATATTGTGGTTCTATCTCTGGTTCAAAAGGTGTATAAGTGACTATTTCCTATTGTCTTGTTATATCAGTGGTAAAAATCTTTTTTAATTGATTGCTAAACTGGAACTAAGTGTATATCCAAAGGGCACTAAAAGATAATAGCTTTCCCTCTCTCCTTGGTAGTTTTTGAGTAAAGAGGAAGAAATGTTATACGTCTCTGGTAAAGGAGAGAGGTAGGACCACAACCAGTGGTTTTATTTCCCCATCCAGAGTGCTATATGACTGCAACATCTAGGTAGCACAGAAGATAGAGAATTAGTTGAAAAGTCTGGAAAACCTAAGTTCAAATTCAGCCTCAGATGTATCATACTTGTCTGACCTTGGGTAAGTCTCTGAACCTCTGACTGCTTTATTTTCTTCAACTATAAAACTATCTCAAAGGGTTATTGTGACATTCAAATGACATAATATTTTTAAAAGTGTTTAGTGTAGTTCTGGGTACACAGTAGGTTCTTAGTAAATGCTTATTCCCTTCCTTTCTCTACCGGTGGATCCACATTATTTCTTACTTCTTATGTCTCTTGGGTTTCTTCTTTTTTCAATTTAGTTGAATCAATCTATCTATCTATCTATCTATCTATCTATCTATCTATCTATCTATCTACATATAAATGGAATAAACCAAGTTATAATCTTGGGAAATTTGAAAGATGGAAGAATGATCAAAGGTCCAGCAGCTGGAGCCCATAATGAGTTTGCTTTTAACTACAACAGCTGAGTGCAGTGATTAGCCAACCATGAGATGTTACCTGCTTCATCCTGCTCCCCAGGGAATTAGCCCTGAAGCTGAGAAATCATGTGTTACAAGCAAGTCTGTGGCTCATCCATTGGCTCTGGCAAAATTAGCAATGAGCTTATTGGGAGATATTGGTGCTGGGATTCACCACTTGAAGTGTGAATCTACTCTCTTTAGGAAATGAAGTCATGGAGTAGAATGTGTTATTAGTTTGGGAGGTTTTTCTTTGATGTTTTCTCTATCTTCTCAGTAAATACCTGTTTGTGAAAATTAATTAATATAAATTTGTTAATTGAAGGAATATTAGCTAGTATTGTGAAAATACTTAGGGAGTGATATTGCAGAGATGGTAACTGATAACCAATACTGGAGGGGAATACACAAGATGGTGGCTTTTGAACAATAGTATTAGATACCCCAGAAACTTAAAGGGACACTTGAACCGTAAAGGGAGGTGAATGCTAAGCTTATTTAGCTGAGCTTACTGCTTTCTCTGCTCCTAATCTCTTTCTTCTCCACAAAATGTAAAAGTTAGAAGGTACCCTTGAGAACATATAGTCATGAAAAGTAGTTCTTTCTACAATGAAGGTACCTGAAAATGGTTATTCAGGTTTTTTATTAAACTTCCATGGAGGGTGTACAACTCTACCCAAGGCAGCCTGTTCTAAATTTGGATAACTCTTATTAGCTGTTCCTTCATTTTCCTCTCCATCCTTTAAATCACACCTAAATTTTCCTTTAAAAAAAAAATATATATATATATTGCCCCATTGGTGTCCCTCTGGGTTACTCCACCCTCAATGCCCAATCAAACTCACAGGTTGGGTCCCTGTTAGGGTAGCTATTTCATGTTCAAAGTACTCTCTGGTTCTATGTTCCTAAAACTATGACTTAGTTGTCCCTACCAATGTATTAACTTTTAAGTTGTTATCCAGAGAATACAAATAGCTAGAACAAAGGACTATTGAAACTCCTATCTGTATTGACAGACAGACAGATATAGAAAGAGAGAAGGACACACAGAGAGACAGGGAGAGAGAGACACGGAGTGAGACAGAGATGGGGGAGGGGGTGGTGAGGAAGGAGAGTGAAAGAAAAAGTCAATAGAGTCTAGTGGTTAAACCTAGGTTTATTGGTCCATGGGATCACATTTTT
The DNA here is from genome assembly GCA_028627135.1 of Pseudochirops cupreus. NCBI lineage: Eukaryota > Metazoa > Chordata > Mammalia > Diprotodontia > Pseudocheiridae > Pseudochirops > Pseudochirops cupreus. Next base: position 144,446,399 of record CM053583.1, read on the forward strand.
TTCTCTCCTCATTTTTGTGATCCATACTTTTATAATAAAAACTGACTCAGAATGCAATAAAAATCAGCTTATCTTTATCTAGAGATAAAACCCATTTCAAAATTATAGACATCAACTACATTTTAAAGAGACCAAGAAACCCACATGTTTAAGGGATGCAGTGATCTAGCTAGTAATAAGCTAGGCAAGGAGAGGAATTTGAGAAATGTATGACTTTTCTAGGTTCCAGTAGCTTGATAGTAAGGGAAACTACAAAAACTTTTCTCTAGACAGACCACTTCTTAATTATGTTCATTAAGCCAGAGAAAGCTCAAATTACCCATTATGTTCAGATAGGTGTAACAGCATCTTTTATTTTCAATTTTTTGGCTATTGGCCCTGGCACACTTCTATACATGACAGTCCTTCTGTGCTCATTGGGGCCTCCAAAGTTCCTGGATTTCCAATGTCCAAGACAACTTCTGCTTCCCACAATCCTTTGATCTCTCTTCCAGCTGCAGAGAAAAAAAAAACAAACTTCTTTCTTTCAGTATATTTGAGTATAGGGCTATATTAACAATTAAAAAAAAATTCTTCCCCATAAATCTCAAGTACCCAACTACACACTGCATCAGTAGGAGGAGTGGAAATACATACAGGGTAGCATGTCATAAGGGACACATGTGAGCAAAGTATGTGCAAGGAGGGGCAATTAAGACCTCTAATAATGCAGGGCTATCTAAATCTTTGTGTTTAGGGGGTGGGAGGAAATAAACATTTACACAATGAGTACTATTTGCCACGTACTTTGAATCTTATCTCATTTGATTCTCATTACAGCTGTGAGAGGCAGGTGCTATTATTATTTCCATTTTACAGTTCAGGAAACATAGGCAAACAGAGGTTAAGTGACTTGCCCAAGGTCAATTAATTACTACTGAGTGTTTTAGGCTGAAATTGTACTCAAGTCTTACTGACTCCAGGTCCAATGCTCTATCAAATAACATTTCCAACCTCTCAAAGTTTGCTCAAGTGTTTACCAAACCAAAGTTAACTCTTGGGGAAAAAAAACATTTGAAATTTAAAGTAGAGAATGTCTTTACCATATAATAATTCTAATCTATACTATATAGCACATTCTGATCATATTTCAAAATTTTCTTTTAAGAAAAAAAAAACACTGCATAGGCACAGACCCAGAAAATGTTGTTAGATAAAAACTTAACTAGAGTTCAGAGAATCCTGATCCTTTATCAGAGACTAGAGATGTGCCATTCTATTAAGAGATAGAAAGGATAATATCATCATCACTACCACTACCCAATAAAAAGCACGAATTCATCTGTAAATATTCAGAGATAGATAAGGTAGGACAGATCTTAGGTAAAGTTTAGAGACTTTAGGCCAGTTCCACCAAACCCAGCTTGAGTCTTCCCAGGTTAATTAATAATTTTGGAGCACAATTTTGAGGCTTTGAGGGGGTTCTAGAAAGACCCAGCCCAGGATTCCCTGCTTAAGCCAAAATGCACTGAAGCCTGCCCTAAGTTATGGTGTGGTGCCTGAGCTCAATTTGAAAGAGAGCAGACTTCAGACCTCCCAAGTCATGGTGGCTATAGCATATGACTCTGGTTCTTAGCCAAACTTAGGCTGAGGACAGCCCAGTCCCAATAGTAATTGAACCCAACCCTGGCCTAACAGAGCAAGTAGCCTAAAAAATATCCTCACAAATTCTAGACAGGATCTATTTTGGCACATCTGGCTTCAGACCAACTTGAAGAGAAATATCCTAGGAAAAATTTAGCCAAAATAGTCCCTGACACAAGTAGAAGGGAATCAACATGAGGGCAGCACTTAAGGACAACAGTCAAAGAGAAGAACCTCCAGAAAAGCCTAAAGTAGAGAGAGAACTTAGAGCACTGAGACAAGAGGGAGCCCCCAGTTAGAGTCTAATACCTTGGTAGCCCAAGTCCTTCCAAGGAGGGGTCTACTCTGGGAATCTATGCTCTGGACAGGTAGACCCTGCCTACATCATATAGTTGTGGAGCTTGACTCAGTGCAGACCCCCAGATTAACAGGTCCAGGAAAACTCTGAATAACATAAGGAAATATTTTGGTTTGAAATATATATAGGGGATAAACCCAGAAGAAGATTTTGACCTCAAAACAAATCCTGGTAAAATCTCAGTGCAAAACGAGATCGTATCTTTCCGGTGGAAGATTTAATATGAATCACTTCTTAAAACTCTATCTTTAAAAACATGACATTCATTGACATTAAGTAAGCCACCAAATGATGATGGAAGTGTCAAACTTGGGACCTTTGCCTATGTTAAGTCCTTGGAGTAATATCCACAAGGTTGTGGAATCCCCAGAGAGTCTGGTAGCAAGTAAGTGGTTCCAGTTGTGACATGCTTCCCACATGGGTATTAGAGACCAGTATGAACAGACATGTCTACTTGTCTCTTACTGGGTTTGACAGAACTGGACTTTCAAATGCTTATATTCTATAAACCTACAAGGGGGTCAGCAAAGCTGGAAAGACAGTACTATTCTGAAAATCTTCCTATAAAGGATTTTAGGGACCTTCTCCTCTGTTTAGTTGTCCATGAAAGTCTTTTAAGAGAAACAGGAGCTCTGGGCTTAAGCCAGTTTTCTATTACATGTCACAATCTGAGTCATGACACCATTTAACTGTCTAAGAAAAAATATTAACACTGCATTTTGCATTGTAGGCACAAGTCAGCCAGAAGAAATTTTATTAATTTATCATTCTATACTGAAACACTTCTAACTTAGACAAATGTCCAAAATGCTATATTCCCTCCTCCCCACACCCTTGGATATCTTTCTATTCAAGACAATTTGAGGAATTCATTTATAGGAATTTTGAACATTATAAAAAGGTTATAAATATGTTAAAATATAGTTTGGGGTTAACTTTACAGAGCAATAGTCCCTATTCTTTAACTAGAATGCCTTAATTCCTTCTTTGACCATTCTCTTAAAAAAATTAAAGAGAGTCTCCCTGTGATCAATATATAAATCCTTTATCAATGGAGCAAAGGATACTTCTCTCTAGAATGTGTTATAGCCCTATCCCTACTTGAGTTCGGGAAGGCAAGGATTTAAACATTGGTTTCCACCCTTAATCTATTTCCCAGAAATTTTGTCTTTTTTCTTGGTCTTCCACATGCTTTTTTAAAGGAAAAATATTTCTCAGCAGTTCTTAAAAGACTAAAAATGAAGTTTTTTTGTAATGTGATTCTATAAAATTGTTGACTTTGTATGAAGCATAGATTTTTCAGTAGAGAAACCAAGACTCATTGATTTAGAGGTGAAGGAGACTATTGAGATCCAGCCCCCTCATTTTATACGTGAAAAGGAACTGAGGTACATGAAGATTGAGGGATTCCGATGTTAGAAGGGGGTTTTGAACTCAAGTTCTCAGGGTCTACACTCCTTTTATTAAGCAAATTTGTTCTGTGAAGTTTGGATTTAGTCAAAGGGATACATTGACTACCCAGAAGACCACATCTGACTTCAAGGCCACAGGATCCCTACCCCTGGTAGAGAAAGTGCTTTTGACACCTCTGCAAGTTCTTCAGCTTTTCCTTCTTTAGATTTTATTAACTAATCCCTTTTCACTTAATTGTGGTTTGGAAAGAGTTTTTTTTCTTCTTCTTCTTACCACTGAGGTTATTTCTTATTATTAGAGGTAAAAAGGTGACACAATGTATAAAGGACTTGGTTTGGACTCAGGAAGTTTAGATTCAGTCTCATATACTAATTAAGCTTTGTGACCCTTTGTCTGCCTCATTTTCCTCAAATGTAAACTGGAGGTCATAGTAGCATCTACCTCCCTGGGTTATTGTGAGAATCAAATAAGATGATATTTATAAAGTACTGGCACAGTGACTGGCACATGTTAAGCTTTAAAAAAAGGGGGGGATTGTTCCCATGTTTTTCATGATTGTACATGTATAATCTACATAAATTGATTGTCTTCTCAAAGAAAGGGTAGGTTGGGAGCAAGGGAAAGAATCTGGAACTCTAAAGATTAAAAGATTAATGTTTAAATATTTTTTACATTTAACTGAGGGAAGTAAGTTCAAAATTAATTTAATTTTAGAAAGGTTCTTTCCCTCTCCACTTCTCCCCTCCCCACTCTGAATTACTCTCAATATATCTGCAATATATTGTTGCATAATTGAAACTAAAAATGTTGTTGATGAGACAGCATTGGTGTCAGGAAGAACTGAATTAAAATCCTTTCTCTGACACTTCCTATCTTAACATAGTTGAATCACTTAAACTTTGAAAACTTGTTTCCTCATCTGTAAAATGAGAAGAGGATGGGCTAGATTCAACAGTTTCTAAGATTCCTTCTAGCCTTAAATCTATCATTCTGATAAAATAAGCTGGATGAAATCCTTGCCTATAATTAATAAACTTCATTTCCAATTTTGTTTTTATTTAATACTAGTTCATAATAAAAACATTATCATCTTGCAGTATATTTCAAATCCATTTTATAGCATGTCTTCTTCAGGGGGTCAAAATTATCTGCATTTCCAGCAGGAGCTCTATTGATATTCCTGATTTGTTCCGCTATATCTCTGTCTTTCGTGGTATGAAAATACAAAAGATGATTACTCCCCTTACTGTCCTCCATACTGATCATCACTATGTTTCTAAGTAGTGCCAGGCTGCAGCGCCATGCTGCCCAGTTTATTGCTTAGCTTATAGAAGAACTGTCATCATGGTGTCGTGGTGGCTCAGATGCTAGCATGAATAAGCCAAAATTTCAACATACCTTCTGGGCCTTCACAGCTTCAGTACTACACAGTAGTAATCTCAGGGCAGTCAGAGTTCCCACTCTATATCTCTCAGGCTGTGATTCCCTTACTTTGTTTTTTCTCACATGAGGCAGAGGGAGGGCAATTGCTGTTAATAATTAATTTAATCCTTTGGGTCTAGAATAAACAATTCAGTTTCTACTTGGTTTGTGTTGCAATCTTTCTATTTATAATGTCCAAGGGTTTGACTCTCTATGCCGTCTTTATTGCTTCCTGATTTGGGGATCTTGGGTGGGTTATTAAATGTGCCTATATAGCCCTTAGTTTCCATATCTATAGAAGGAGGATATTGCACTAGATGACTTCTAAAGCCCCATTTGGTTCTAGCTTATTAGTTGATCATCATTAGCTAGAGTAGCTAACTACGATCCTTATACTATTTGAATTAAAATGGATGGTAAAGAACAATAGCTCAAACTGCACTGGGACATAATGTAAGAAAATGATGACTCTGTTGACATTAGTAACACCAGGAAGAGGAGTGATGCAAATTTTTTGGATAGTCTGAAGAATCAGATTCATTACTTCATACTCATACCTCATTAACAATTTATATTCATCATGACCATGTAAGTAGTACCGATAATTTTTATTGGTTATGTTCTCCTGTCAAGGACATTCTGAGATCTCTGTTTATTTCTTTTACATTCTATGTCTTATTTCCCTTCCTTCCCTGCCACCATCCCCATACCCCTGGATCATATAAATAATGAGGGCAAAACAAGGGTTGAGTTCCTTCTTTACTATTCCGGGGACTTACAATGGAGAGAGAGGAGTGTGGACCTCAATAACTAAGCCAGGTAGAGTCAGTGGGACAAGAAGAAATGACAAAAGAAAAAAGTGAAATTAGGACTGATATGGTAGAGAAAGAAGAGATGAGGGCCATCAGTCCTACAGTTGTTTCAAAGTAGAAGACTCAGGCTAACATTAACATTTGTATATACCTCTTTAGGAACAGAGAGAAGTTTTAAGAAAAGTTATGTCATCTCCATTTAGCCCATCATTTCCACTCTTTCCTCCTGGAACACTAAATTCTATCTTTGTTATTCCCTGAGCTTTGATAAACCAGCTTTGGCCTTGTTTCCACCCCACCTCCCACCCCATTTCCTGGCCTCTATGGCACTCTGTGGTCATCTCTAGATCTTGCCCATTTTCCAACTCTTTCTTTATATATAGCATTCCATTTGAATTTTAGATCCTTGAGGGACTCTCTGGTTTACAATCTATATTTGTGTCTCTAATACTTAGTAGAATGCCTAGTACATAGGAAAAAAAGCATATTCAATATTTTATCAATCAACATATATATCATCTCTCTGTCCCATTCTCTATCACAATCATTTGTATATAGTAGGAGCTTAATCAACGATGGTGAGAATGGAATAAGTGGTAGTAGTGTTGCTGCTGTTTTTAAACTTTTGATCTCCCCATTCCTTCACTTATACCATACAAAAACATTTGCAAAGGGTCCAGTTTATTTTGCATAAGAGAAGATAAACTGTCTTTTATAGGCAAACCTATGTTTCCTCAGCTTTCATGTTACAATAGGGAAACACGTCTATTAGTATACTGACAGAAGTCTATTTATTCTTCGGATGATATGCTCAGAATAAATGGGGAATTCTGCTGATTTGGTTGTGGCTTGATACTCTCTGTTCTCTTCCCAACAGTGCTCTGGACCACATCCTTCATAAGCTTTGAGGACTAACAATACATAGAAATCTTCAATTTGATATAATAGGACATTCTTCACTGCTGCCCAAAAGGTTCTGATAGGTCAACCAATGACATCACTGGGCATTGAAATGGCTAAGAAATATGCCACCTTTGTTATCCTAGTTAAGGTTCAATTACAAAAATCGAAATACTTCATTGGAATGATGATCTAGTTTTGAATTCCTGTGCTGCAAGGACTGGCTAGCTGTGTGACTTTAGTAAAGCTACTGAACCTTTATGTCTGAGTTTCTTTTTTAAAATAAAGTATAAGGTTATAACTAAGTTCCTTTATAGATCTAGATTCAGGGAGCATACATTCTTATATTCAATTTCTCATATGAGTTTGATTTTTGATGGAATATGAAAAGAATCAATTGCAGCTTGAACTCCCAATGCCATTTTCTTAAAACTTCACAAGAGACACAGCATAGGAAGTTTTTGGCAAATATTCTGGAAAATACCAGTACTTTTTCCCTTTCTTTACAGTACATATAGGTCAAGCAATAGAGGTAAGCTTAAAGGACTTCTATATCAATCACCTCATTTTATTGATAAGAAAACTGAGCTCCAGAGAGGATAAATTTTTTCCCCGTCATCACACAGACAATGACAGGTAGATCCAGAATTAGGACCTCTAATTTCAAACTCAGCACTTTTTCCACCCTAGCTGCCATTATAGCCAAGAGAAAAGGAAAGAGAAATCCTTTCAAGCTGTCTTTCTAATTCCTGGTAGTGTAGAAATCTAGGCTCTGTAAAAGAAGAGCAAGAGAAAACAGTGCCAAGTCTTTTCACCAAGTCATAAATTAATTATGACGTTAAGAGTTGAGAGCAGTGCTATTCCACTAATATTGTTAAGTAATGACACAGAAATTAAGATGAAAGGTGAAGATGTAACTTTAGGATATTGAAAGTAAGGAATTCTCAGATGCCACCTTATGTGTGGCAAGTATGACTCTTATGACCGAGGACTGCTAATTTAGAGACAAGCCTGATTGTGGTATTTTTTGATAAATTTTCATATCTAATATTTTAAGAATTAATTTACTATATATATTCTTTATCCTTATATCAAACAGATAATGTGATTCTGTTCTTCTTAGGTCATATTTTATGAAACATTATGAAATAGGTAAAAATTCCCAACGATAATTACCAAACTTTCAACAAGCTAGCAGTTTGTGGACAGCACTGAACTAAATTCCTGAGTCCAGTGCTATTCACAAGACATGCAAAGCGTAGGTAAGTGAAAGTTCCTACCTCTATGGAACCTACACTCCAATAAGAACACTTCTAGTTTACATTTGGTGCTCTACAATTTACAGTGTGATTTTTACTATGTTATTACAACAGAAATGTCAATTCATCTTTGTACAATGCTATATAATTTATAGTACACCATTCTCACAAAGTAAAGTAGAGAGCATTATCATTCATATTTTATAGAATTGGAAACTGAGTCTCACTTAAAGGTAATGTCTCTGAGTTGAACAATTACAATCCTGGAAATTACAGATAATATTACAATTTCCTTAAGAGACAATGGACATTTGTGGAATTAAAATTTAATTATCACTTTATGAGGAGTCTGTTAAGAGACTGAGAGTATCATTGTCATTCTAGAGACTCTGCTAACTGTGATGACTAAAAAGAGGATAGAGAAAGGACTTAGATAACTTATTTCCTCAGAGATTTGAATTTATCCCTTATCATGTGAAGAAACATGAAAAGAATTCTTTAGGAGAGACATTAATTGGTATCCAGAGAGAACTGAATTTTCAGGCTGTGTTTCCAGAAATAAAGTCAGCTACTGTAGTGATGGTTCAGATTGTCAGTGGAATTTGTCCCAGCTGATACAGGATAAACAACCATGTACATCCCTTCTATTTTTTTATACTACTAATATATAGTAAGTCAGTAACTCTGATATTTATTTAAAAATTTAAAATAACATTCTTTGATAAAGCAAAAGTATATATAGACACACATGCATAAATATACACATATATACAATGTCTGTGTATGTATACACAGACATACACAAGATAAGTATTCTATCCATGCTTACGTGTGTCTATATCTATATATTTATACATATATAAGTATAAATGCACACATAGCTCTGTACACATATATGTGTATACATACATACATATATCTATCTATCTACATATATATAGGCATAGATGATATAGATATAGATATGGGGGTGGGTGGGTGATTTTTGTAGGTGCATATACACCTATACAGATCTCTCTAAAACACCTAGGTTCAAATCCTCCATTCAGCTACTTCCAGAAAGAGAGAGAGGGGGTGGGAATCAATAACTTATAGGAAAAGAGATTTTTTCCAGCTAAATAACTAATATATTTTAAATGAAGCAATTGAATAAGAGAGATCTTTTAATTCTAATAATTATTAAGGAAATCCATAAAAATATATGTCCATTGGTTGTCTTAGAATCTAGTGTGAAAATGAATTTTTAAAAATGAGTTAGCATGAGGAAGAGAGAGGGTTGATCATCACTATCTAGGCAAAGAGTGAGAGTTAACTCTAACCTGTATTACACATGATTTGAACAAGATCATAAGACTAGAAAGTAACTGTGTAAGGAACTTATGTCTTTTAATGTTGAATACAATGCTCTTTCTAGAACGCATGATTGTTTCTTATATCAACTATGTTCTACAGGCAACATTGATATAGTAAAGTATAAACTGAACTAGAAATAAGAGGATTTTATTCTGAATCCGAGTTCTTCTACTTACCAGCAATGTGATCTTGGGCTAGTCACTTCACAAATTACTAAAGATTTTTAGTGTCATAATATATGCACTGATGGAATTGGATTAGATGACCTCTAAGATCTCTTCCATTTCTCAATACATGATCCACTCCCCAGTATCACTACAACAATCTCCAATGTGTAATCCTTTTCCATAATTTTACAAGGAAGATCATGGAACCCCAGTACAACATTGCACATCAACATCATTGCAAAGCACCAAGTTTCTTGATACTATATATAGAAAGGAGTAAATATCCTCCTATGTTCTAGAAAAATTTAAAGAACATCCTAAGTATCTACAATTCCATTAGATAGTGATTATAGTAAAAGTCAGGCTTATATAATATTAATGAATTTTAAAAAATAATTAATACACATTATAGTCGTATCTCTTTTAAAGACTCTAAAAATTCAAAAAAAATGAAGAAAATTCTCAGATATCTGTAATTTTTAAAAATAATTTGATAAACGTTTAACTTTTATCCTATCAAGTTATTGCTGCAGGCTCAATAACTCTGGATAAGCAAATATGAAAAGGCTTGACCTTGGCTTTAAAAAAAAATCTTGTAGCTATTTTACTTAGGAAAAAAGTAATAAATTGATACCTGGATTTAGACTGTATCATATATCTTACATCTGACTGTAACAGGCATCTCATCAAATAATGTCATTCTGGATTTTAAATCTATTTTTATCACCCCAAAGATCTCATCTGTCAATATTTGATTAGAGGTCCTACCAGCCTGAGACAGCTTTTCTCAGTTTGATAGATAATCCGAACCTCTGAGACTATCGATTGAAGTTTCATCCCAGCAAAAAGAAAAAAAGAAAAAAAAAAGTCAGGAGATAATTTTTGATTACATTTCAACCTGTGACTTTTTCTGCCTTGAAGTCAGATAGGAAAGCTCTGTATTCTTGGCTTATCATGGCAGACAGATACTCTTATATTGATCTAGATAGAAAAGTTCAAATGAGCTTCTCAACTAGATTATTTTTTTTCATAACATCTCATCTAGGGTTAAAAAGGTATCTCCTAAGACTCATATAAAAATAAACCCAAAATAAAGTTTTTTAAAAATCAGCCTTAGGAATTTTGTGCAGTGATTTTGTGTAAGTAGCAATATTTTGAAAGACAGATGTGTTGTTTGATGGAATAACTCAAAATGTCAGGATACAAATGATACAGTTGAATCATAGACTATGAATGAGGGAAACACTCATTTTGTGAATTATTCAATTTTCTCCAACTAGATCGAAGAATCCTAAATATGGTGCTGAACTCAGAGATCATTATTGTGGCAAAGTGTAAGGAAATAAAATGTCTAGAACAGGATTTACAAATGAATATGTGGGAAAAAAATATGATTGCATTTTAAAGCTAAATATAATTCATTACAATTTTTGCCTCTCTTTCTTTAATATGCATAATATAGAATAGAATCTTGCTATTTTGAAACTTGAAAGGATTCTGGAAATTGAAAGAACTTTAATCTGGTGAACAAAAACTTGGGGTTCTAGTTCTATCTTGGTTAACAGCTGCCACCTCTCTTCTCTATGACAATTTCTCTTTGTAGCTATTAAATCAAATGACCATTAAGCCCATTCTTTGAAGGGGTTCTAATGTGATACAGCTCTCTGTGGAACCTAATCTTCAATCAAAATTCTCACTATTAAATTTCCCAGTGCAGTGAAAGTGTAATTAATGGATATATTCAAAAAGGATATCCCTCAAAAATATCAGTAGGAAAAATATTTCTAAGGTTTATATCTTGCAATAATGTTATTATATACTTTATATAGCATGTATTGTACATTTCATGCTACTTTCTATAGATGTAGTCCAAATTTGCCTTGAATCAAAGCTCATTTCACATGGAAAAGAGTGATTAAAGTATAATTTCCTAAGAATTTAATCAGTGATGGTTATAATGGTTGATTGGTGGGAGAAGGTGTGCAGCAGCAATGAGGATAGACACTAACTCTGGTAGAAAAATGATGCTGAGGTGTTTTTTTTTTCTTGAAATTTAGAGTATAATACAAAATGTCTGGAATTGCAGGTTGAAATCAAATCATGGAGAGATTTAAATGCCAGTCACAGGAGTTTGCATTTGATCCTACAGGTAAAAGTACCATTTAAGGTTTCAGAAGAAAGTAACATGATCAGAACTTAATAAGATTATTTCTGTAGCTAGCATGACAGCAGATTTACATGGAGAGACACTGGAGAAAGAGTGAATAGAAGCGGTGACATTTTTAAAAATAGATTAGGATAATGCTGAAGACATAGAGAACTAGGGATATGAGAACAGAGAAGGGGCAGATGCAATAGATGTTGTAGAGGCAGAAATGAAAAATTGGTAATTTGTTTGACTCTAAGAGAATTTTGATGCCCTCAATAGAAGCAGAAAAGATTAGAGAAAGGAGAGATAACATTGTTGTTTCTGTAGTTTAAATTTTTTGTTTTAGAAACATTCTTTATAAAATGCAGATAGGATATAGAAATGGCAAGCAAAATGGCAAAGCCCCTTGTTTCAGTTATTATAATGGCAAGCAAAGTGGTACTTAAGCTCTGGTGTTTAAGGGATTTGAGTGCCCTTGAGCCTCACCTTTGATTATTTCAAGTCATTGTTGGAAATAGTATATATTGTGTTTCCCTTAAGAGGCCTAATGGAGTTTAGAGACCTTCCCGGCCCTTAATAGGTCTAACTTTATGACATGGATCCCATGTGGGAGGAACTTGCCAAAGACTGGAACAGGAAGGGTGGAACAGAAAGTGTGGAACAGGAAGGAGTAGAGGAGATAAAAGCTCAAGCACAACCTGGGACCAAGCAGAACTGAGATTGAGAATGCTTGTGATTTTAGTACTCTGTAGCACTCTGTCTGTTGGTCTGTCAAACAAAAGCATTGTCTTGTTTTTAGACAGAAGTTCTGAAAGAGGGCTTTAATGCTGATGCAGAAATCCTGGAAGAGGACTTTACTGCTGATCTAAAAGCCCTGAGAGAGGACCTTACTGCTGTTTACAGAAGCCCTGAAAGAGGTTCTTACTGCCATTTACAGAAGTCCTGAAAGAGGACTTATTGCTGTTTCCAAAAGTCTTGGGACTTTACTGCTGATTTGTGTCTGATTTCTCAGACAGAAGCTTTGTCTGTTGGTTTGTGTTACTTTGTCAGACAGAAAGTGAATTGAGATGATAGTGCAGGCAATGTTTGTGAATATTGTTGTAGCTCTGCTAATCATAATGTATATAAATATTATTGTGTCTCTGTTAAGCTTTGTCTTTCCAGAAACAGAAACTGCAAAGGGCTTGGAGTGGACTAGTCACCATTAACTGTGATCTAAGAGCTGCCTACCTGTAAATTGAGACAAGAGTTGGGTGAATCCAGGCAAGAACTGGGAGAGGTTCCTACCTGTGAATCCAGGCAACAGTTGGGTGACCTGGGGGTAGATGGCCTTTGTACTTTCCACTATCCCTTAAGGATGCTCAGCTTAAGAATGTTTACCCCTTAATGATTAACTAAAGGATGATTGGAAGCCAGTCTCTACTTAATGATAAAAGGAGACTTCAGTTGGGTACTCAATACTGATTGATGAGATTGTGACTTACTGAATGATATATTTTTTTAAGGTTATATGACCACCTTAGTAATAAGTTGCTTTGTTATATTGTTGTGAATGTTTTTCTTTAGTTTATTGTTGAATAAATAGAGATTTCATTATACAATGGGATCAGATGCCTAAAGTTAAAGTTACCAGATCCTTAAAGTTGTACATGGCATCAATTCTCAGGAAAGTGGCTCAAGATTGTCTTTACAGATGTCCAGGTAGTATATCAAGAAGTCATTTAGAGATGTAAGACTGAACATATGGAGTGACATCAGCAATATAAATATAACATTGAGAGTCATCAACATACACTTAATAATTTAGTCTATGAGGATACATGTAGTCACTAAAGAAGAGAATAGGACAAAAGATGAAACCTTTGGAGATCCTCACTGGTAGTGGGAAATGGATGATGATTAAGCTGGGGAGACCATGTGTAGTCAAAAAGTAGAACCAGATGTTAATAGTGCCAAGAAAACCAAATAGAGAAGAATCAATTAAGGAGGAAGAGTCAGCAATATCAAAAGCTGTAGGAAACAGAGCAGATGAGTACTGACTCAAAATTTTAGAATAGATGATTCTATGTATGTGAGTTCTCCTTCTATTTATATAGGTTACAAGCCCTCTGCAAGTCAACTTTACAAATGTTATAGTCTAAAAATGTCATTGCTTGACGGACAGTCTTTTGGAGATACAATTTTGTGAACTTAGGCTGGTTTTCATATGCCATTCATATAGCCAGTCACTGAAATCATATCAAAATCCTTTCTATCTTGGAAGTACTTTCCAAAGCTCATGCTCCATTTGCATAGCTTTGGGGAACCCTGAAATAACCACCAGGTCATAATAATATTATGGATTAATACTATAGGGCAATAATATACAAAAGATCAATATACATTGTTGAGTTATGTATGAGGGTAAAATCAAGACATCAGATGAAGGATGACACCAAAAGACTGAACTTCAGTGGTCACTTAATAAATATTGATTGACTATAATTCAGTTGAAGACAGGAATACCTCAAAAATTCACTCAATAACAGAAGAGAAATCACTTTTAGAATAAACAGTAATTGTAATACTTGAAATTTAAAAAGGGAGGGAACTTGAACCATGCCTAGGTATTCATATATCTTTAAATTTAACTTTATACTGTATTTCTTTGTCATCAGTTAGCTATTTATATTGTATTTTAATAAGACACGGTTATAGTTTTTTTTTCCCTAGGAAAACAGACAAACATGTTGTGTCTATTCATTTTGTATCCTCTACCTTGAATTAATGATCTATCATGAATAGAGATTTGTTTGAGTTGTTGATTTTTTTTTCCAATGGAGACGGGGTGAGGGACCGACATGTGGTAATCCACCAATTATACTCCCTTTTATGACAAATTGTACAAATAACTAGATGTGGGTATTCTTAGAAGTTCTACTATAAGTAGCTTGGTGGGAGGCAGATTGTGTTGAGTGGGACAGAATTTTGGGGAACAGCATTCCTCTGTCAGTATGTCAATTCTTGTTATTTTCCTATTAACTGTACTTGTAAATGTCCAATTGTTAGGCTCACTCAACTAAATCCAAGTCTTATAGACAGAAAGCTTATAAGGAATTGCATAGCTACTATATGACTAGTCTTGCAAACGTGGACTGGCTAAACAATGTTAAATGTCATACTTTGCTGATTAAAATATATCTGGGATGTTTTGTGCATATCTGATTTTTGAGCAAAATCATTAGCATATATGAGAGGTTATAACCTTGGAGAAGAGAAACCAGCTTGATAATTAACAACTTTGAAGAGTATGAAGTATTCTTATATAGATAAGGCTGACCAGCTTTTCCAATATCTGGTAAAGAACAAAAATATATAAAATAGGATGAATCTACAGATTGAGGGTTATCAGACATAAAGCCGAGTTATCTAACCAAAAACTGAAGTGTGCAAATTCTGGAAGCATCTTTACTGGAGTCATTTTTCTTTCTTTCTTTTTTTTCTTTTGTTTTAATGGAAAAATTCTAGCCATTCAGCTTAAGTGTAGACCTGCCTAAAGACAAGGGGATTGTGGTAGCAGATTGTAAAGGATAAGACTTGGGTCTGGGATTCAGAAAGCTGGGGTTCTATCCATGCTCTGTGTCTAATTAGCAATATGACTTTAGATGAACTATGACTTTTATGAACCATGTCTGTTAAATTGCAGAGCTGGATAGGATAAGTTTTTAGGTCTCTTATTACTCAAAAATTTCACATATCAAGTGATCTCTACATGTTTCATGTGTGATTACAGGTTCATTTATTTTGCCTGAGCATGTAATAAACTAAGTGATTTGATTTCTGACTTTGATACCCATAACAGTCATTAAGCGGTAAAAGTGCTAGCTTATAAATTACTCTGAAAAATTGTTCAGACTGGATATTGTCTGTGGATAATATGAAGCATGCCTTTTGATTGCTAAAATTTTACTGATTATATTGAGCTTCCATGATTTTTCCCCTGGTGCAATATTCATTCATTTGATGCATATGACTATGTGATTTCTTTTTAACCTTGGATGAATAAATTAAGCACCAAATAGATGTTGCCTTCCTGATGTCTCCAGAAGAGATAGAATAGCTCTAAGAAAGAAGATGAAAATACAACCATATTGGGCACCAGAAAATAGAGTCTGTGTCAGTGTATTTAAAGGTGCTAAGCAGGGAATCAGGATGCATATCATTCCTCAGTTAGACAATGCAGAAAACCTTGGTCTAGAGTAGATAAAGGAAAGAATCATGTTCTCTGTGACCACAAGTGATCAGACATTAGAACAAATATTAAGACATGCTAGAGGTTTTCTTACTGAAGCATTTGGAAATGTTTTCTTCACCATCCTCATCCTTAGGCACTCACGTGGCATAGCATAAAGATCACTCATTTTAGAGTCAAGAGAATTTGAATTCAAATACTGCCTCTGAGATAAAATAGTTTAACCATACTGTGCCTCATTTGCTTGGTATATAACACAAAGGGGCTGGAATAGATGACTTCTGAAGTCACCTCCAGTTCTAGAGATATAATTACTTGATAATCATCATAGTAATTGTAATTACTGTACTAATATATATGTAATATATATATGTATATATTTATACACATGTAACACCATAAATTTGGCAGAATGTTTTATATACGTGATCATATTTTAACTTCACAGCAACCATATGAGGTACTTAATACAGGTGTTACTAATTCCATTTCAAAGTTCAAAGAATTTCAGTGACTTGACCCTAATAATACAGCTGCTAAAACAGAAGGTCAAACTTGAACACTGACATTCTTTATAGTAAATGCAGGCACTCTATCCATTGATATGTAATTTTATATAAGTGCATATATATATATGTATATGTGTGGGTTTGTGTCTATATACATACATGCACTCACACGCACTCTTTCTACTAATGGCTTATTCCTGCTGTGGAGATGACTATTCCCAAATTTGAGTACAGATTATTTTAAATGTTACCAACCTTGAAAGACTGAAATTATGGGCCAAATGATATACCCTACATCTGCCATTTGAGGATTACCAGAAGAGGATCATTACCAAAAATTGTGCTGCGAGGCAATGATGTTTAATTTAATTTAATTTAATTTAACTTTTTCCTCAGCCCAGCTAATTTTCCCAGGTTGGAGGAGAAGAAGCACAGTTCAGCAGGTCCTGAAGACTGTCTGCTAAAATATGCAGAAGTTGTGCTCTTTCCCAGTGGAAAGGATACCACCTCCCCCACACTCCCCAAAAAAGAGGTCACAAAGAGTTGGGCATTACTGAAAACAAATGAACAAACCATCACCTTCAGTCAGAAGATAGGAACTTTATTGCATTATTAGTCTTCTGGAATTATGCTTGATTATAGCCAGAATTTCTTTCAAATCCTGAGATTGCTAAGCAGTTTGCAAATGCATGTTTATATGTCTTTCAATTTCCCAAGATTAATAACTATTATTGCCTTGTCACCACATCAGAATCCACGTCTTCAATTTTGCTGTTCCAAAGACACAAGACCTAAATAGATCCAGTATACTCATTTGAAAACTTCTATCTTTAACATCTAAAGAGCCCCCACTGTTCAACCCATAAATGCCAATTGACCCTACCTTTGGTCTCTAAGATCTCACAGGTATAAAATATTTCAATATTATGGAGGTTGTTAGTTTGATTTTCAGTGGAAAAATTTAATTCTAATGAGGTAAGTTAACTGAGGTATGTAAGATCACTTGAAATTATTCAAAAATATGATTGGTGGGCAGAGAAAAGACAAATCTTTAGCTCAGAAGGATGGCATCTCTTCTTCACAGACTATACTAAAACTCTTGCTCTGAATGTTCAAAGAAAAAGAACAACTTTTTAAAAATTTCGTCAACATTGCCACTAGTGCATACTAATATTTCACTGGAGATGCCACATTTAAACATGGTTAATTTACATCTGATTTGACCAAAGCCTTCATTAACTTTATTGTGATGGAATGAATCCCAAAGAGAAACATTACTTTGACCAATTAGAATGATATTGGTATTAAAGGATTTAAAAAAATCATTACTATTTTTCTCAGCTTAATAATTAGAGAAGACAAGAATGTCTCCACATATTAATTTAAGTAATTGAATATTTTGAGCATTGAACAACTATGTACAGAATACTCTCTTTTTTAATGTGAGAGATGAAATAAGACAATCCCTTCCTTTATTCCACCTAAAATCTAATGGAGGATTAAAATATTTTCTTAAGTAACTAGGATACAAATGAGATCCTGGTATAGGTTCAGAAGGAGAATGAACACAGTGCATATGAGATCCAATCAAGGCTAAAATTTTTAAAAAGTTCATTTCTAACTAGAATAATCAAGGGTGGCTTCTTGGAAAAGCTGACATTTGTGCTGGGACTTGAGACATGGGAGAATTTCATAGGTGGTAATGGACAGATTAATAATTCCAGATATAAGAAAGAATATGAACAATAGTGTATAGAGCCGTGTTTCTCAATCTGTGGGTCATGACCCCTTTGGGGGTTGAACGACACTTTCACAGGGGTTGCCTAAAACCATCAGAAAATACATATTTCCTGATGGTCTTAGGAACCGAGACACTGCTCCTCTATCTGTCTCCGGGAGGGTCTGCCCACATACAGATATGCCCAGATGCACCCACATACAAGTATTAAAGGGTCACAGCATTAGGAAGTTTGAGAACCACTGGTATAGAGAGTGGGGACAGTGAATAGATACTCCATTTTTTGAAATATATTAACATAAGTGTCTATTATGTATTATGAAGATATTTGCTTGTCCTACATAGGAATAACAGATGTAAATTATAAATTATTTCACTGAACTTCGTCTACCAAGGAAGACATAGTTACTCTTGATTTTAATGCTAAGAGCAAAGATTTTTTGTTTGTTCATTTGCTTTGTCCTGATTTAGTTTTGCTGCAGTGGGTTACCCTGCAGACCAAGCACCTGTCTGATTTAGTTCCCATTGACATACATTATCAAACTATCTTGAAAGTATTTCTGAAGCTACTGTCACATTAGAGCCCATTTTTCTTCATGACAGGATGGCTTTGTGAACTTAATGACTTTTGCTAGACTTGGTAAGAATCCATATGATAGATATTTCCTGTTTCCTGCACTGCATGTCAATGAGCTTGATCAGGTATGAAAAGATTAAATTGTACCTAATGGCTTAGAATGAAGACAAAAAAATTAATACAGAAAGTCCTGGAGATTGTGAAGGTTTAAAATGAAGTCTTTAGAGAGAAGAGTAAAATAAGGACTCAGTATGTCAGACTTACTCCTGAAAAGTGAACCTATATCAGCTAGAGATAGACACACTGAAAATATGTTTAGCATTTTTTGAGGGTGAGTACCATTTCCTGTGTTCAGAAGCTCATAGATTTAAAGCCAGAAGAAACCTCAGAGATCATCCTATACAGACTTCTCATTTTATGGAGAGGAAAATGAGATGCAGGAAGGTTAAGCAGTGTACCCCAGTTCAAACCAAGTGGTACTAGCTTCAAATAACTAATTCAAAAATTAATAAAGTAACAGAAGCAGACATTGAGATTATTAGTACACATCTGGTACTGTTTCTGTTTATACTAAAGAATAAACTTCAGCCTTCTAGCCTTCCAGTTTTGGCAAGTGTTTTTATGATTGCTTCACTAGTTACAAACATATTTGGCTCACTTTAAGCAGGACTGATCAGACTAGCATTCTCCAATCGATAATAGGCAATATGTACTCTTCTTCAGGCTTCTCATGTCTAATTTTTAATAATGTGTTACTTAACTTGAATTTAGCTAATCACAAGTAAATTATAGGTGGATTGTTAGATAGATAGAGATAGATCTGCATATACAGTAAGATAGATATAGATATAGATATAAATATATGCCAATCATATATATTTATATATAGTATGGATATGAGTGTATAGGTGTAGATACACCTAAATGTATGGAAAAATCAATACATAGGTATACATACACAGGCATAGATAGATAGATAGATAGATAGATAGATAGAGATGGATAGATAGATATGTGTGTATACACACATATCCTTCTATATATGTGTACATAAATACATATGTGACACATTTACATACAAATGTCTTTCATAACTGAAGAGAAAGATGGAAGAAACTATCTTTAATCTATATAAATGTATACTTGGAAAAATCAATTAATTTATCTAACTCTTGGTTTGCTCATTTGTAAAATTAGTTGTTCAACTATGATATTTAAGTTGAATTTTAGTATGATGTTGCTGATTTTAAATCATATCTGGAATATTCTCTTCAGTTTTGAGCACGACGTTGTAGGAAAGCTATTGAAAAGTTTGAATATAACTATGAGGCGACAATTAAGAAAATGAGTAAAAAAAATCATATGAGTTATGTGAGGCTTACTTGAATGAATTAGGGATGATTAACCTGGAGAAAACATAATTTTAGAGGTATCAAATACCTACCTTCAAGTATTAGAAGTACGGTTCTCTGAAAGAGTTATTACATTTGTTTTGTTTGCCTGCAGATATCCAAGGTAGGAACAACAGGTTAGAGTCAAATTAAAATTTTGGCAATATAATGAAATCTTCCAAATGTAGTGTATAAAATTGGAATGCAACATTTCTGGGAAGATGATAGAATGATAGATTACAAGACAGCCTAATTGTTTGTTACTTGAGAAAATTCTAGTAGATATTAAAAACCATAATGACATAGCTACTAAAATATTTTTTCAATTATTAAGTTTTTTAAAAATTATTCCTACTAATTTATTTTTTAGTTTTCATCATTTATTTCCACATGATTTTGAGCTCCAAATTTTCTCCCCATTTTTTCACTTCCCCAACCCCAACATGCATTCTGATTACCCCTTTCACCAATCTGCCCTCCCTTCTGTGATATTCCCTCCCCCATTCCTCTTATCCCCTTCCCTTCTATTTTCCTGTAGGGTAAGATGGATTTCTGTACCTTATTGCCTTTATATGTTTCCCAGTTGCATGTAAAAACAATTTTTAACATTTGTTTTTAAAACTTTGACTTCCACATTCTCTCTCTTCCATCCTCCTCACTGTAGCATCAATGTAATATTTACAGTACTCATGATCATAATAAAGACAATGACTATAAGCATCACATGATGTTCAATCACAAAATATACCAACTCTCCAGAAAGAGGATAGAACTAAAGCATTTATTTAGACACCAGAAAACTCAATCCCAAAACCAGTAAACTGATTCCATTATTGTACCAAAGATATTCAGAAGCCATAATAATGCTGAAAGCCACAGCATCCTTCAGCCTTCTCACAAACCAGTACTAGATCAATATTTACTCACAAGCCTCTCTCTCTCCTTGCCTGAGCACCTCTCTCTCCCACTGTCTCGCTAGCTCTGACTCCCAGCTTCCTGTGGGCTCTGCTTCCCTTCAGCAAACCCCTCCCACCACAGGCTTCATGTGATAACATTCAGCCTATTAGGGGACAAAGTTTACTTTCAAAGCAGGGAAGAGCTTCAAACTCCCCCCCTTCTAGGTCTAGTAAAGGGCAAGGAAGAATTTCAAATTCCCATTCCCATTACACTCACCCTCCCTCACTGAGAAGGCAAGCAATTCGATATAGGTTATAAATGGGCCAGTCACGCAAAACACTTCCATAAGATCCATGATGTGAAAGACTAACTATATTTGGCTTCATCCTATCTGATTCCGCATTTATTATATTCTCTCCTTTATTCCTGTCACTCGTAAAAAGTGTTTCCTTCTGATTATGCCCTCCTATCATTTGCCCTCCCTTCTATCATCCTCCCCTCTTATACCCTCCCCCCCACACTTTACTGTAGGGTAAGATAGATTTTCATACCCAAGTGAATGTGTATGTTATTCCCACCTTGAGTCAAATTCAATGAGAGTGAGGTTCACTGATTCCCTTCCCTTGTAATGTAAAAGCTTTTTTTAAACCTCTCTTGTGTGAGATAATTTACCCTATTCTACCTCCCCCTTTCTCCTTATCCCAGAACATTCTATTATTACCCATTAATATTAATGTTTAGATATCAGCCCTTCATATTGAACTCACCTATCCAACTACCCTAATACCAAGTAAGATCTCATCAGCTATAAATATCATATTTCCATGTAGCAATGTAAGAAGAGTTATACTCATTTTTGCTGGGTAGCTGTTTCTTGGTTTTGATCCAAGCTCCTTTGACCTCCAGAATATTACATTCCAAACCCTCAGATCCCTTAATGGAGAAGCTTCTTTGTCTTATGTTATACTTATTGTGTTTTCCCAATACTTGAATTGTTTTTTTCTGGCCCCTTGATTTGACACATATTTTCTCCTTGACTTGGGAACTCTAGAATTTCTTTCTTTTTATTTCAAATTTATTTTATTAAATTTTTTTGAGTTACATATTTTCTCCCCGTCTTTCCCCCACCCAGCACCCCAAAACAGCCATCCCAGTGTTTCCCCCCTCCACCAGTCTATTCCCTCCTATGTCACTTTTTGGTAGGGCAGAATGGATCTCCCAACTGCAG
>CM053583.1:144475053-144487362 GCA_028627135.1 Pseudochirops cupreus
CAAGGAAAATTGCCTAGATATTTTAGAACCAGAGGGCAAAATAGAACTTGAAAGAATTCTCTGGTCACCTCTTGAAAAAGATCCCCAAAAGAAAACTTCTAGAAACATTATAGCCAGGTTCCAGAATCCCCAGATAAAGGAGAAAATATTACAAGCTGCCAAGAAGAAACAATTTGAATATTGTGGAAACACAATTGGGATAACCCAGGATCTAGCAGCTTCTACATTAAGGGATCAAAGGGCCTGGAATATGATATTCCAGAGATCAAGGGAGCTAGGAATAAAACCAAGAATTACCTACCCAGCAAAATTGAGTATAGTGTTCCAGGGGAAAATATGGTCATTCAGTGAGGTGAAGGACTTTCAAACATTCTTACCGAAAAAACCAGAACTGCAAAGAAAGTTTGACACTCCAACACAAGAAGCATGAGAAGGTAAACATGGAAAAGAAATCATAAGGAACTTATCAAAGTTGAACTATTTACATGCCAACATGGAAAAGGAACAATTGTAACTGATGAAACTTTTCTGAGTATGAGGATAGGGGAAGGGAATACAAATGTATATATACATACACATACACATATATCTATATAAGAGGGTTTACATATGCATACAAACACATATCTGAGTATGTGTATATATGAATACATGGAGGCCACAAGATCAATTGAATAGGAAGGGACGATACTCTAAAAGGTGAAATCCTGAGGTCGGAGAGGATTAGAATGAGAGGGGACAGGGAGAGACAGAATGGGGTTAATCATCTCATAGAAGAGGCAAAAGATAATTGTTACAATGGAGGGGAAGAACAGGAATGCAAAAGGGAAAGAGTCAACCTTACTCTCATTGAATTTGGCTTAGGGAAGGAATGACATAAACTATAAACTGGGCATCTTGCCACACAGGAGAGTAGGGGCAATGGGGATGAGAGGTGGGATGATGGAGGGGAGCGCATTGTGGAGGGGAGGGTTAATGGAAATACACACTTATGTAAAGGGACAGGGACAGGGTAGAGAATAGAACAAGGGTGAGGGCAGAATAGAAAGGAGGGACATATAATCAGTCTTTCACAATATGTCCACTGTGCAGAGGTTCTGCGTAATTACACGTATACAGCCTGTATTTAATTGCTTGTCCTTCTAGTGGTGGTCGGTGACGAGGGAGGAAGAGAAAGAATCTAGAGTTTAAAATTCTATAATCAAATGTTTAAAATAAGTATGTATATATATATATATATATATATATATATACATATATATGTATATATATACACCATTATTATTATTATTAGTATTAGTATTAGTATTAGTATTATTAACTACATCCAACTGGGATTTAAGATAAACAGACACTGTGGTAGGGAGATCCATCCTGCCCTATTGGAAAGTTAGAGGGGTGATGTGGGAGGACATAGGAGAGATCAAACTTGGGGAGGGGTTATACAATGGGGTGGCTGTTTTGGGGTGGAGGGCAGGGGAAAGTTGAGGAGAAAATTTGTAATTCAAAATCTTGTGGAAATGAATGATGTAAACTAAAACAAATAAAAGTTCAAAAAAATAACAAAATAAAAAATAAAAATTCAAAGAAAAAAAGGGAAGAAAAAAAAATCATTCATTTAGTTTATTTCATTCAGTTCCACAATCTTTTAAGTTCCAAATTTTCTTCCCCTCCTGTAATGGTAATATAATTTTATCCCTTTATATTGGCAAAGGGTACTTAGCATTTAGTAATTAATCAAGCCTCTGCTAAAGAAACAGAAGATATGAATCCCTGTTGCTGATGAAACAGGAAGTGGATGGCTGAAACAGGAAGTTTATTCTCTCTGTATATAAGCAAAGACCCTGGCTGGGAAAGTCAGATCTTCTTGAAGCAAGCTCCATGGAGGCAGAAGCTGCTGGTGCCTGGGAGGCTAAATTGGAACCCCTTCCTCCCAGGCTGGAGAGAATTATTTTGATTTTGAAAACCTGGAGGGTGTGATTTTGATCCTGGGAACCAGCTGACACTTCTGCTAAGTCTGAGGGCCAGCCAGGGCTGCTCAGGATTTCCAAGGGCCAGTCAGACCTGAGGGTTAGCCAAGGCTGCTGAGGCTGTTGAGGATTTCAAAGAGCCAGCCAGAGATGCTGTAGAGCTGCTGAAGATTTCTGAGGCCAGCCAAGCTGCTGAAGAATGAGGAAATAGGACGCTGATGCTAGTATTTTGCATGAACCTCTTTGTGGCTTTGTTGAGCCTTGACTTCCTGGAACAGAGACTGTGAAGGATTTGAGGTGGACTGGACACTGTGAGCTTCAGTGTGGAACAGAAACTGCTCCAAAAGCTGGACAAGGACCTGGGAGCTATCTGCCTTTGAACCCAGGTGACAGTTAGGTGAATCCAGGTAGGATCTGGGACCATGGAAGGGGACCCAGGGAATCTGAGAAACCATCCCAATTCAAGATGAAAGATGAATTTACTTGGATACTGTGCACTGACTGAGAAATTGTAAATTTACTAGTAAGCTAGGTGTGGAGCATCTGTGTATTTTCTGGTGATTGAATAGTAAATGATGAAGGATGATTGAATGATTGAATTGATTGAATGATTGATTGACTAAATGATTGTACTTAGTAACTGATGACTGAATAAGAAACTGATTGAGTTAATTTAGTGTGAGCCTTGAGGAGAGAATTTTGACTAACAGTACACCGACTTCCTTAAGGAGGCAAACCTCATTAAGGATGATTGAATGATTGGGTTACTAAATGATTGTTCTTTGTTGATAACTTTGTGACCACTGTGGTAAAAACTATGTGGCCATTTTCTGTAATAAGTTGTTGTGAATGCTATATTTTCGTTTTCTGTGATAAAATGTAACATTGTGAATGCTGTACTTTGATTTACTGTGAATGTTTTGCTTTGATTTGTTATGGAATAAATAGAGTGTTCACTATACTGTGTAGTCAGGACCTTAAAATCTGTTCACAGTAGCATTCTTCTGGAAAGCTGCTCGTGCATGCTATTACACTCCCTTTTCCTCTGCCCTCACATGTTGGCATGCAATCTGAAATAAGTTCTACAAATACCTTTGCATTAAATATTAGTCAAGTTGTAAAGAAGAATTATAACCAATGGAATGAACAATGAGAAAGAAGGAATGAAACAAAACAAAACAGAAAAGGAAGAAAGCAAGTAGTTTCCTTCAATCTGCATTCAGATGTTGAAGTTCTTTCTCTGGATGTGGATAGCCCTTTCCATCATGAGTCTTTTGGAGTTATCTTAAAACTTTGCATTGCTGAGAAGAGTCCAGTCTATCCAAGTTAGTCATCACAGATAGGATAGATATAATTGTAATTGTGTACACAGTTCTGGTTCTTTTCTTCTCATTCAACATCATTTTATATACATTCTCCAGGTTATTATGAAATCCATCTGCTCCTCATTTCTTACAGCATAGTTGTATTCCATTGCATTCATATGCCACAACTTTGTTTAGCTATTCCCCAATTGTTGAACATACCCTTGATTTCTAATTCTTTGCAACCACAAAAAGACCTGCTATAAATATTTTTGTACATACATACCCTTTTCCTACTTGTATGATCTCTTTGGGATGCAGTCCTAGAAGTGATTTTTGCAAAGGTAATGCTATTTTTTTTTATACCCCTATGGCCATAGTTCCAAATTATTCTCCAGAATGGTTGTATCAGTTCCCAATTACACCAACAATTCATTAGTGTTCCAATTTTTGCACATCTTCTCCAGCATTTATCCTTTTGCTATTTGGTCATCTTAGTTAATCTGCCCAGTGAGATGTGCTGGCTAAGAGTTGTTTTGATATGTATTTCTCTGAGCAAAAGTTATTTATAGCATTTTCCCATATACTACTAGATATCTTTAATTTCTTCCTCTGAAAACTCCCTCTTCATATCATTTGGCCATTTGTCAATTGGGAAATGACTTGTATTCTTATAAATTTGAATCAGTTCTCTGTATATTTTTGAAATGAGGCCTTTATCAGAGACACTGGTTATAAAAATTCTTTCCCAATTTTCCACTTCCTTCCTAATCTTGGTTACATTAACTTTATTTGTTCAAAAACTTTTCAGTTTAATGTATTCAGAGTTATCTGTTTTGCATTTTGTAATGCTCTATTGGCAGAGCAAAGGTGGCAGAATAAATACAGCAATTCCCATTAATCCCTCCATGACTTCCATTAGCAACCCCTAAAAAGTGAACCTAAATGAATTTTAGAGTGATAGAATCCATTATGAGACAGTGCAGCAGATTCCCAGTCCAGGAAAGTACACACATAGGACTTGACAAGGGGAGCACAGAGCATGCAGGAGTTGCACCAGCAGAGATCAGAGAACAGACCACAGCAGAGAGTGTGAGCTCCAGCCAGTGGATTCACCCAACACAAGGGCAATTTGCAGATGTCTCACCACAGGATGGAGATTCTGTAGGAGCTTTATAGGAGAAAGTGCAAGGCTCATGGCAGTGATAGCAGCTTCTTCTGGGGCTATTAGCCCATAGCTTGGATGTTTAAAAATCACCTACTTGATCTTCCAGGAGTGAAGATGCCTGAGTTAACCTTAGCTGCTGTAATCCCCCTCCTGGACTCTGAAAACCATGAGATTATTGCCCCAGTGTAAAATCCTGAAATAGTCGAAGCAGCAGCAGACTTGGGAGTCCTTGAGGATGGGTGTGACTGAAGCTATGCTGAGCCTGAAGTGAAGAGTGGGAGGTGTCCCAACAAACCCCATCTCAGCTGATGAGCAGGAGATCCCAAAGCACAGGAGGGTGAAGCCTGCACCTACTAACAACAGATGTCCAGGTTTGCCTTAGCATAATCAAGGAAATCTGCAGACACCAGCATGACAATCCACCATCTGCTGAGCCAGCCTGAGCTGTAGCCCAGGGGCACAGAGTGGGAAACCTGAAGTGTCCAGACCACCACTGCCACACTTCTTACTCTGTGAGCCTCAGGGTAACTCAGGGGAAACACTGAAAATCCTGCCCTTGGCCTCAGTCTAGACACGCAGAGTCAACAACCAGGCCCCTAGCTCATGCTTACATAGTGTGAGTCATAGCCCTCTGTACTTTAAAAGCCACAAAACAGGAAATCACAATGGGCCAGAAACAATTTGCAAAGGGAAAACCAACGATGATTGAATCCTATTATTGTGAATGAGAAGAATCACTTTATAGAGATACCATCCACTATATACCCACACCTGAGACAAGAAAGAAAGAAAGAAAGAAAGAAAGAAAGAAAGAAAGAAAGAAATATGAACTTTTCTCAAGCAGAAAAGCATTTTTTGAAGGGCTCAAGAAAGATTTTATTTTATTTTTAAACTTTATTTATTTATTCATTCATCTATTTACCTATTTATTTTAATAATTTATTTATTTTATTGTTTACATCACTCATTTCCATGAAATTTGAGTTACATATTTTCTCCCCATCTTTCTCCTACCCACCACCTCAAAACAGCCATCCCACTATATAGCTCCTCCACCAGTCTGCTCTCTCCTATGTCCACCCCCATTGCCCTTCTGACTTTCCAGTAGGGCAAGGTGGGTCTCCCTATCCCAGTGCCTGTGTATCTTAATTCCCAGTTTCAAGTAGTTAATAATTATATATATATATATATATATATATATATATATACACACATATATATGTATATATGTATATATATGTATATATACATGTATGTATACATATATATAAAATTATTATGGACATTAATAATTATATATATATGTATGTATGTATACATATATATAAAATTATTATGGACATTAATAATTTTATAGATAGATAGATAGATAGATAGATATAGATGTATAATTATTATGGACATATTGTGAGAGACTGATTATATATCCTTCTTTCCTATCCCTCCCCATCTTTGTTCTATTCTCTACCCTGTCGCTGTCCCTTTACAGAAGTGTGTGTTTCCAGTAACCCTCCCCCACTCACTATGCCCTCCCCTCCATCATCCGATGTCTCATACCCATCCCCTCTACTCTCCTCTGTGGCAATATACCCAGTTTATTGTTTGTCATTCCTTCCCTAATCCAAATTCAATGAGAGTAAGGTTGACCCTTTCCCTTTTGCCTTCCTGTTCTTCCCCTCCATTGTAACAATTATCCCTTGCCTCTTCTATATGAGATGATTAACCCCATTCTGTCTCTCCCCGTCTCCTGTCATTCTGATCATCTCCCACCTCAGAATTTCACCTTTTAAAGTATCATCCCTTCCTATTCAACTGGTCCTGTGCCATCTATGTACATGTCTGTATGCAAAATCAGATATGCATTCACATGCATATATAAACCCTCCAAAATAGACATATGTGTATATATACATATATCTACATTTGTGTTCCCTTCACCTAAACTCATACCGATATAAGTTTCATAAATTACAAGTATCATTTTTCTATGTCTGCATGTAAATAGTTCAAATTTGATAAATTCCTTATACTTTCTTTTCCATGTTTACTTTCTCATGCTTCTTGGATTTGAGTGTCAAATTTTCTTTTCAGTTCTGTTCTTTTTCAGCAAAAATGTTTGTAAATCCTCCACCTCCCTGAGTGACCATATTTACCCCTGGAACATTATACTCAATTTTGCTGGGTAGGTGATTTTTTATTTCAATCCTAGCTTCCTTGATCTCTGGAATATCATATTCCAGGCCCTTTTATCCCTTAATGTAGAAGCTACTAGATCCTGGGTTATCCTAATTGTGTTTCCACAATATTCAAATTGTTTCTTTTTGGCAGCTTGTAATGTTTTCTCCTTGATCTGGGGACTCTAGATCCTGGCTATAACATTCCTAGGAGTTTTCTTTTGGGATCTTTTTCAAGAGGTGATCAGAGAATTCTTTCAAGTTCTATTTTGTCCTCTGATTTTAAAATATCTGTGCAATTTTGCTTGAGAATTTCTTGAAAGATGCTTTCTAAGTTCTTTCTTTGATCCTGGCTTTCAGGTAGTCCAATAATTTTTAAATTGTCTCTCCTGCATCTGTTTTCCAAGATAGTGGTTTTCTCAAAGAGATATTTCACATTGCCTTCTATTCTTTCATTTGTTTGCATCTGTTTAATAGTATCTTGATTTCTTATATAGTCATTTGCTTCCATTTGCTCCACTCTAATTTTGAAGGAATTATTTTCTTCAGACAACTTTTGAGATTCTTTTTCCATCTGGCAAATTCAACTTTTTAAGGCATGCTTCTCCTGATTGGCTTTTTGGGCCTTTTTTGCCATTTGAATTCATCTATTTTTTAAGGTGTTATTTTCTTCAGTGAGGTTGTTGACACTCTTTTCGTGATTTTCTTGCATCATTATCATTTCTCTTCCCAATTTTTCCTCCACTTCTCTTATTTGGTTGTTGAAATCCTTGTCAAGCTGATCTATGGCTTTTAGGAAGTTACATATTTTTTGCAAGCTTTCAGTGTGGATGTTCTGACTGTGTTGTCTTCCTCCCATTCCATGCTTTCATCGTTTTTGTCCCCAAAGAAGGAATCTAGAGTTTGATTTCTGTTCTTAAGTTTCTTTCCTTTGCCTGCTCGTATTGTTACTAGTCAATTACTTGACTCTTTAGCTCTGTGGAAATTTGCTTTCAGATTGGAAAGCTCTGTCCAAAATTGCTAGGATTTTCACAACTGCCAGAGGTGTTAGGAAGGTGCTGGAACCCCCACCAACTTTGGCTCACTGAAAACGCACCCCAGGACCACCACCCAAAACCACGTTCTAGATCCAGGCCACTCAATGCTAGAGCACTTAGACTCTGAATGATTGCTTGACCCCCCCCCCCTGTAGTCTGCAAGCTGATAACTTCTAAGGCAGCCACATGGAAACAGCTGCAGGGCCACTACTTCTACCACTTCCTTGCCCTGGAGCCATTTTGGCTGGACCACTTTTCTCCCCCAATTTAGCTGTGTTCCACTGACCTTTCCCTTTGCCCTTATTCCTTATGGTTTGATAGTTCTGGAAACTGCCACAGTTGCCAGTGAGCCACTCTCCTGAATTCTCCAGCTGTGGCTCATCCTGGCCACCCTGGGGCCAAGCTGTGGTTTCAGTCTAGGATGGTTTTGGCTCACAGCTTGCTGCAATGAGACCTTCCTGCTGAACTGCCTTCAGTGGGAGATGTGTTTTTCTGTATTTTTGTGAGTTCTGGAGCCCTAAAATTTGTTTAGAGTCATATTTTATGGGTATTTGAGGTGACTATGTGGGAGCTGTGGTGTATTTCTGCTTCTACACCACTATTTTTCAGGAAAAATTTTAAAAACCAAATTATAGAAGTAGAAGATAAATTGTCCAATTAGTTTGAAATTGCATTGGACAAAATGGAAAAAAAAACTCACTGAAGAAAAGAAATACTAAAAAATTAAAATTTCTGAACTGAGACAGGAGGTTCAAAATCTAACTGGAGAATATACTTCCCTTAAAGTGAAATTGGAACATATGGAAAGGAGATTTAAAAACTAAGAGATGAATATAATTCACTAAAATTTGGAATCAGTCAAGTTAACTCTAATCACTCTATGATGCATTGAGAATCAGTCAAGCAAAATACAAAGATTGAAAAATAAGAAGAAAATGTAAAATATCTCATTGGAAAAACAACTGACCGGGAGAACAGATCCAGGAGAGATAATCTAAGAATTATCATTCAACAGAAAGCCATGATGAAAACAACAGAACAACAGCCTGGACAACATCTTACAAGAAATTAGGAAAGAAAACTATCCTGAGGTCATGGAACCAGAGTGTAAACTAGCTATGCAAAGAACTCATAGGACATCCCCTGAAAGTGATCCCAAATTGAAAACTCCAACAAATATTGTAGGCAAATTACAGAAATATCAGGTCAAGGAGAAAATATTCTAAGCAACTACAAAGAAACAATTTAAATATCATGCAACTATAGTCAGAGTCACACAGGACCTATCAGCTTCTACAATAAAAGATAGAAGGGACTGGAATTTGATATTTCATAAGGCAAAAGAGCTTGGAATGCTAGCAATGATCAAATACCCAGCAAAACTGAGCACTAATTTTCAGACATGGAAATAGTCATTCAATGAAATACTGAATTTGAAATTGAAAAAAATTCAAATTCAATTTCATCAGTGCTTCCTGATGAAAAAGCCAGAGTTCAATGGAGAATTTGATCTCCAAATACAAGACTCAACAGAGACAAAAAAAGGCAAACAAGGAAAACACACACACACACACACACACACACGCATACACACATACATATACAGACACACACACACACACACACATACATGCATATACCTTGTGATTCAATAAAAACAAACTTTTTACATCCCTATAAGGGAAGTTGATAACTGTGAATATTGAGAATTGTATAACTATTACAACATTTAAAAGCGATATGCATAGATCAAAGGTATGGGTATAAATTAACTAATCTGATGAGAAAAACCTCATTGAGGGGTGCAAGGAGATTGTAATGGGAGAAAAGGAAAGGAGGAGGCAGAAAACAGTAAATTACACCACATGAAGATACATAAACATATACTATAGTAGAGGGGAAAAGAGGGAGGGAGATGAACATTATATGAACTTTACTTAATTGGTTTTGGTTAAAAGAGGTATTAAAATAATCAATTAAGTTAGGATTCTAATGTGAAAAGACACAAAAATTCATTATAGTAGAGTGAAAGGAGGGAAGGAGAGAAGCATTTGTATGAAATCTACTCTCATTTGTTTGGATTCAAGGAGGGAATAACATGCTTCATTAAGTATATTGTGCCCTACAGTCAGTAGGAGAGGAAAGGGGGAGAAAAAAGAGGGTATTAAGGGAGGGAAGAAGTAGTAAGGCAGAAGAGTAGGTAAAGGGAGGGGGTTGTATACAGAGGAAATACTGAGGGAGATGGTGCTAAAAGGGAAAACTCTTATGGGGGAAGAGAGAAGGCAGAAATAAAAGCATAAACAGGGGAGGGAATAGGATAGTAATTACAGATAGAAATCATAACTGTGATGGTAAATGGGACGAACTCTCCCATAAAACGGAGGCAGATAGCAGAATGTATTAAAAACCATAATCTGTCAATATGCTGTCTACAAGAAACACATTTGAAACAGGGGGATATGCAGAGGGTAAAGGTAAAAGGCTGGAGTAGAATATAGTATGCATCAGCTAAAGTAAAAAAGCAGGAGTAGGAATCCTTATCTCAGATAAAGCAAAAGCAAAAATAGAACTAATTAAAAGAGATAAAGAAAGAAACTATATCCTACTAAAAGGCACCACTGAGAAAGAGGCAATATCATTACTTACACCAAGCAGTAGAGCATCCAGATTCCTAGAGAAGAAGTTAATGGAATTAGAGAAAGAAATAGATAGTAAAACTATACTAGTGGGAGATCTCAGTCTCCCCCTCTCGGAACTTGATATATCTAACCTCAAAATAAAGAAGAAAGAAGTTAAGGGCACAAATAGAATTTTAGAGAGGGTAGATATGATAGACCTCTGGATAAAACTGATGGGAATAAAAGAGAATACACCTTCTTCTCAGAAGTACATGGCACATAAACAAAAATTGACCACATACTAGGGCATAAAAACCTCACAATTCAGTGAAGAAAGGCAGACATATTAAAGGAATCCTTCTGAGATCATGATGCAATAAAAATTATATGTAATAAAGGGCCATGGAATGATAGAATAAAAAGTAATTGTAAAATAAATAATTTGATCCTAAAGAATGAGTGGATAAAACAAGGAATTATAGAAACAATCAGTAACTTCTTTAAAGAGAATGACAATAATAAAACAACATACAAAAACTTGTGAGATGCAGCAAAAGCTTTTCTTAGGAGAAGTTTTGTATCTCTGAATGCACACATGAATAAAATAGAGAAAATGGAGATCAACAAATTGGGCATGCAACTGAAAAAGCTAGAAAAAGAACAAATTGAAAATCCCCAATTATATACTGAATTTGAAATACTAAAAATCAAAGGAGAGATTAACAAAATTGAAAATTAAAGATAATCTGTTGGACTAATAAATAAAACTAGAGCTGGTTTTATGGAAAAAATGAATAAAATTAATAGACCTTTTGAAAATTTGATAAAAAAAGAAAAAACCCAAATTACCAGTATCAAAAATGAAAAGTATGAAATAACCTTCAAAGAAGAGGAAATTAAAACAATAATTAGGAACTATTTTGCCAAATTGTATGCCCATAAATTAGATAATCTTAGTAAAAAGGATGAATATTTACAAACATATAAATAGCCCAGATTGATTAAAGAGGATGTAGAATATTTAAATAACCCCAACTCTGGAAAAGAAATTGAACAAGCTATCAATGAACTCCCCAGGAAAAAAATCTCCAAGGCCAGATGAATTTACTAGCAAATTCTGTCAATCATTTAAAGAACAATGGATTCCAATTCTTTATATGCTATTTGGGAAAATTGGAGAAGGAATCCTATCAAATTCTTTTTATGACACAAATATGTTACTGATACCAAAATTGAGAAAAGACAAAATGGAGAAAGAAGATTAGAAATCATTTTCTCTCATGAATATAGATGCAAATTTTTTAAATAAAATATTAGCAAAATGACTTCAGCAACTTATTAAGATAATAATACACTGTGATCAAGTAGGATTTATTCCAGCAATGCAAGGGTGTTTGAATATTAGGAAAGCTATTAGTATAATAGATCCTATCAACAACAAAGCTAATAGAAACCATATGATTATCTCAAGAGATGCAGAAAAACTTTTGACAAAATACAAAATCCATTCCTATTAAAAACCCTAGAAACTATAGGAATAAACGGAGTCTTCCTTAAAATGATAAGTAGCATCTATCTACAACCATCAGCAAGTATTATATGTAATGATCATAAGCTAGAAACATTTCCAATAAGTTCAGGAGTGAAACAAGGATGTCCACTCTCACCCCTCTTATTTGACTTGGTACTAGAAATGTGAGCTGTAGCAATAAGAGAAGGAAAAAAATCAAATGAATCAAGTTAGGCAAAGAAGAGACTAAGCTATCACTCTTTGTGGATGATGTGATGATATACTTAGAGAATCCTAGAGGATCAAGTAAAAAACTACTCAAGACAAGAAATAAATTTAGCATAGTTGCAAGATGAAAAATAGATGCAGATAAATCCTCAGCTTTGGGGGGCGGAGCCAAGATGGCGGCGTAGAAGCAGCAACATATCGCAGCTCTCACATAGCCACCCCAAAATACCCATAAAATAGGACTCTAAACCAATCCTGGAACTCGAAAACGCACACAAAGATACTTCCCACTAAAGTCAG
>CM053583.1:144487862-144514308 GCA_028627135.1 Pseudochirops cupreus
CCAGAGATGTTCTATTCTATTTTTCAACCCCAGACATTTTCAAGCCCTTTGTAATAGTAGTTATTTAAAGTGGATACCTGAATGAAAGGATGGCACAGGACTTAAATATCTTTCTTGTCTTTTCCACATAATCAAAACTCTTTCGCCCAAAGAGATGTAAGTGGCTTCAAAGAAAACTTCATGCATAGAAAAGATAACAGGGAATATAGGGACTAAGGGACTCTAATGACTTTGCTGACGAGGCAACTTTCAGTCATATCTATAAAAGAGTGAATGAAGGGAGAAATGTTATAAATAGGAAAAATAACTAAAAAGGTTCCCTCTGTTTTTTAATTACTACCTCTAAACCATGATTGAAAATCACTTTTTACAGTTCTTTTCCACCAGCTGTTGACAGATAAGCATTTTTTTCTTATGACAATTAGAATTTTTTCTCTTTAAAGATATATTTCTGAATTGGTATGACTTCTCTCAAGACTAGAATTGCTACTTAGTGTTTTACATCCAGAAAAACCACAGTTCAGTAATTATCTTTATATATTTCCCATCACATTCATTTTTTGTAGATGACTGTTTACAAAATGGGCTAAGTACAATTTGGCGATCCACCAGTCTGTCAACAATTTTGTCAATTGTGCCAACTCATTTTCAAAAAGTTAATGTAAAATGCATTTCAGCATTAAATACGTATTTCTTTTCATTTCCATTTGTCTTATAAGTTATTGTCTTATTTGATGCTGGTGAATTCATTTGTTTCTATCTCATTTATGCTGTTTACATGCCAGAATTAAAGAATAATGTTACTTCTCATGCTGATGATCTGTTTAACCCAGTTCCCCAAAAACAAAGAGTGTGCAATTCAAATTGTGTTCCCTATTCCTAGATTTAAATTGATTTGATGATAGGCTAGAGCCTGGCTCTAAATACGGCTCCTTGACCAGATGATTTACAGCTGATCTACTTACAGACAGAGTTGGCTTTGAGTCTTAGGGGCTCATGGCCTCCTTTCCAATGTAAAGTCAATACTTTAAACTACCTAAGACATATAAGAACAAACAGCCCTGCCAGTGTCAAAGTTTCATACACATATATAATGATGAAACACGCAGCCAATCTTGAAAATATTTTTTTAAATTACACTGCATACATGAATTGCACAAAATTTCTTATCATTTAGTTCTAAATTACTATGCTTTTGAAAAAAAAATATATATATATCTGCATCCATGTTCTCAACAACACTTGTCACTTTGTGCTAGAATGAATTAAAATACAGGCATCCATTTTCATAGATCAAATAAGTGTCAAGACTATTGTGTGTGTTTTTTTAAAGAAATGTCCAAATTAAGGCCAGGTACTATTCCATCATAGTACCAAAGATATTCAGAAGCCATAATAATGCTGAGAGTCACAGCATCCTTCAGCTTTCCCACAAATCAGTACAAGATCAATATTTACTCACAAATCTCTCTGTCTCCTTTCCTGAGTGTCCTCTCTCTCCTCCACCATCTGGCATGTTCTGACCAGCTTCCTGTGGACTCTGCTACCCTTCAGAGAATTAAGAGAATTAAAGATTGATGAGTGATACTGTAGCATTTGATTCTTTTCAATATTGAAGAAATTATAACCTACTGGACCTAGTAGGCCTGACTCAGAATATTATTGGAAAGAGGATATTTGGCTCAATTTATGAAGAAGAAATGTCAAGAAAATGGAAACTTCTCAAGAAGCAACTCCCTTATTTATGGACAGGAAGGGTTGGAATACTTTAGAGAGCACCACGAAAATGTTAGGTGACTTGCATGTACAGTAGAATTGGAATATAATTGCATATAGATATCAGTGGCATTGACAACTCCATGTCTTAACCATATATATTGAATTCTGTTACTTTAACTCTTTTTTCAGATGTCAATACATCAATTGATATGATGAGTCTTAGCAAAGGACCACAGAGTCTGAATAAAAAGTTTTAAGGAGCTTTAATTTACTTGCTGGGGCTACTCCACGCCAATTCAAAGGGAGGAAGCAGCCTCTAGTTTGGGGGTGAAGAACCTTTTATACAGTTTTTAGGTTTATGTATCTAACACAATTGGTCACTAAGCAGGTTACTACAGAGGTGCACGCAAGTGGTTACTAAGACAAGGGGGGTTTGTAGGGTAAGCAGAAGGGCACAGGGCATGAAGACCAAGCAAGCAAATGAAAAATAGGGAAATTATTCTAGGCCAGTTTCTTGACTCCTATCTTAAGTCCATGAAGTTTCTATTTAACTAATTCCAGGCCACTTCATTCCACCCTTTTGTTTTTTTGGAAGGAATCAAATCATAGATTCCTGGTCACTCATGACGCATAGTGTGTATGCAGGACCCTTAATTTGATAGACTGGACCTGTTTCCATACATATCTTAGGAGAGCATTAATAAGGCAAGGGCCAATGAGGAGGCTCAGGAGCAGAAGGATAAGGGGGCCAGCTAATGCTTTTACAAGGGAGGTTAGCCAGGGTGACCAATTAAATAGGGATTCATATCAATTGGTCCCCAACCCCCAGGCAGCTTCTCTTTACTATTTTTGATCCACCTGGGTGTTCAAGGCAGCATACTGAAACTTCCCTGTAACTAGGGCTGCTGTGCCTACAGTAGTGGATCCAGCAATACCTCATCCCACCAGGAGGGGAACTAGGATGGGGGCCTCTCTTGCTCTGGTAGACAAGCCAAAATGCTCACGGACCCCCTCCCCAGAGTAAAAGAAAACCGGGGGAAGAACATGGACCAAAATACACATTTCAGGGGAGTTAGAGTCTAAGATGTGGATGGGAATGCAGGAGGTGAGACCAGTGGTACATGCCATCCAGGCATTGTCAGGAGCTTGAAGGGCATAGCTTGACGACCCTTGGTTCCTGTCAATTTCAATGGTGGCATAGGAATGGGAGAGGACACAAACTGCCTGCATGTCCCCCAGTGTTATTTTTGTTGGGGAATGCCAATTGCAGGTCTGAGCAGAGACACACAAGGGGATTTTTACAGGCTGAAGTTACAACAATGTTACAAAGTTACAAAGGCAACCCAACACCTGGGAACCTGACCCAGTTGGGATCACCCTGTCTTATCTGTCTGTTGGGGATGGGACAGTGGCTCAGGGTTGGATTTTGGAGGTGCAGGGAGGTTTTGCTGCTCCTGGGCAAACAAAGCTGGTCGCTTGAATGGCCTGGGATGGTTCCCCCTGGCCACACTCTCCACAGCTAGCTTGGTGTTGATGCCAAAGACACCCATCAGGTCTGTAGGTGAAAAGCTACAGGTTTACAGAGTTTAAGTTACATATTGAAAGTCATACAGCTTTTTGATGGCAGAATCAAGACTATCACTTTTAGTTTTTAAAAATTTCTTTTTTATACTTTAGAAAGATAACTTTTTACAAGAAATTTTATCTCCTTTAGCTGTTATTTTCCAAAAGGCCAACAGAAATTACATGATTATCATTTGCTTTAGGATCAATGAGTTATTGATTTTAATTATTTTATCATCAAAGGAAAATATTATGAATTATGAAGGTATAAATTGTACATTCTTGAAATAAAGAGCAGAAGCAGAAGCATACATGATCATTCTGACTCATTCTTATATTGAGTTACCTTTTAAGTTAAGTCTTCTCCTGCCTCGGTATGTATATAAACATTGTCAGTAGCTTTGCCTATTATGTAAGAATACCTCCCTGGCATGTTGGGAGGAAAATCTGATCCTACATCATGGATTAAACCTAAGTGATGGGGGAACAGAGAGATAGCCGTTTTTCAGAAGGCTGTAATACAGCTATTCCCTTCAGGCCTTATGAACTGCCAATAGAAACAGTGCTTCCATTCAAGTGCTAGAAGGAACTCTTATGGGTACATGAGGACAACCAGTTCTCCTTACTTGTAAACATAACTATGGGGTAGATGAATCCTTCCTACACTCTAGTCATGCACAACTGTGATTTTTCAAGAAATCTACTGATGCTAACTGCCTGGCAACCTGCTTTACCTGCTATCACTCAATATTTTACTGATGCACAATTTTTCTTTGTAACAGTGATTTAGTGGAAAAAGCTTTGAGTTTCAAATAACTAGGCCAGCACTCCAGTCCCACAGTCAAGGTATGTGACCAAGCTATGGGCAGATCCTTTAATCTACCAGAGTCTCACTTTCCTCATCTGCAAAATAAATATACATGCCTAAATAGGACTTCTAGAAATAAATATAAACCTTTCTGTTTGACACTCTAAACTCATCTCATCTTTTCAGTCTACTTGCTTAGTATTCCTCTACATGTGTTCTCTGATCTAGACACATTGGCCTCATCATGCCATATGATTTCATCTCTGGTCTTGAAGCCTTTTCTAGTTGTTTGTGTCCAAAATGTTCTCTTTCCTCACTTCAACCTATTGAAATCCATAATTTCATTCATTCATTTAAACACAGTCCTGTGCAAAAGGCTTTTCTGGGCCCCCACAGAGCTAGTACCTTCTCTTCTAGGGTTATCTTCTATCTATTTGGTATGTATCTTATATGTTCTGATTTATATATGTTCTCTCTCTCATTAAAGTGTAAGCTTCTAGAAGGCAAAGGCTTATTTTGCATTTGCCTTGTATCCCCAGTGGTACGTGCAGGGCCTTTAACATACTGGATACTCACTAAATTGTTTTTCATTTCTTTAGGTGATCTCCCCTTCTGCCACTCCATATATTCTGCTGTATCCTAAGGAAATATATACTTGTCCTACTCTTAATAGGGGTAATCAGTCTTAATAGGTCTTTAATGATTTTAAAACTCTGTTTAATTTTTTAATAACATTAAATCCATTATTCATTTCCCTCAAATGCATGTAGCATACAATGGAATTGCCTGGTCAAATAACGGTATTATGGGAACCACACTGCTTTCATTATCCTTAAGGAGGTACCAAGATTGTATGGTATTCATACTGCCATAATCTTTCCTCATTCTCTTCCCCATTTCTCCTTTTCATGTCACAAAATTCACTCTCAATGCTTATTTGCTATTTCACAGACATTATTCTGAAGAAATACCTACCATAAACGAAGTCTGCACTGGTTCTCCTGCATTTAGAACTGTCGGTTCTAATTGATCTCATTTATTCTCCATCCATTGATAATGACTCTTGGGAAAAAATAAAAGGAGAAACATAAATGGAGATGGTAGCAGGCAATAGAGGCCTGAATCCCCTGATGAATATCTCATCATCCTCTCCTAGTCAAGACCAAGTACTTTGTAGTTATTCAACCCACACAACTGCTCACTAAGTAATGCACCAACTAATTGGAAAGACTATGGCAATGGCTTTTTTAAAGCCTTTTTGTCAATGGTGAAGACTGGGACTTTGAACTTTTGATAGATTAGTTATTTCCTTGGCAATGGACTTCACATAATGAGATCTCATTGAGAACTATTTTTCCTTACTTGAAAAGATGTGGTTACTATTACAAGTTTTTCAATTTCCTAACCTCAAAAATGCTGAAGCAGGGTTTTTTAAGGGTCCTTAAATCTATTGTCAATTTAAGAACTGACAGTCATTCTGAGCTTTTCCATCATGATTGGCTTTCCAGATCTTCGTTACCTTTTCTAATTTGAAGACTACAATTACATGCTACTATTTTCCTTTCTCTAATAACAGCTTTAATATTTTTTTTTTGGTTACTGTAACAAACAGTGTATTAAATTGTGTGATAAATTAATGTTATCCTCATGAAAGAAGGTCTCATTCATGGATGGCTTTAAAATAGACATATATATTGATAGATAAATAGATATAATGACGTAAGTACATATGTATGTATATATGGCCCAAACATACACACATATATTTATATATACACACACATAATTACATATATGCATACACACACACACATACATACCCCAGGCCAACAATCCTAGACTTCCAATGTCACTTTCAAGTTATCCCTTCCAAATTTAGTATTGATCTAAAAATAATATGAAGATAAATCATTTCAAAAGAAAAAATGGCTAAAAATTAAAAAAAAACACCTGATATTCAACTTGTTTTCATATTTGAAATAAATATGCTTTAAAAATATTTGTGGGGAGTGGAGTCAAGATAAGGGAATAAAGGCAGGGACCCCTCCAAATACTTTTAAAAATTACTCTAAAGGTATAAAGGAGTAGAATCCCCCCACCGAGAAAAAGACAGAGTGAGGCAAATTTTCAGCCCAAGACAACCTGGAAGCTCAACAGAAAAGGTCTATTGTACCAGGGTGCAATAGTCCAGGGCAGAGTAGGTCCCAACAAACTCTAAGCAGGAGAGGTAACAAGGAACATGTGAACCTTTCTCTCATTGGACTTAGCTTAAGGAGGGAAAAACATATATACATAATTGGGTATCTTACTGTATAGGAAAGTAAGGTGGAAGGGGAGGGGGGGTGATAGAAGGGAGGGCAGAATGGAAGAGGAGATAATCAGAAACAAACACTTTTGAGAAAAAAAACCCAAACACTCCTTTTTGTTTAAGGGAGGTATAGAAATCACATGCTTTGAAAGGGTCAAAGGGGAAAACAGAATAAATGGGAGGTGGGAAAGAATGGAGGGAAATGTAGTTGGTCTTCCATATGACTGTTATGAAGGTGTTCTGGTCATTTCATTCAGCATCAGTTCATATGTCTTTCAAGGTTTTTCTGAAGTCCACCTGCTCATCCTTTCATATACCACAACAGTATTACATTACATTTAAATAACACAACTTTTTCAGCCATTCCCCAATGAATGGAAATCTCTTCAATTTCCAATTCTTTGCCAATGCAATAAGAACTGCTAAAAATATTTTTGTGGTATTGAAGTGGTATTACTGAGTCAAAGGGCATGGTTATTTTAATAGTTCCTTGCTCATAGTTTCAAATTATTCTCAAGAAAGATTGTATCAGTCTATAACTCCACTAAAAATGCATTAGTGTTCCATTTTCCCCATTTCTCTAACATTTTCCTATTTTTTCAAGTTAACTAATCTTATAGGAGTGTGGTGTTAGCTCAGAGTCATTTTGATTTCCAATTCTCTAGTCAATAGTGATTTAGAGCATTTTTTTCATATGACAAAAGATAGCTTTAATTTCTTCTTCTGAAAATAACTGTTCATATCCTTTGAACATTTACTAATTGGGCAGTGATTTGTGTTCTTATAAATCTGACAAAGTTCTCCATATATTTTAGAAATGAGGCCTTTATCAGAGACATTCTTTGTAAAAAAATTGTTTCACACCTTTCTACTTCCCTTCTAATCTTAGTTGCATTGACTTTGTGCAAAAACTTCTAAATTTAATGTAATCAAAATCATCCATTTTGCATTTTGTAATGTTCTCTATGTCTTGTTTCATCATAAATTCTTCCATTCTCCATAAATCTGACAGGTAAACTAATCATTCCCTTCTTTTGTTTATGGTATTGGCTTTTATATCTAAATCTTGTATCATTTGGACTTAATCTTTGGTAAAGGGTGTACAATGTTGGTCTATGCCTAGTTTCTGCTATACTATGTTCTAACTCTCCTTGCAGGTTTGTTAAATAGTGATTTCTTATTACAGAAGGTGGAGACTTTGGATTTATCAAACCATAGATTACTATAGTCATTGACCCTTGTGTATTGTATACCTAAACTATGGGGTGATTTACATATTTTATTTACTCTTCCACATACCCAATTCATTGATGTCTTTTTTTTCTATTTTATTCATGTAAGCATTT
Organism: Pseudochirops cupreus; assembly: GCA_028627135.1. Lineage (NCBI taxonomy): Eukaryota > Metazoa > Chordata > Mammalia > Diprotodontia > Pseudocheiridae > Pseudochirops > Pseudochirops cupreus. The sequence goes on from CM053583.1 coordinate 144,495,607, forward strand.
AAAGGTAAAACTTCTCCTAAGCAGGTCTTTTGTTGCATGCCAAAAGTTTTGGTATATGGCCTCATTTTTGTTATTCTCTTGGATGAAGTTATTCATTGTTTCTATAATTTGTTGTTTGACCCACTTAGTCTTTAGGATTAAATTAATTAGTCTCCAAATAATTTTTAATCTTTCCTTCCATGGTCCTTTATTACATGTAATTTTTATTGCATCATGATCTGAAAAAAAAATATGCATTTTATATTCCTGCCTTTCTTCATTGGGTTATAAGGTTTTTATCACCGAATATGTGGTCAGTTTTTGTGTAGGTGCCACATACTACTGAGGAAAAAGTATATTCCTTTGTATCCGCATTCAGTTTTCTCTATAGGTCAACCATATCTAACTTTTCTAAAATTCTATTCTTTTCCTTAACTTCTTTCTCATTTATTTTGTGGTTAGATTTATCTATTTCTGAGATGGGGAGGTTGAGGTCCTCCACTGGTATAGTTTTTTTTATTTATTTCTTCCTGTAACCCCCTTAACTTCACCTCTAAAAATTTATATACTATGCTATTTGGTGCATATATATATTTAGCAATGATATTATTTCACTGTCTATGGTACCTTTTAGCAGAATGTAATTTCCTTCCTTATCTCTTTTAACTAGATCTATTTTTGTTTGTACTTTGTCTGAGATCAGGATTGCTACCCCTGCTTTTCTTTATTTCCAGCAGAAGTGTAATATATCCTGTTGTAGTCTTTTGCCTCTACTCTGTGTGTATCCCTCTGTTTTGTGTAACACATATTGTGGGATTATGGTTCTTAATCCACTCTGCTATCTGATTCCATTTTATGGGAGAGGTCATCCCATTTACATTCACAGTTATGATTGCTATCTCTGTCTTTTTTTCCATCCTATTTTTCCTCGTTTATGCTTTTCTTTCTCCTTTCTCCCTTTCCCTCCTCAGTAAAGTTTTGCTTTCAGTGCCTGTCTCCATCAGTCTGCCTTCCATTCTATCAGCCACCTCCCTTTTCTTCCCCTTTACCCTTACTACTTCTTCTCTCCCTTCTATCTACTCACTCTCTTTTCTTTCCCCTTTCTCCTCCTGCTTCCTACAGGATAAATTAGATTTCTATAAGTAATTTCTATACCTTACTTAACTCCTTGATTCAAACCTGATTAGACTAAGATTCAAATAATAATCGTCTCCCTCTCTTCTTTACCTCTATTGTAATAGGTTTTTGTGCCTTTTCATGTGACATAATTTACCCTTGCCTGCCATCTTTCCTCTTCTCCCAATGCAACCTCCTTTCACCACTTAATTAGATTTTCATCATCACATCAAAGTCAACTTATAACCATGTTCTCTTGTTTATGTATATTCCTTCTAAATGGTGGAATAACAGTACAGTTCTGAAGAGGTACAAATGTCATCTTCCCTTGTAGGGATATAAACCTGGGGGATACCTGCTTACCCTGACCTTGCACTCAAACATGTGGCTGCTAGAGAATGCCAGTGCACGTGGTGATTTTCTAAGCTTATGTCCATTCATTCCCTTACCTGTACTAAGGCACTCCAGGAGTCCTGGTGTTGATGCTTGCCTATTCTGTCACTGTGGACCTGAGGATCTCCCCTTGGTTTTCATAGGTGGGGCTTTCTGTTGGTTTTCTGGGATCTCCCCCCCCCCTGCTGTGCTGCTCCTACTCTCCCAGAGCAAAAGAGGCCTTTCCTGTTAATCCCCCAACATCCTGAGATATAAGACCATTGCACCCTTTCTTTCTGCTAGCTCAAATGTTCTATGTTTTTCCCTGCCCGGAGCAATATTTTCTGGACTTTCAGAGTTGAATAGGGGTGAAAACAACTTCTTACTCCAAAACTGTGGCTCGCAGAAGTGGAACCTGGACAGTCAGTTTTCTAGAGGGCTATAATTATATTGTCTCAGGGATCTCATATTGTTAACCCTGAAGGTCCTGAGAGTATATTTCCAATGGTATAACTCACCTTCCCCACAGTGATATATTTACCATCTCCCATGCTTATCAGTTGCTGTCAATTAGAAAGTCACATTCGGTGAGTTTTTAGAAATGGATGTTTATTCTGATGTAATAGATATGGATACTAAATAACCTCTGAAAAGTCAGTGACTCACTTTTCCACCTGTACATACAGAATCTAGGGAACAGTGGGTTCAAGTGTTTGAGAATATATGATGAAGGAGGTAACTCACAAATCCCCAATGCCATTTTGCTGGAATTTTCCAGATAGTGCTCTCAGGCAAGAGGGAGGTTTTCTTCTAGGATGCCAAGAAAAAGTCCAAATCCTATGATCTTCCAAGCATCCTCCTTCCCAAGAAGCCATTCCTTCTCAGGAACTTGGCTGAAGGATTTCACCATTAAATTGCTGAACGTGAATGCCTCTGGAGGAGAAAGAACTTTGAGCAGCTCCGCTTCACTTTAATCCAATTATTATGTAGGTCAAAATATCACTCTTCTGATACCATTCATCCTTTCAGAGAACAAAGGACATATAAAAACAACAAAAAATCTAGTTGCTCTAATCTCCCATTCTACCAGGGCCATGACCAACTCTCAGAATCACTGTGCAATGTCGCAATTCCTGTGCAATGTCACATCATTTCACTCACAGTGTTCAAAGATAAGTAAATCGATGAAGGACTTTATATACTTCAATTAAAGCTAATGGATGATTGATTGATTGAAAGAAATTCCCAGACTATATTCACAGCTAGTATATACTCAAGTTGTGTTCATATTTGATCGAGGCAGTGGTTCTCAACCTTCCTAATGCCAAGACCCTTTAATAGTTGTATGTGGGTCTGTCTGCATGTAGGCTGACATGCCTGGAGAAAAATAGAGGAGGTTTCTAGGACTATCAGAACTATGTGTTTTCCAATGGTCTTAGACGACCCCTGCCACCCATGTGAAAAGGTCATTCAATACCAAAGGGGTCGTGACCCACAGGTTGAGAACCACTGGATTAAGGTATCAGGGCAAATACCATTTATTTAAGAGAATACATTAATTGTCTAGACTTAACCTCTACCCTTAACAACAACAGCATTAATTATAACCTCACAGATCATTTTTGAGGTTAAAATGAGATAATAAATTAAAATACTTTGCAATTTTTTTATGTATCTAATGTAGTATTTTTTATATGTTTAGTACAGGGCCTATAAAGTCAAAACAAAGAAAAAAATTTTTAAAGTCTCTTTTTCTCTAGAAGCTTTCTAGGGGGTAGGAGATATACAATAATTATACAGATAAATAATTACAAGATCATTTTTTAAGAAGGTACTGCTAACAGCTGTAGAGGTAAGGAAAGGCTTTTTTTTGTAGGTGAAACCTAATTTGAGCATTTAAGAAATCTTTGAATTGAGGTGGAGTGGAGCCAAGATGGAGCAAAAGCAGGAACTTCCTTGAGTTCCTGCTGCAACCACTTCCAGTACCTGTAAAAAAGGTAACTCTAAATAAACTTTAGAGCTACTGAACTCACAAAGTGACAGAGAGAAACAAATCTCGCACTGAAGGCAGTCTGGCAGACTGGCAGGAAGGGTCTATCACACCAAGCTGGGAGCTGAATTCAGTACCTCTTGGGCCCAGACCACCTTCACAGACTGCCCAGAGCAGATTTCAGGGGACAGATTCACCAGCAGCTATGCTGATTTCCAGACTTCTCAACCAATAAACATCAAAGAGAAATCAAAAGGTCAGTGGGGAACCCTGTTGGAACTGGGTGAGAGAAGAGTAGGGTCTGCCCCCTGTCCCCAGGGAGAGAGGTGTGGGTGGCATGGTGGCTGCAGCTGCTGCCACATAGCTGCCTCTGGAGCTGCTGGCCTGCAGATTGTAGGGGGACCAAGAGACCATTCAGAGGATAATAGCTTTTGCTTTGATCTGCTGGAATCTGCATTGCAACCTTGGGTTGTGGTCCTGGGGTGAGGAATGTTAGTGTGCCAGAGCTTGTTGTGGCTGTAGAGAGAGAGTCCTCCTCATATCTCTGACAACAGCTCTGACAGTATCTTCAAAAAGCCCAGCAATTTGGGAGACAGATCTCTCCACTCTGTAAGCAGAATTCTACCACGGCAAAAAGCTCAAAAGTCGAGTCATTGCCTGGCAAGATGAGCAAACAGAGGAAGCACAATCAGACCATAGAATCTTTTTCAGAACAAAGATGATCAAAACACGAAACCAGAAGAAGAAAACAAAATCAAAACTCCTGCATCAAAAACTTCCAAGAAAAATATGAAATGATTGTAAGCCATGAAGAAGTTAAAGAAGGATTTTGAACATCATGTAAGAGAAGTGGAGGAAAATTGGGAAGAGAAACAAGAATGATGCAAAAAAAATCATGAAAATAAGGCCTACAGTCCGACTGAAGAAAATAAAAGGTTGAAAAATAGAATAACTCAAATGGCAAAAGAGGCCCAAAAAACCGGTGAGGAGAAGAAGACCTTGAAAAGTCAAATTGGCAAGATGGAAAAGGAACTTCAAAAACTCACTGAAGAAATAATTCCTTCAAAAGTAAATTGGAACAAATGCAAGCTAATGACTTTATGTGAAATAAAGATATTATAATAGAGATCCAAATAAATGAAAAAAAAAAGGAAGGTATTATGAAACCTCTATTGGAAAAAAACACTGACCTGGGAAATAGATGCAGGAGAGATTTTTTAAAATTATTGGACTACTCCCAAAGCCATGATAAAAAAAAAAGCCTAGAAATCATTCTTTAAGACATTCTCAAAAAAAATTGTTCTAATATTCTAGAACCAGAGAGCAAAATAGAACTTGAAAGAATTCACCAATCACCTATTGAAAAATATCCCCAAAAGAAAACTCCTAGGGATATTACAGCCAAATTCCATAGTTCCCCAGTCAAGGAGAAAATTTTGCAAACAGCCAGAAAGACACGATTCAAGTACTATGGAAATACACTCAGGATAAAACAAGATCTAGCAGCTTCTACATTAAGGGAAAGCAGGGCTTGAAATACGATATTCTAGATGTTAAATGAACTAAGATTAAAACCAAGAATCACCTACCCAGCAAAACTGAGTATAATGCTTCAGGGGAAAATATGGTCATTCAATGAAATAGAAGACATTTAAGCATTCTTGATGAAAAAAATAGAGCTGAACAAAAAATTTGACTTTCAAATCCAAGAAGCAAAAGAAACACAAGAAGGTAAACAGGAAAAAGAGATCATAAGGAACTTATTAAAGTTGAACCATTTATATTCTTACATGGAAAAACAATAATTGTAACTCACGAGACTTTTTTCAGTACAAGGGTACTTGAAGGGAATATATATGTATGTATACATGCATATATGTGTATGTATAAGAAGGTGTATATGTATATAAATATATATGTCAGTGTGGGCATATGTATTTCCATGTACACATAGGCAGAGGGCACAGGATGAGTTGAATATGAAGGGATGATATCTAATAAATAAAATTAAGAGGTGAGAGAGGAATTTACTGGGAAACAGAGAAAGGGAGAGATAGATCAGGGTAAATTATCTCATAAAAACAGGCAAGAGAAAACTGTTACAATGGAGGGAAAGAGCAGGAAGGTGAAAGAGAAGGGGACAACTTTATTCTTATTAAATTTGGCTAAAGGAGGAAATAACATACACACTGAATTGATTATCTTACCAATAGGAAAGTAAAAGGGAAGGGTAAGAGGGAGGATGATAGAAGGGAAGGCAGATTTTGGGAGAAGGTAGTTAAAAGCCAACGTTTTTGAAAAGGAACAGGGTCAAAGGAGTAAATAGAATAAATAGGTGTTGTGGGATAGGATGGAGGGAAATATAGTTCGTCTTTCACAATATAACTATTATGGAAATGTTTTGCATAACTACACATGTACAACCTACATTGAATTTCTTGTCTTCCCTGTGGGAGTATGTAGTGCCAATGCAATATTTACAGCACCCATGATCATGATAAAGACTGTGACTATATGTATTTTATGAAGTTAGATCACAAAATATGCCAAACTCTACAGACAGAGGATAGCACTGAGGGATTTATTTGGATACCAGAACAGTGAATCCCAAAACCAATAAGCTGATTCGATCATAGTACCAAAGATATTCAGAAGACATAACAGTGCTGAGAGCCATGCCATCCTTTAGCCTTCCAAAAAACCAATACAAGATCAATATTTACTCACAATACTCTCTATCTCTTTGCCTAAGCTTCTCTGTCCTCAACTGTCTCCAGCTGTCTCCAACTGTCTGGCTAGCTCTCTACCAGCTTCCTGTGGGCTCTGCTTCTCCTCTGTAAATTCCTCCTACCACAGGCTCCATGTGATTACATTCAGCCTATGGGGGCAGAGTTTATCTTTACAGCAGGGGAGGTCTTCAACCCCCCACCCCCTCCAAGGTGGATTAAGGTTCATGTAAGATCTTCAAGTTCACATTCTCATTACAGGGTGGGTGAGGAGGGAAGAAGGGAAAGAATCTGGAAATCCAAGTTTTAAAAACAAATATTAAAAAAATTGTTTTTTGCATGCAACTGGGAAATAGGATATACAGGCATGGAGATATAGAAATCTATCTTGTCCTACTGGAAAGTTAAGGGGGAATGGGAGAGGATATGAGAGAACAGATTGGAGGAAGGGGAATTCAGTAGGCTTGGTATCTTGGGGTGGGAGTAGGATAAGGACATGGAGAAAATTTGTAACTCAAAATTTTGTGGAAATGAATGTTGAAAATTAAAAATAAATAAATAAATTTACTATTTAAAAAAAGAAGTCTTGGAATTCACAGAAATAGAAAGTATTGCTTGTTAGTTAAAAAAAATGGAGCAAGATGCATTAATTAGGCAAGTCATTCAATATCTCTGTATCTCAATGTTGTCATTTGTCAAATGATAAACTGTAGTATTTGAAGTGAGTAGTCAGGATTAAGCACCAATAAAAAAATGATTCCACTATTTGAATAAAAGACCTTCTACCAAAGTGCTGCTTAGTATCACTGTCTTCCTTCCTTCCTCTTCTCTTCTCTTCCTCCCGTATTTGAAGTGAGTAGTCAGGATTAAGCACCAATAAAAAAATGATTCCACCATTTGAATAAAAGACCTTCTACCAAAGTGCTGCTTAGTATCACTGTCTTCCTTCCTTCCTCTTCTCTTCTCTTCCTCCCCTCCCTAATGAAAGAAAACCAAGTTTCTGTGAATGGAATCTGCAGGGAACTGTGGATTGGGTCTTCAGAAATTTTAGTGGCTTTTACTTCCAAATACATATTTTCTAAGTACTCTAATGAAGTATGTTTTTAAAAAAGCAAAGATAACAACAGGCAGTTTTGGAAATTTTTAAATAATTCATTACCTAGAAGGTGGGATGATAAAGTGCTGACTTTGAAATCAAGAAAACCTGGTTTCAACTCCTATTTGCTATGTCACCTTGGAGGAATCACTTAACCTCTCAGTACTTTAAGCAACTCTCTAAGACTATGAATTACATTGCAAATACTGACCAACATTAGCAGAGGGAATTACTTTACTTGGTAGTTCCTTATACCAGTGGTGTCAAACTTAAACAGAAACAGATGCCTAAAGGCTTCATAATGAAACCCCAAATTAGCATTGTCTGTTTTGTATTGTATTTTTTATTAATTTTCTTTAAAATTTCTCAATTATTTTTTTTTCTGGGTTGCACTATACTAAGAAATTTTGTAGGCTTCTTGCCCTGAGGCAGGAGTTTGATACTTACACCTTATAACATTGAAATCAAATTTCCACTCTCTATCTCCGTTCAGGATATTCTGGATTCCTGTTCATGGACCAAAAATAGGGAACTAGAGGGAAAGTGTTATTTTATGGCTCATAATGTTTAATTTCATAATACTTGTTAGCATTCTAAAACTTTAAATATGTAACATACAGAACACCAAACTCAGATTATGATTTGAACCTATTCACTGATGAAGTGATTTTGTGAGAGGAGTATACTATAATGATAAGGTTGTAAATTTATAAGGGTCCTTCAAGGTCATGTACTTGAGATACTTTCTTTTCAGCTGTGGAAACTGAGGCCAAAACATTTCAGCAATATGTACAAGATCATGCACACTATAAGTGACTTGAACTTGTTCTTTGATTCTGGCGCAGTTAAGTGCAATAGTGGATAGTACACCAGGCCTGAAGTGAGGAAAATCTGAGTTCAAATACAACCTCAGTCATTTACAATGTGTGTGACCCTGGGCAAGTCACTTAACCCTGTCCCCTCATCTAATAACCTGAGTTAAACCTCAGTTTCTTCATATATAAAAATGAGTAGGAAGATGGAAATGACAGTATCTTTATCAAGAAAACCCCAAATGGGATCAAGAAGTCAGATATGACTGAATAAAAACACAGCTTTTCATTCTAATTTCAGTGTTATTTGCACTACATGGCTTGAGCTACTTTTTTTTTTTAAGCAGGATTAAGGAAAAGACTTTCAGATTTGGTGATAAATTTAAACTTAAAACGTTTATGTAGTAGTTGTTGTGAATGTCCACTTTCAAATTATTTCCTTCAAATAAGTTAAAAATAAAGTTGTTGTGTTTTTGGTACAATGTCCAAGTAGAAAAATTTTATATTCCCAAGGTAAAAGAATGTTTTGGGGAGGAATTAGAGTTCAATGTGGAGTAAGAAGTTCTCTTGTAAAGAGCACAGGGCCAGGCTTCACTTGGAATGATTTGTCTAAAGCAACAAATATGTACATAATAATGTGTGTCGTACCAGATTAGTGGTTTTCAAAAATTATGTCACTGATACATCTTCTGCAACTGCCAGGAATTCTATGAAATTCACATGTAATAACATATTCATGTGCAAATCTCTCTCTCAATTATGGAATTTAGATGTCCATTCAGAATCAATAAAGAAATCTCTAAGTGTCACACAACTACTATCAAATACTATGTGTCAACTCTTGAACTAACACGTCTTTTCATTGATCTCATACAAAAAAAACCAAACCTCTATTGAGTTTGCTTAGTATAGTATCTAGGGCATAGAATTTGGAGTCAGAAATATCTTAGTTTAAATTTTTCCTTTGATACTTTCTTGCTCTGTCACTTTGGTGTCACCTTTCTTGGCCTCAGATTTGTCATCTGAAAAATTGTATAATGAATAGGTTGGACTAGATATACACCATTAATAGGCAGGTAGGAAGTCTTAGACCAAGGGGCAGAAGGATCTGATCTCAAATGTAGCTTTAGACATTTATGAGCTGCGTGACCCTAGAAAAGTCACTTAACCTCTGCCTCACTCAGATAATAAAGTATGTACTTCCCAGTGTTGCTGTGAGGATAAAATGAGATAATATTGGTTAAGAGCTTTACAAACCTTAATGCACTGTCTAAATGCTGTCTAAGATTATTATGGAAGGCCCATTATAGCTCTTATCATTCTAAATTCTTAGGACTTGGTAGTAGGAAAATGTGGTACATTTGGAGTCATGACATCCAAGTTTAAATCTTAGCTCTAACCCCGACCCTCTGTGCAATCTTGGACAAATTGAACAAAATGTGACTTGATTTGGCAAAGAACAATATGGTGCTAGGACCAAAAAAAAAAAAAAAAAAAAGAAAATTAAATGAAAAATTTGAGAATCACTGCACCAGAAGATGTCTGATGTCCTTAAAAATTCCTTCAGCCCTAAGTCCTTACTAACCACATCCTCTCCTAACTCAATTTAAGGAAATGCAGCTACTCATGCTCACACATAGTTTCCTTAGAGCAAAGATTTGTTTTTACCGCCATTTCTGCTTCCTTTCAGAGTTGGATGGATATATTGTCACTGCCTGTTACTTAAGTGGTTGGAGTTTACATGGTGGGGGGTAGGGAAGATGAATTTTTTTCCTAAACACAAAAATATATTTATATTGTTTGCTCCTACTGAGCCAGAAGTACAGACCAGCTGATTACTGTTTTTTTCCTCACAAAGTCTCAAAGGAATAGGGAGAATTAATTCATTTCCATTGAGTGCTATTCAAGCAAAAACTCCTTAAGCACCTATGAATAGGTGAACTAGGTTAGGTACAGAGAAAGCAATTCAAAAAAAAAAAAAAAGAAAGAAATAATCCCTACACTCAAAGAGTTTATATTCTATTAGGGGTGGGAAGGATTAAATAATCATTTAGGCAAGTAGACAAAAATCTATTCAAAGTAACTATTAAGTGATGCTTCAGCTACATGTTCATTAATTTTTTGCTTGATCAAATGAGTTAACACATCTAATTTGTTTAGCAAATCTTAAAAAATCTATACTAAGGTAATATTATTATCTTGTTGTTCAGTTCTGTCTGCCTCTTCACAACTGATTTGTCTGTGAGGTGTTTTCATTGTTGTTGTTTTCTTTTGTTTTCTTTTGTTTTGGCAAAGATCCTGGAGTGGTTTGCCATTTCATTCTCCAGTGTGACAATGAGAATTTGAGGCAAATAGGAGTTAAGTGACTTGCTTAGGGTCACAAAACTAGTAAGTGTCTAAGGCCAGATTTAAACCCAGTTCTTCCTGACTCCAGGCCCACTACCTTATCCACTGTACTACCTATCTTATACATTTGTTAGCTTTACAAAATATAAAAATCTGATGTTTCAGTCAATTGAGGGGGTTTGTGGAATAAGGATGACTAAGGTTGTGGGCTTGTGGTACAGTGAATTAGCATTTCTGTCTTGGAGATTGTAATGCCAAACATGAGCAGCTTCTCAAAAGAATGCTGCTGTGAACAGCTTTTAAGGTTCTGATTACACAATATAGTGAACACTCTATTTATTCAGGAACAAATCAAAGGAAAACATTCACAACAAATCAAGATACAGTATTCACATTACATCTTATCACAGAAAATCATAATACAGTGTTCACAAGACTGTGATTCTGATCCAAGCAGCTCAAAGCAAGAGTGATTACCCTCTGAATGGTCCCTTAGTCCCCCTATAAACTGCAGGCCAGGTGTTCTGGAGGTGGCCACGTGGCAGCGGCTGCATCCACCACACCTCCCACCTCTTGTCCCAGGGCCTGGGGCCAGACCATGCTCTTCTGTCACCCAGTTCCAACAGAGTTCCCCACTGACCTTTTATTTCTCTTTGACATTTATAGGTTGAGAAGTCTGGAAACCACCACAGCTGCTGGTGATTCACTCTCCTCCAGTCTGCTATGGTGGTCTGGGCCTCAGGTTGGGGCTACCCAGGGATGGCCGCAGCTCACATAGGTCAGTGCTTGGCTCCCAGTGTGGTGTGAGAGACTCTTTCTGCCAGCTTGCCAGGCTGGCTTCAGAGGGAGATTTGTTTCTCTCTGTCACTTTGTGGGTTCTATAGATCTAAAATTTGTTTATAGTCATATTTTATAGGTATCGAAGGTGGTTGTGGCTGGAGCTCATGGAATTCTCTCATTCTACTCCACCATGTTTCCTCTGACTCCCAAGGGAACAATCTTTAGTGGGGAGGGTGAGGAAATGGTTTAAAGTAGATTATGGAAGGATTTTTAGATCATGGGAATTAGAAGATAGGGGAGGGATCTTTGGAGGGGAGTAGGCTAAGTAATATAGCAGGTAGAATTAAAGTAGAATAACCAGGAGGGATAGGAAATAAGAAATACACAGAAATATATAATAAAGGTAAGGAGTAGAATTTCTTAGTGAAAAAAGAGCAGAGATGATAATCATGATTTCAGAAAAACATAAGACTAAAATAGATTTAATCAAAAAGAAAAATAGGGAAACTATACTAAGTGCCAGCCATATTTATCAATGTTGTTTTGAACTATTTAAAGCCACTAGATAGCATAATGTGGGGCTGTGATATAGGAAATTCTCAGTTGTTGACCTTGGAAAAATATGGAAAGACAGACTTATGGGGGAATAGGCTATATACCCACAGAGAAACAGAGGATAAATAAGTATAGTACAGTTTTTCACACGCACACACACACACACACACACATCTAGACATGACTATGATTATTAGTATCTAAGTACATATATGTATAAGAGTGTTATGTATGGGTATATGTATGTATATGTATATATGCATATCTTTATATATGTATGTATGCATGTATAGATATACTTATATGTGTGCATACAATTATACATATACATATGTGTGTGTGTTTATCCTTCAAGTGGAAAAGAAGAAGGGAGGAAAAAGAACAAGTTAAAAAGCGTACAACAAAATACAATAGAAAACTTGCAAGGAAGCAAAGATGGATAGCTCTCAACACAATACATAGTATTTATTATACAATCTTTCTTGAAATGGAAATTCATTGCTGTATATTTTGAATCGTTTCTCATATTCTACTGTGCAAGTGACAACACTTTTTTCTTTTCTCATTTTGTATTATTTTAGTTTTAATATTTAAGTTTGTTTTTGTCTTTTCTTATTTTCTATTTAAGTTTAAAATACATACATATACCTACACAAATATGTAGTTTTAAACACACCACGGGTCTTCTTCTTGAATACTTCCTAGCTCAGTAGGATTTGCCAAAACTTCAATTTCCACACACATGGTCCAAGGTTCTAATTGGCAAATGTTACAAATGTGGAACCCTACATAAGGCTGCCTACTCCAGTTGTGCTTCATTTTACTCCCCAACCTTGTCCTGTTTTCTTATCCCTGCTGAAATATATTCTTGATATCTCTCTTTATACAGTTCTTGAACTATAATCAAATCAATACTGCCACGACCCTAGGCAACTCTCTTTACTCACAGGTCTTCATCTGCTCATCTTTAATTTAGTATAGTTGGATATGAGGGCCTTTTAAATCTCTTGCAACTCTAAGTCTCTGATCCTATAACTCCTCGGAAAAGGATGTGTCCGTATGTTCCCCTACAGTTCCACTCAGCATTTCTTCAGTAGTACAAACCAAAATAACCATCTTAGGCCACTACTCTCCATGTTATCATCTCCATGATTAGAATGTTAACTTTGGGAAGATAGGAACTATCTTCACTTTTGTTTTTGTGTCTATAATACTTGTCACAGGGATTGACACATAATGAGTATTTGTCAATTTTTTTTTCAAATTCATTCATCCATTCTAGAATTCAGGGCTGCCTCTATAATATGATAAAGACATTGCATGAAACCTTTAGCAGAAGTGCAGGCTAAATATATATTTAGATGAAAATAAGATGGGCACAAAAGAAAGCTCATTTTCGCAAAAATTGCTTGTGATTTTTTTTCTAATTCTCCATTCTCTGTTTTCATAATATGCTACCAAAGTGAATTATTTATGTATGTGTGTTTATGTGTGTATATGTATGCATATAAACATATCTATATCAATATCCATCTATCTATCTATCTATCTATCTATCTATCTATCTATTATTTCTTATATACCTACACCTAATGGATACACAGTGGATAGAGTGCCTGGCCAAGTGTCAAGAAGCCTCATCTTCCTAAGTTCCAATCAGGCCTCAGATACTTACTACTTGTGTGACCCTGAGAAAGTCACTTAACTCATTTGCTTCAATTTCCTCATCTATAAAATGAGCTGGAGAAGGAAATGGCTAACCACTCCATTATCTTTGCCATGAAAACCCCAAATGGGGTCGTGAAAAGCCAGACACAACTGAAAAAACAACTGAACAACAATAACTACATTTATATATGTGTGTATATACAATATAAACAGATAGGTAGGCAGAGATTCAAGTTTACTAAGAAAAAAGCACTAAAGAAAAATCTGATAAATAAAATGTCTACTGAATTCTTGTATATGCAGTACATATATAGAGGCCTCATTCACAAACACCATGTGAAGGAGTCCCTTTGAGTAGAATGCAGTGTTTCTTCTTTAGGTTTTTTTTTTTATTTTTATTCTCGCAATTGAGCCAAAGATCTGTCTAGACACGATTCATTTCACCCATATCTGATAGAAAACTAACAAGGATTAATGACTTGCAATGCCTGACTTGCTATGGAGCTGCCAGAGTCTATTGAAAGGGAAACTAATATACACTGGTTATTGGGTCTTATTTTTTTTAGAATAATAGCACTAAAGTATCTTCCTAAAATTTTTATGCATTATAAACCATAGAAATTAGGAATAGAAAAGAAATCAATACTTTTAGAAGTAGTCAAATTTATCTCCAAGTTATAGAAGAAATTTCCTGATTGTTTTCATTTTTATGTGTTAAGTGTGATGGAATCCATTTTCCTCAAGACAACATTACAGTCTACGAACCTGGGCATTCAGCCACAAGACAGTTAGTACTGGTTACCTTTACAAAATGGAATGCAACTTGAAATTTCAGGTTCAATATGTTTTATATGATGCTGTCAGTCGATCAATCATCAGTCCGCATTTCTAAAGTTGTTACTAGGTCAGGTAATGTTCTGGGTGCTAGAGATACAAAAACCAAAATGAACTAATTCTTACTGTCATTGAGTTTATGTTCTAATGGAGAGACAATATATGTACAGATAATGTATGCACAGTACAAACAAATAAATAAGATTTAGGTTAGCGAAGGTGAGCAGGTAGTGCAACAGGAAAAGGCTTCACGTTGAGAACAAGGTTTGAGCTAACTATTGGAGAAAGTGAAAAATTCTGCCAGGTAAAGGTGAGGAGGGAGTGTCGCTCAAACATGGAATAACCTCTATGAAGGCCTAGAGATGGAAATGGAGTGCCAGGTATCTAGTGCAGCAGCAAAAAGGCCAGTTTGACTGTTCATCAGTCATCTCCAACTTGATGTGATCCCATTTGGGGTTTTCTTGGCAGAGATACTGGAGTAGTTTGCCATTTCCTTCTTCAACTCATTTTACAGAAGAAGAAACTGAGGCAAACAGGGTTAAGTGACTTGCCCAGGTTCATATAACTAGTAAGCATCTCCTGAGGCCCAACTGGAACTTAAGAAGGGAAGTCATCCTGATTCCAGGTCCCACACTTTATCATTTGTGCCACCTAGTTGCCTGGGTAAAGCTGGAGGAGTAAGATCCATAACAGAAAAGAGGAGCTGGTTGAGCTGCATCCTCTCTAACTATGTCAGAAATAATATGTTAGCTATTTTTGTGGGGCAACTAGGTGCTGCTATATCTGGACTTGGAATCAGAAAACATGAGTTTGAATTCTCATTCAGATACATGCTACTTTCTTAGACTTCTGATCCTGAAAAAGTCACTTTAACTTTCTCAGCCTTTTTCTTCAACCATAAAGAGTGGTAATATCACTTGTTGAACAGAGTTTTTAGAGACTTAAATGAGGTTTTACAGATACTTATTTGTATATAACGTACTTTTCAAACTTAAGGAGTATATAAATATTAACTATTCGAATAATTATAATCAATATTAACTAAAGGAAGAATAAAGAATTGTTGATATGAGGGTAGAGGTCATGAAAAGAAAGCACTTGAAGTCAGTGAATATGATATGAAATAAGGACATGAACCAAACTTGCATTTGACCTTTTTTATTTAATGTTTTGCCCTGGTCTCATTACCTTTTCTTCAGATAAGAATCTGAGGCCTCATAAGAGAGACTCTAGGGCTTAAACTTTGCATGATACTGAATAACTGTCCTTATGCTGATGTCTTCTGTGACAATACACTCACAACATGGAATGACTCATATACTACCCCAGAGAAAATCATGAGATCATAGCTCTAGAGGGCGCTGTTGCCTTAGAGACCATCTATCTGAATTTCATCATTTTGTACATTTTGTATGGTATAGAAGTTAATGTTGAAAACTAAAAATAGAAAAAAAAGAATATGCAAACTTAGAATATATTTGATCACCTGTTTCCAAGATTCTTTACTAGTAAGATGCTAATTTTAAGCATAAAGGGAGTTTGTCTTTGTCTTGCTCTTCCTACGGCAGCATTTGAAAGGATGTTGTTCTTCAAAATACCATTAAAATTGACTACAGCTGAAAAATGAGAAGTACAGCATTTTTCTAAGGGCAGATAAAAACTGATGTTTGCAGTGGGGATTTGCTCAATGACCTCTGTCCTACCAGTGTGAAAATGTTACTGACAAACATGGCACTTATTTTCCCCAAAATTTGAAACTATGTACCTATGAGCTTTCAAAAGGCACATAAATAATTCTTGATGAGTTCTAGGGCTCCTCTAGCATCTCTTTTGGTGATGCATTGATTGTATTAGAATTCAGAAACACATCCCCAAACTAACACGGAAGCCAAAGAAAAATGCCATCCCTCCCTAAGGTCAAATATTCTTATGGAAGGGGAGTGTGTAGATGATGAAAAAATATTGTTCTATATGACAGAACCATAGTCCCAAAGATCCACTCTGCCAAATTCTGTTAAGAAAAACATAAAGTACTAGGCCTTTTTTAGAGATTAAGGGTTTTTTAGTAGTACTTTTGTAGAGAAAATAACTAATAGAGGTAAGAATATTAGACACTGGAAATCTGGCATTTTCATCATGTCATAGTAGAAATAACACTAAATTTGAGAGGACTCAGGTTTGAATCATAACTTATTATGACTTGGGTGACCTTGGGAAAATTGCTTCTCTGGCCCTCAGTTTCCTCATTTGTAAAATCAAGTCTGAGTTTGGCTAGATCTCTTCTAGTCCTAGTCCATAACTAACATATTGATAGATTGCATCCCCATGGGCTGATTTTTTTTTTCTTAAGATCAGTAATGACCAATACGACTTGATAACTTTTTCTCCATCACAGTATTACATCATTTCAGGGAAAAAATATTGTTACATTATATGATGCATTAGAAACCCAGAAAAGCATTCTGAAATTGACTGTTGATGTTTCTTCAAAAGAAAAAAAAGAGATACATATTTAGAAATTACAGCAAAAAACTTAGTAAACCACCTTGTCAAATAATTGTGTCTTCTAATTATTGATAGAGAAAGATGAATAGAAAATGTGAATATGGTAAAAGAATGCTTATAAAAATACTCTTATTCACATTTGTTCTTCAATAAAGATAGATATTGTCTTGTGTGTGTGTGTGTGTGTGTGTGTGTGTGTGTGTGTGTGTGTATTCAGAGAGGGAAGATGTAGAAAAGAAGGTATTAAGAATGGAAATGAGCTATTTTTGTTCTGGTGTGAAAAGTAATTTGTTTTTCCCAAAATGATAGCTTTAGCTCTTGAATACTTTCTTCTGCAAATATCAGAAATAGAAGGATATTGAGAACAAGATGCTATCTCCTGAATCATTCAAGGAAAGACCTTGATTGAAGCATCTACATTGTGAAAAAAAATGTATTTGCCAGATGGCTTACATAAACCCAGCTGGTGATCCATGAGTGCAGAGGCCTCAGGCTAAATAAACTATTTTTTTTTCAAATTAGTTGCTTTAAAGAATTGATCTACCAATTAATATGATGTCCCAGATAGCAAACAGAAAGTGACAAAGTAAACAACTTCAGAATACACAAACATGAATAAAGAAAGGGATGGGGAAGGCAAAAGAGGTGACAGGTGAGAAAAGAAGCAATAAAGGAGAATCCCCATTGTGTTTAGGAATTTAGAACAACTTAGAACAATGGGTAGGGTTGAATGGCCTTCAAATACTTCCATAGTGTTCTTTATTAAAATCAATTCAGCTTACATGTTTTAAATATCTCACTATGTTCAAAGAACTGTGCTGGTTCCTGGTTAAAATACAAAAATTAAGTGAGATATACTTTTCAACATGGATTGAATAAGAATGCTCTGTTTCTAGATTCTGGAGAATTATATTAGTTTCCCTAGAATTCCACATCATGAACTTGCCTACCTAGGCACTTGTTAGTTTAATGGTATGCCATATTAGTGAAAACTTTAACATTAAGTTTAATATATAAACAGGAAAACCGAAAACTAATAGAATAATTCCTCACTCTTGATTGACCTGCTATTCATTCATCCCTTTGTTATTTCTGGGGGTAGAAATTCTATTCCTTAATTAGCCCCACTGGAGAATTGTTTCTGCCTTATGATTCATTAGAAGCAAATCAAAGAAACCCCAGTTTTCTCATTTATTAAATGAAATTCATGCTGGGTGAGATGGACTAGAGATGGGAGGGCCAAGAAATGAAAATGTTGCATGGAAATATTCTCAAAATCCCTTCTAGTTCTGTTGTTATTATTCAGACATATCTGATTCTTTGTGACTGTATTTGGGGTTTCTTTGGCAAAGATTTTAGAAAGGTTTTTTCATTTCCTACTCCAACTCATTTTATAGATGAGAAAGCTGAGGCAAACAGGGTTAAGTGACTTGCTCAGAGTCACACAGCTAGTTAAGTGTTTGAGGCCAAATTTGAATTGAGGAAGATGAATTTTCCTCACTCCAAGCCCAGAACTCAATCAACTACATCACTCATTCTATAAAAATGAGAGAATAGTTCCTTTGTGCTCTATGCTTTAAAATTTTAGACCTGGGAGAAACTTAGAGATAAATTAGGCCAACACTCTCATTTTAGAAATGAGGAAAGAACTCTCCCATTATGAATAAAGATGATTCACAGTCATTGTTTCATCTTTAGAACCTGGCTCATCCTTGCTGCTACCTTCAGTCCTTTGCAAGAATTATGGATAGATATTAAGTAAGCATAGCTATAAAAGGCATAGTAGTATAAGGGATGGAATGTTTAAAGGAAGATGGATCACAGAATGATAGTATTCAAAAGTAGAAGGGACTCTAGAAATAAATTTATTCAACCACCTTTATTTTGGAGAAGAGAAAATTAATTCCCATAGAAGTTAAAATA
>CM053583.1:144514808-144534941 GCA_028627135.1 Pseudochirops cupreus
GAGAGACAGAATGGAGTTGAGCATCTCATGGAAGAGACAAAGGATAATTGTTACAATAGAGGAGGAGAACAGGAATGCAAAAGGGAAATACTCAACCTTACTATCACTGAACTTGGCTTAGGGAAGAAATGACATAAATTCCAAACTGGGCATCTTGCCACACAGGAAAATAGGGGGAATGGGGATGAGAGGTAGGATGTTAGAGGGGAGGGCTGGGTGGGGGGGGGGAGTGTTCATGGAAGTGCACACTTCTGTAGAGGGACAGGAACAGGGACAGAGTAGAGAGTGGAACAGGGGGGAGGAGTTGGATAGGAAGGAGAAACATGTAATCAGTCTCTCACACATGTGCCCACTGTGGAGAGGTTCTGCGTAATTACACATGTGCAGCCTGTATTTGTTGGGCTGTTCTTCCAGTGGGGTTGGCTGATGAGGGAAGAAGAGAAAGATCAAGAATTTAAAGCTCTATAATCAAATGTTAAAAATATATATGTATATATACATATATATAAACATATATATACAATTATTATTACTATTATTATTAACTACATGCAACTGGAACTTAAGATTCATAGGCACTGTGGAAGGGAGTTTCATCCTGTCATATCGGAAAGTTAGAGGAGTGATGGGGGAGGACATAGGAGAGATTAGATTGGGGGAGGGATCACACAAGTGGATGGCTGTTTTGAGGGCGGGGTAGGGGAAAGATGGGAAGGAAATTTGTAACTCAAAATCTAATAGAAATGAATAATGTAAACTAAAATAAATAAAATAAAATATTAAAAAAAATATGAACTGGTTGCCAGCCATGGAGGAGCTCAAGAAGGATTTTGAAATTCAAGTAAGAGAAGAAGAGGAAAATTTGGGAAGAGAAAAAAGAATGATACATAAAAATCATGAAAAACAAGACAACAGCCTTGTAAAGGAGACTCAAAAAATTACTGAAAAAAATAACACCTTAAAATAGTCTAACTCAAATGACAAAAGAGGCCTAAAAAGCCAAGGAAAAGAAGAATGTCTTAAAAAACTGAAGTGGCCAAATGGAAAGGGAATTTCAAAAGCCCACTGAAGAAAATAATTGCTTCAAAATTGGATTGAAGTGAATGGAAGATAACAAATTCATGAGAAATCAAGATGCTGAAAAATAGATCCAAACAAATGAAAAAAAAGTAGAAGGCAGTGTGAAATAATTCATAGGAAAAACCACTGATTTGGAAAATCGATCCAGGAGAGATAATTTAAAAATTATTTAACTACCTGAAAGCCATGATCCAAAAACAGAGGCTAGATATTCAAGTAAGTATCAAGGCAAACTGTCCTGATATTCTTGAACCAGAGGGCAAAATCAAAATGGAAAAAATTCACTGATCATCTCTTGAAAAAGATCCCAAAAAGAAAACTCCTAGGAATATTATAGCCAAATTCCAGATTTCCCAGGTCAAAGGGAATATATTTCGAGCAGTCAGGAAGAAACAATTTGAGTATTGTGGAAACACAATCAGGATCACAAAAAATGTATCAGCTTCTAAATGAAGGGATCAAAGAGCTTGGGATACGATAATCCTGAGGTCAAAGCAGCTAGAATTAAAACCAAGAACCACCTATCCAGTAAAACTGTGTATAATACTTTATAGGAAAATTTGGACATGCAATGAAGTAGAGAGCTTTCAAGCATTCTTGATGAAAGGACTAGAATTGAACAGAAAATTTGACTTTCAAATACAAGAAGCAAGAGAAACATTAAAAGGTAAACAGTATAGATAAACCATAAGGAAGTTATTAAAGTTGAACAATTTAAATTCCTATTTGGAAAGATGATATTTGTAACTCATGAGACTTTTCTCAGTATGAGGATACTTGAAGGGAACGCACACACACACACACACACACACACACACATACGTGTGTATGTGTGTGTGTAGGGTATATATATATGTATGTATATGTATGTATGTGTATGCATATGTGTGCATGTTTGTACATGTATACACAGACAGAGGGCATATTGTGAGCTGAATGTGAAGGGATGATATCTAAAAAATTAAATTAAGGAGTGAGAGAGGATTATATTGGGATGAGGCAATGGGGAGGAGTAGAATGGGGTAGATTATCTCACATAAAAGAGGCAGAAGAAGGCTGTTATAAAGGAGGGGCAGAGCAGGGAAGTGAAAGGGAATGAGTCAACCTTACTATCATTGGATTTGGCTTAAGGAGGGAATAACATACATATTCAATTGGGTAATGTCCTACAGTAAAGTAGGGGAGAAGAGGATAAGAGCAGGAATGATAGAAGGTAGGGCAGATTGGGAGCAAGGGTAGTTCAAAGCTAACACTTTTGAAAAGGGGCAGGGTCAAAGGAGAAAATGGAATAAATGGGGGACAGGATAGGATGGAGGAAACTATAGTTAGCCTTTAGCAATTTAACTACTATCGAAATGTTTTGCATAACTACACATGTATAACCTATATTGAATTGCGTATCTAACCCGTGGGGGTGGGCCAGGAGCAGAGAAGGGAGGGAATCTGGAACTCAAAGTTTTAAAAATAAATGTTAAAAATTGTTTTTACCTGAAAACAGTGAACAAGATATACAGGCAAAAGGGTATAGAAATGCATCTTGCCCTACAAGAAAGCAAAAGGGTGCTGAGGCGGGGGATATAAAAGAGGGCAGATTGGGACAAGGGGCATTCATATGCTTGGCATATTGGGGTGGGGGTAAGAAAGAGATGTGGAGAAAATTTGTAACTCAAAAATTTGTGGAAATGAATGTTGAAAAACTAAAAATAAATAAATTTATTTTTTTTTAAAAAGAAGAAAAAAACAACTCAGAATAAATCTTTTCCTTCATGTACTGATTTTTTTCATTTTAAAATAAATTAGACTTAAATACTAAAACTCTGCCAAATAATAAATAAGAGAAAAAAGAAACTTAAATATTGAAGTAAATACAAAATAAGAAAAGAAAACAGGCATGTCATGTGCACTACAGAATGTAAGAGAGGATGCAAAAGATATAGCTATAAGTTTCTATTTCAAGAAAGCCTATGTGATAAATAGTACCCATTTAATTGAAAATATTCATCTTTTCTTTGCTTCCTAGAACATTTTCTTTTGTTCTCTGCCATATGATTTTTAGCTTTATCCTTTTTCTCCTTCCCCCTCCCCCAAAGAAGACTACAATTAAGCCCAGTTATATTTATATAGAGATATGTATGTCCACTTATATGTAAGTACTCATATATACATATATACATGTATGAATACATATAAAGAAATAAAGATTACCTAACAAATTCTTTCCCTAATCTTTGTTTGTCAGTATTTATTTCCTATCCCTCCTGACTCCTCTACTTTACTTTTACATGCTACCTTGTCCTCCTATTACATAGCCTACTCCTCCCCTCAAAGGATCCCTCTTTTATCTTCCCATTCCCATGATCTAAACACCTTTCTATAACCCTCTTTAAACTATTTCCTCATCCTCTTTTCTAGAGATCGCTCCCTTATCTTCTCCTTACCCCCTATTCCCTTAACATTGTTTCTTTCTGAATGTAGAAGACTTTTATATTCTTCTAAATTTAAATGTATTGTTCCCTCTTGAACCCATTCTCTATCAAAGTAGGTTACCAAAACTAACAGCCCTCCTCCTCCATCTAATTCCTCTTTATAGGTTCTTCCTCTTGCACTTCAGTGGTATAAAATAATAACTCTTTTTACATATTCCTAAATGGTTTTACTATTTAAAGTAATATAATACTCAAGTCCACCCCAACCTTTCTTATGAACTATTCAATCACTAACATTAATCTTAGACATACATTTTGCATAAAAAAGGTAAACACTCTGTCCTTATTGAGTCCCTTGTAATTAATCTTTGGCATGTATCTTATATTTCTCTTGGTTCTTGTATGCAAAATCTTCTATTAAGTTCAGGTTTTTTAAACAGAGTCCTGAAAGTCTGACAATTCATTAAATATCCATTTTTTCCTATAATATTATGCTTAGCTTTATTGACTATGATATTTTGGGCTGGAATTCCAGTTCGTTGCTCTTCAATGTATAGTGTTCTAAGACCTGTGGTCCTTTACTATTGCCACTGCAAGGTCTTATGTGATTCTAACTGTGGAATCACTATGTTTAATTTTTTCTTATTGCTCATAATATTTTTTTCCTTTAGCTATCAGTTTAGGAATTTGAATATGATTCCTATGGGTTTTCCTTGCAGGATCTCTTTCATGTGGTGATAAGTGGATTTCTTTTACATCTACTTTCTACTCTTTTTTTTTTTTTCTAATGCTTCAGGACGTATTTCTTTAATTCTTGTATTATTGTATCCAAATCTTCTTTTGATAATTGCTTTCAGGTATTCCAGTTATTCTTATATGTTTTCTTCTGCTGTTGCTTTTTTTGGAAGGAAAGCAGAGAAATTAGGGTTAAGTGACTTGCACAAAGTCACACGGCTAGTAAATGAGAAGTGTCTGGGACCAGATTTGAACTGAGGTCCTCCTGACTCCAGGGCCAGTGCTCTAGTCACTGCACTACCTAGCCGCCTCAATATATGTTTGCTTCTTGATCTGTTCTCCTGATCAGTGGCTTTTCTTACATGCTATTTCACATTCTCTTCTCTTTTTTTTTTCAATTTTCATTTTTTTTTATTATTTGTTGATTTCTTATAAGTTCACTGGCTTCTTCTTGCCCAATTCTGATTTTCAAGAAGTGGTTTTCTTTCTTAAGGTTCTGGATATTTAAGATTCTTTTTCAATTGGTTAACTTTCTTTTCATAATCTTTTTTTTTGCATGGTTTTTATTTTTTTGTTTTTCTTCAATCTCTCTCCTTTGATTTTTACAGTCTCTTACTGAATTCCTTCTGGTCAGTTGACCACTTGACATTATTCTTTGGGATATCCTTTGTGATAGTCCACATTCTCCTCTAAAGGTAAACCCCCCAGTTTTCTCTATCCTCATCATAAATCTCTGTGGTTGTATTTTCTCCTTCATTTGAGCACTTTTAAAAATTTGTAGTAGCTTAATTTTGCAATCACCTCTGGTCTTTGGGTGTGGGGGAAGTTGTTTCTGAACTCAGATCCTCTTTCAGTTATCCTCACTGACCTGGAACCTGAACCAAAACCTCCAGCCTCCCATAAGTGCCCACAATCAACAGGATCCATACCCCACTAATTCTGTTCTCATCCAGCATGTGCTGGTTCTTTGTCACCACCGTCCCTTCCCCCTCAGCCTCATCTCCCCAGCATTGATGCATCTGGCATTCCTTGTCAGGAGAGTTTCCATCTTCCTGGGCCCAGATGCCTACCTCCTCTCTCTGTCCTGGGGTAAAAGTTCCTGTGGCTGGGGCCAAGCTAACCCAGCTAACCCTGGGACTAGCCATTTGTTATGTAAGCAGACCCAGTCCTGGAGATGTTTACTCTTTGCATGGACCAAACCTCATTCTGGGTTTTTTCTTTAACTCTTCTTCAGTTATCCCAGTAGCACTCTTGTTCTGTCTTTACTTTACTTATTTTTACTCCTCTATCTGTGTCCTGAGGTACTATTTTATCTCTTTTGTGGGAGAAAACTTTGAAAGCCTGGAATTTCCTTACCTTCTCTGCCATCTTCCTAGAATCCTCTCTCACATACTGAGTTTTGATTAAAAAAAAAGGTTCAAAATGTAATTTTGGCAATTCTCCATTAGCTAAAACAGTGCATTCTTTACCACAAAATAATTTTTATATTTTTGCAAATATTTAAGTTACTTTGGACATCTACAGTGAAAACCTACATTATTTTTTCCTAAGTTTAATAAAGGGCTAAGTAAATTAGAAAGCATTGATGCTTTTCATAGACTGTTGTTGCTCAGATCCTAAGTTACATTTCTGACTTTTATATCTGTTAGTATCTAATCACTCATCACTAGGGAGTGACACTTACTAAACATGTCATGCCATCCACTTGGTTGTAAAATTTTCATAATAAAACTAATTATAACAATGATTAGAAATTTATAATTGGATCTCATTGGAATAACTGATGATTATGAAGTACATACTTTATATGTACATTTTGCCATGCAAATGCTAATAATGATATTTTAAATGATCATCAGTTGAACACAAGCTATAAAGAAAGCCATAACACTTAATTTTGGGATAATTCTTTTCTTAAGTAGTTGCAGAAATACATGGTATTCCACTTAAATTCATCAATGCTGAAGAGCTAAAATGTCTCAGAAGAGAGAACCTTTTCTCTTAAATTTGACACGTAGCCTTTTTGGTTTGTAGTTACTAACTTTATTCCTTCCTATCTCCTTCTAGTATGATCTTTTATGTGTCAGTCATGTGGAATCTTTGTAAGATAAATTATTACCTATTTGAAAAATGACAAAGAAACCATTACTGTTTAGCATCTCATACAATCTAAGATACAAACCATCTGTTTAACACATTGCAATTATCCTCCTTTTTGAATTAATTGAAAGAATAGCTGATCTATTTTAATAACCCACCTCTCACATTGTGGTCCCCAGATACATTTAAAAACATTTTCCATGGGCAATTATCAATTAAATATTAATGGTCTGTCTGTCAGTTAAAAAAAAAAAATCTCACATGCTATTTAGCCTTAGGAATATCCTAGGTCCTAAACCAGTTGAAATATTTCTTGAAGGCCCCTTGATGAAAAATTTTTTCTGCTAATACATAATTTGATGCAAAAACATGTATATTTCTCTTCAGCCTTTTCACTGTAATTTTCTCTCTGATCCTTGATTTTCCTTCTCCTTTATATTGCATTCACTTTTATGTGATACATGGAATGTTATTGACCTCCTTCTCTTCTGTGTCTTCCTCTAGCAATGAGTGACTCTTTATTTCCCTTCCTGCCTTTATGGACTTTGAAATTGATTTTACTTCTTATATATGATTTCAGCGTAGTTCACTTTTCTTCTTTTCGGAGACCTTGAAAATACAAGTGTTAATATGTTGAAAACAACTTGGAAAATATAGTCCCTACTTCTATTGCTCTTATTTCAATTCTAATGTCTTATAAGAATCATGACTATTCTTCCACGAAATAATCAAGCTTTCAGGTTTGGAAAGGGGGATATGAAAGGAAATGTTTTACAAGACAAAGTTAAAACTGCTGATAGGTCACCCCTGCTGTAAGTTTGGTAGAAGGATGACTAACTAATGTGTTAAAAAAGAAACTATAGTCAGTCTAAACAGAATGAAGATATTTCAATAATAATTGAAATCTTATATAGCTAGGGGCATAGATATGTCTGTGTGTGTCTGTGCATATACGTATTAGATCATGTATTATGCTTAAGGATGTTGCTTAAAATGTTGTGCTTCATTGAACAATGTTTAGTTAAGCTCTGAATAAACACAGAGTATGTTATACTATGAGATTAGATGCTTAAAATTATTCATAGAAGTAGTCCTCAGGAGAACTGTTGTGATTGGCTTTCCAGTGTCACTCAGATTTCTTTAAGACTAATTATCTTATCCCTATTCCATCTCTGGGCTGAATGCTCCTGAGATGGCTGTTGTTGCTACTGCTACTAGAAATTTGGTGCTGCCACAGATTGAGCTCATGGATGGCTCTCACCACAGCATCACAGACCTCTCTTGTGATCCTTCAAAATCTCTTTGGGCTGGAAAAATGTCTCACCATTACTTTTGTTGGTTCTGTCACTCCCAATTTTGATGTAAGGGATTATTTTTAAGTTGTTTGGAGGAGAATGTGGAGACACTTCAACTGAGTTGCTTTCTCAATGCACCACCAAACGCTGCCCTCCCATATGTAATATTACATTAGTGTAAAGCCAAGAACAGGCAGATTTCCAGAGGATTACTGCTGTGAACAGCTTTAAGGTTCTGATTATATAGTATAGTGAACTTTCTATTCATTCAGGAGTAAATTAAAGCAAAACCTTCACAGAAACTAAAGTACAGCATTCACAATGTTATAGCATGACAAGTTATCATGAAAGTGGCCACATAGTTTTCACCAAAGTGAACACATAGTTTTAACGTTTAAAAGACATCATTCAGTAGGTCCTTAACTCAATCAACCTTAAGGAGCAAACCTCCTTAAGGGACACAAAGTGCAAAGATCAAAATTCTCCAGCCCTAGGTCACATTGTCTTAATCTGTCAGTCAAAAAGTCTTCTTTCTTCTTGATTAGAGATTAGTTTCCAAACATCCTTAACTCAATCAATATAAGAGGTACAAGGTACAAAGTACAAAGTTCTCCCATCCCTAGGCCATAGTAAATCTTGATCTTCTCAGTCAGCATCAAATACACAAGGAGAGGTCTTTTCATTTTGATGCGAGACTGGCTCCCAAATTCCATGGTTCCTCTTCTATGGGTCCAGCTTCTGCCTGAATCTACCCAATCCCCTGGATTCACAGGTAGGCAGCTTTAAGCTCCTCAACCAGCTCCTCATACAGTCCCTTGCCCAGATCCTGTTCTATATTGAATCTCATGGCATCTGCTGCACCTCAAGTCCTTCACAGTTTCTGTTTCTGGGAAGACAAAGCTTAACAGAGCCAAAACAACATTCACCCACATTGCCAACACCATCATCAATTCACTATCTACCTGTGAAATCAACACAGACCTACATACAAGGTCTGAGAACTCAACACACATCATCAGTACAGTCCCAGGACTTCTTAAACCCTCCTCCATGACTTTTGTAAACAGACAACATGAAAATCCTCTTTTAGGGTTACCAGTAAGGTCTCAGGGCTTCTGAAAAAAGTATCACAAGCAAAATTCAGCAGAGATAGAACAGACAAACAGAGTGGTGGTCTCCACAATCATTGTCTATCTCAGCTCTGCCACCACAAGTGCTCTCTTCTCAGTTCTGCTCTCTCCCAGCTTGGGCTTCTCCTTATGTATGTGGTGGTTATCTCCTCCCTGTTCCTCCCCTTCCTCTTGCATCAGTCACAGGGTTTCACAAGTTCTGGGGTTCACAAATTGTGGGGTTCACAAGTTCTGTTTCTTAGGAAAAAAAGCTTGATATAATTATGGACAAAGCTTAAAAGAAACTTGGACTGAAACAAGATGCTAAAAAACATTAAATAGCTGAAACAAGGTGTTAAGTACTTATTTGCTTGCCATTAAAATTAGTAATTGTAAAGATTTTAAATTGTGTTCTTTTCCTGTTTTAAAGCCTCTCTCTGATAATATTAAGAGACAGAAAAGCAAATTTTCCAAGTGAGGCCCTCATAGATCTTTTTAATATTCTTCCTTCCATCGGTTGATGACATTGTTCACTTTAGGTGGAAGGTTAAGGTAAAAATAGTAAGAGCAAGTTAGTTGTTAAAAACTGAAATTCTATGAACTTTTAGAAGAATTATGAGTTTCCAATTTGATGTTCTATAATTCTGTTATTAATAGGATTAGCTCTGTAAGATTGGAACTGCTTTTCACCACAAGAGTTAGTAACTAGAATACTAAACTTAGAAGATTGTGCTAAATTGTATTGAGTCTTGTTAGTGGCAGATTTAGCAGCATTAAATAGGCAATATCTGCACATAATCTGGAATCAGAGAAGTGACTCTACTTTGAGGAGTAGCTTCCAGAGATGCCTTGAGAAGAAGGTTTATTCTTATATTTCCAGGGGAAGATATTTCTGGGGACCTGTAGGACCAACACAATATTCACAGTGCTGATGGCCACTGTAAATATGCTGTCATAGTGCACATTTACAGAATATAACAGACTCTCCATATAGACAGAACCAAAATATTTTATTCAGTCACCAGGAAACCAAATCACAGCACCAGGTAACCAAATCCATCATAGCAATATAGACATTAATAAGCCATAACAGCACAGGGAGCCACAGCATACTTTAGCCTTATCTCAATCCAACATTTACTTACAAGCCTAACTGTCTCCCTGGTATGCATCCTCTCCTCCCTCCAGGCTCTAACTTCCTGACTTCCAGCTTCCTGTGGCCTCTGTTCAGCAAACTCCTCCCATCACAAGCTTTGTGTAATTATATTAAACCTATTAAGGGACAGGATATACCTTCAAAACTCAGAAGGTCTTCAAATTCCCTTAGGCTTATTAAGAGGCAGGGAAGGTCTTCAAATTCTCATTACCATTACATTCAGCCCCAAGATATTTCATGTCCCTTACATAGCAAAAATACATTAACAATACATTTCATTACATAGAGAGACACGAGAGTTTAGGGGTAACCAGTGGGGTAACTGGGATCAACAGAAGTTTACAACAAAATAACAGGGATGATAGAAAAAAAGGACATAAAATAATATCTTAGGGTGGGGGCTTGGGCATAATCATCCCCCATCTTCCACCTTCAGATGATTGGGGCTAAATATCTTGGGGTAAGGGGCAAATATCTCTTCTCCTTAGCTATTTTCAAATTAAATTGGACCTAGAACTGTCCCTGCCCCAAGAAGTCCCATTTAAGAGGTCAGTGCTTTAGCTGGTATCTGGAGCTTGGTAAATACTAGGTCCAGGCTTGGCACATCACAGTCATGGGCAGGGGGTGACATTCAGCTTAAGCAATCAGGCATCTGCAGATGGAGGGTGCTATGCCTTCAGGAAACAAATCTCACAAGGAAGTTTACCAAACAAAAAGTCAAAAAGAAACAAATAGAGGATTAATCATGCTTCTGGAGTCCATGAATTCACTATCAGAGCCTCATTCATGGTAAAATATATGATTTAAGGTTCCAATTTGTCAATCATCTCCTCCTGCATAAATAACAGCTACAGTATTGTCTTTTCCAAGTGCTATAATCTCTGCAGCCTTTGGAATATCATCTGGCTTCTGCTTTATTCACACTTTAGCTCTTAATATTATTCTATCAGTAAAACCAAATTCTTCAGTTCCTCAGATATTTATTTCAAAAGGAGGGTCAATTTTCACTAGTGGCACTTTTTCATAAGGAATAATAGTCACTTAAACAATTCTATCGTTTTTGCAAAACTATATGGGTTCTTCACCCAAATAACCCTATGAGAACTTTTGGGCCCCTTTCTAACTGATAGGTATAGAAAAATCCTGAATTTTTTGTAGGGCTCGTGGCAGAATCTCTTGCAATACAACTCCATTGTATACTTCAAAATATATACTTCAAATATACTTGTATATTTCAAGCTGCTGCTTGTATCTTCGCGGGTTTAATTCCCGACCCTTGCTTTTAATGTGCTCAATTAAAAGCATTAAACTCTTCCCCACTCTTACATTTTCCCCTGTATCGTAAAATAAATGTAATGAGTAAACTATACATCAAGTTGCTTTAATTTATCCAAATATTCAGTCACAATCCAATAATAAATAGTAACACAATTCAGATATTCTTGTGGCAAGCAGGTAAACATATACTGTCTGCCCTGCCAAGCAACCTGGTCTCATTGTTTAGAATCTATTGGGATAGTAAAGAAAGAATTGGCTAAATCAATAACTGTGCACCAGTTCCTGTCATATTTCTGCATCCTTTCTGTTAAGGTGATGGTATCTGGAACAGCAGCAGACAAAGGAGGAGTCACCTTATTCAATTATTGATAATCCACTGTCATTCTCCACATCCCATTTGATTTCTGTATTGCCCAGAGAGGATCATGCAGTTGTAGGGACTAACACTACTTCTTCAACATATTCCTTCATTGTGTTGGTAATTTCGTCTTGCCCATCTGGCCCATGGTACTGTTTTAAAGTAAGTACTTTGGAAGGTTCAAGTTAATTGATTGGGTTCATTTTTATTTTTCCCACTAAAATTGTATTAATTCTTATCTTCCTTACTGCAAATTGGGATCTTCCTTCAGATAAATTCAGAGTAATACCTCTCAATATATCTATTCCAATGATGAATTCAGAAATGGGTGCAATAACCACAGTATATTGTTTCTTAGGTAATTGTCCAATTTTCATTGTAACTTTGTCTTGTCTGGCTAATATTCAAGCCCCTCCCAGTCCTCTGATGGCAATAGGAGTTCATTCTTGAACCTATCAGGGTTCCCATAAATAAGGGAGGCCTCTACCCCAGTACCAATCAATGTTACAGTTATAGTACCTGATCCATTTTTCCAATATATAGACAGATTGATATGAGGTCTGTAATCTTGTCTGTGTATTTCTTTAATGTGAACTGGGGCTTGGACAATTTTCTATTCTCTGTGAAGGTATGAAAAACTTGAATACAATGGTTCAGGAGAATTTGTAGGGACAATTCTCACCGGCTGTTCTGTGTAATTTTAGGACCCTTTGCTTGGTACTTTTTTTAGTTTATTAGTTTTTTTTTTTTAGTTTATTAGTTGGAATACCATTAACTCGTGTTTTTTCCAATTTATTTATTTGTTTTTAGTTTCCAACATTCATTTCCAGAAGATTTTGAGTTATAAAATTTTCTCCCCATCTTTACCCTAGCACTCCACCCCAAAACACCGTGCCTACTGAATACCATTTCCCCCAATCAGTTCTCTCCTATATTCTCTCTCATGCCCCACCCCCCAACTTCCTAGAAGGGCAAGATGGATTTCTATACCCCAGTGCCTGTATGTGTTATTAACCTGTTTCATGTAAAAAAATTTTTTTTTAATTTTTTTATCATTTTTTTAAACTTTGAGTTCCAGATTTTTAGCCTTCTTCTATCCTCATCCACCCCCACTGTGAAGATAAGCAATTCAATATAGATTGTACATGTATAGTTATGCAAAACATTTCCATTGTAGTTATATTGTGAAACACTAACCATATTTCCCCCCATCCTAACCCATTCCCCCAACTTATTCTATTTTCTCCTTTGACCCTGCCCCTTTTCAAAAGTATTTACTTCTAACTAACTGCAGCCAAGACTGCCCTCTCTTTTATCATTGCCCTTCTTATCCCCAACCCCTCTAATTCCCTATAGAGTAAGCTACTCAATTGAGTGTATATGTTATTCCCTCTGTAAACCAAATTCATTGGGAATAAGGTTGACCCATTCCCTTTCACCTTCCTGTTCTTCCCCTCCATTGTAACAATTTTCTCTTGCCTCTTTTATATGAGATAATTTACCTTAAACTATCTCTCCCTTTCTCTGTCTCTCAATATATTCCTCTCTCATCTCTTAATTTTATCCTTTAGATATCATCACTCTCTATTCAACTCATCCTGTGCCCTCTGTCTATGTATACATGTACACATATATTCACACACTCACATATGTATTAATACACATGTACACCCTCCTATACACACATGTATATGTATACATACACACATACACATAAACATATATAGATATACATATGTATACACACATATACATGCATACGTGTGTGTACGTATGATTGGGGCAAATTATTTCAAATTATCTCTTCCCGTTGGCCTGTCCTGCTGCCTTCAGTGGGAGATTTGTTTCTCTCTGTCACTTTGTGTCTTCTGTAGTTCTAAAATTGTTTAGAATCATGTTTTTTTACCGATATTGGTAGTGGTTGGAAATGGAGCCCATGCCAAGGTTGTTCTTTTACACTGCCATCTTGGTTCTGCCAGCCCATCAACTCTTCCAAAATCAACCCTACACTCAATAGAGGAATAAACAGTTCTTTTCTTTTTTTTTTTCTTTTAAAATTAGAGAATTGTTTATTAATATTTGGTACAGGAAGCTAACTACACTTAGAGGAAACGTATTTCTTAGGAAAATTCACAGACAATAAATTGTAATCCTCTCTTTTTCTTCTTCTGCATGCTAAAATTTTCATGTTTGCTAATGATTAAGTTCATAATAAAAAAATAAAATTAAAAAAAAAAATGAATTGAAATTGAGGATTGCCCAAAAGGCAAATAAAAGGTGCAGGGGATCAGCAGGATACAACAAACTATAACCAAGAAATAACAAAGGAGAAATGGAGCAAAGGATGTCTCAAAAGAACACAGGATCAGAAAGAAAGTGGGCAACATATCTGCATGTGGGCGGACCTGCCTGGAGATGGATAGAGGAGCAGAGTCTCAGTTCCTAAGACTATCTGAAATATGTGTTTTTCGATGGTCTTAGGCGACCCCTGTGAAAAGGTCGTCCGACCCCCAAAGGGATCGCAACCCACAGGTTGAGAACCGCTGTTTTAGATGCAAGTCAGATGGAAATGCCCATAGAAGCCAGGTAGAGGCAAAGCAGATGGTAAAGCATCTTCTTTAATGCACTGACAAAATAATATCTTTCTCTGATGTTGAATCATTTAATAGTGCCAAGGGCTTTGATGGTGAGGATTTCCTTTTCCAGGTCCTTGGAAGCAGGATTCTATGTTAGGATATGAAGTAATTTCTTCTGGAAGGAAAAACCTGTACCTTTTTGCTGACTGAATGATCACCTGGGTCATCCTTTTTGACACATTATAATAGTGACCAAATCTTGAACATGATCCTGGGCCAGCCTCCATCCTGGGTAAGTTTTGATAAAGCCAGGCTATCTTCATGGAAATATCTGGTTCTCCTTGTTATTTATGACTACTTAGTTCATCAAGTTCTTTTCTATACTTTTCATCATGTAATGGTTCAGGAAGTTCCTGTAAAATGTCATCAGGGTCTTCTTCAGCAGAGGCAAGCTACAAAGTATGCCCACAGACTATTCCCTCATCCAAGAAATACTTGAGTAGTAAATTGGAAGAAATATTATATTTGTCCTCCTCGATTAGAATCAGTGTTTCAACAGCCAATCCACCACCTAAGAGGTTGTCCAGGGCCGGGAGGCCAGCAGACACCAGCAGCTGTCCATTCCGCACCAACTGCCGTGTCCCCGCAATGGAGCGCAGCCGAGCGCCGCTCCTGGGAGCAGGACTCTTCCTGCAGAAGCTGCAGTCCCCACCACTGTCCGTCTTGTTGCCTCTTGCCGCCGCTGCCATCAATGCCCTTGGGTCTCCGGCTCCCCCTCACCCAGCTCCACCAGCGCCAGTTGTCAAGGCCGCCATCTTGTTTTTCCTAAACAGTTCTTTTCTTGTCAATCTATTCTGACTTTGAATACACTGGTCATTTACTTTTCTCTCTGGAGGAAATTTATGTTTTTCCCATTCTCCCAAGTCATTTACCTATGAAATCTTATCCAGCATCTCTGAAAGAGGGTGCCCTATTTCACTAATTAGTACACTCAGAAGTAGGTGCTTATAAGCAGGAGGAGCCATCATTGCTATGATATTTGTATGAGAGAGTGCTAAGGGGATATCATGAAATGCATCTGCATCTCTAAACGTGATAGCAGTTTTCATCACTTCTTCTTTCAACTTTCCCATGTAGTATATAAGGAAATACAAGAGTCTTTGCCCACTAGGCCACATGGAACCAGCGGAATACTTTTTATTATATCTGTCAGAGGCTAAAGTTAACAGATTGGTTGTACTGTTACCTGTGCCCTCTGTCAATGTATACATGTATACATATATTCACACACTCATATATGTGTGTGTATATATATATATATATATATATATATATATATATATATATATATATATATATTTATACACACACATATAAGAAAATTTTTAAAAGTTTGCTGGACGAAAGGATTCTGACAAATATGTTTAAATTCCAAGCAATCCACACTATCTACCCATACTGCTATCATCCCTTCATCTCCAATTCTCACCATCCAAGATATCCACAATTTTCTCATCCTTTGGGTGAAGATACTTAACATATCAGTAACTTCATCTTGAGTGAAATACTTAATTATCTCTCTGAACTCTGTTGGGCCTCCCTGATTCTCCTGCTTTCTTCTCAGTATGGGGTGAACTTCTGCCCTTGTAAAAGCTGAGTCATGTAACATTGTCTCACTTTCTATCCATGCACTCTCCTGGCAGTGGTTGGCTTGGTAACTAGGTTGCCTGTATTAGGGAGGCATGCATAGTCTTCTTGTTAATTTTTCCTTTTTCCTAGTTAACTTCACAGGTTTATTTTTTTTTCTTCTACTACCTGAGATCCTCCAGCTTGCTATTCTAAAGGAGAGACTGAATATTGTAACACAGTGAATTTCTCATTCAAAACAGCTAATTTTTTCTCCATCTGAATTTTTCTTGCATCATCTTGTTTCTGCTTTTACATATATTTGTATGTATATATACATATGCATATATACGCTGGCTCCTGCCACCTCCTTGTTGTTAAGCTCCTTTTCCAGTTCCTGTTCCATACTGAAGCTCACAGTGTCTAGTCTACCTCAAGTCCTTCACAGTTTCTGTTCCTGGGAAGAGAAAACTTACCAAAGCCACAATAACATCAATTAACATTGCTGGCATCCTCATCAATTCACTTTCTCCTGTGAAATCAACATAGACCTAACAACAAGGTCTGAGGAATTAACACAAATCATCAATATAAGTTCCTGGACCTCTGAAATTGTCAGCAAGACCCTCCTCCAGGATTTCTTTAATCATACCATAAGAAAATCCTCTTTCAGGGCTTCTGAAATAGCAGCAAGGTCCCAGGGCTTCTGTATCAACAGCAATATCCTCTATCAACAGATGAATCTGACAAAGTAACATCAAAACACACAAATTACCAATACCACAGCCATGCCTCCTCTCAGATTTCCTCTCTTCTCATTTCTCAGTTCTTCTCAATTCTCAGTGCAGTCCTCACTTCTCATTTCTCTTTTCAGTTCTTCTTAGTTCTCAGTTCTTTTCTCTCTCTACAGCAGTAGCAGCCCAGCCTCCGTGATGATCCCTCCCAGAAGTTCTGGCCTCTCTCACCTTGGGCTTTTCCTTATATACAATATTAGCTCCTCCCTGTTCTGTCTCTTCTTGTTACATCAACAAGTAAATCCTACTGTGGGATTTCCAACTTCTAAAACCTGACATAATCATTAACTTGGAATGAGGTGCTAAGTACCTGTTTGATTACAAATACCAGGGGCAGGGAAGGCCTTCAAATTCCCATTACCATTACAATATAATACAGTAACCTCTTAATAAAACCCAGCCCCTTCTACACACTCCCTCCAGTTCTCTCCCTGGTTTTATTGGTATTCTTTGCAAACATGTTTCTAAATCTGTAGGTTCTCTCTTCTGTAACTTCAGTTCCCAGTTTTCACAGAGTCCTGAGCTTCTGGCCCACTCTCTTGCTAGGGAGGAATAAGGTAAATCCTCCCATTCTGGGACAGGCATTTCTTCTTCTAAATCCCTTTTGCCTCGAACTAGAGGTCTGATATTTTGAGATCTTACCCTCATCAACAAATGTAGCACCAACTTAACATTCACAGTGCTGATAGCCACTGTAAATATGCTGGCATAGTGCTTAATTACAAATATAACAAACTCTCCACATAGAAGACAAAGAAAAACATTTATTCAGACACCAGAAAAACAAATTTTATCACACCAACATAGGAGTTAATAAGCCATAACAGCACAGAAAGGCACAGAATCTGTTAGCCTCCCCACAAATCAATATTTACTCACAAGGCTAACTCTCTCCTTGCGGTCTGTCCTTTCCTCCCTCCACTCTCTAACTGCTATGATCCCCAGCTTCCAGTGGACTCTGCATCACCCTTCAGCAAACTCCTTCTACCACAGGCTCCATGTAATTACATTCAGACTAATAAGGGGTAGGAGGGAATATCTTGAAAGCTGGGAAATTCTTCAAATTCCCCTTAACTTATTAAGAGGAAGTGAATATCTTAAAATTCCCATTACTATTACAGGACCAGATGACTAAATGGTACAGCAGGGACTTAAATATAGCTTCTGGATATTTGTAGTGGGTTTCCAGGAACAAAGAGACTTGTTATTTAATATTGACGATCATCATTATATTACTTTGGCTTTAATGTTCCATGATGCTTATGTTTGCCTGAAAGAGGAAAATGTACAAATTCCTTTTATTTCTTGCTCCTCAGTTAAGGACATTCCTTTTATAACTTTTGATCCACTGAAAGCCTTTCTTCTGTTTGTATTAACCCCATCTGACTAGGATTTGGCTTAAGAAAACAATAATGTTAACTATTTGACATTCCTCAAGTACAAGCCAAAGGGAAATCTGTACTCACATTACTAAAGTGATTTAATAATTTGTCAGCTAGTCTAGCTAACTGGTGATACATAAATCTCTGCTCTCCATCAATCCATAATAAATATAAATAAACTTAGTAGGTTAATTCGTAACTTGAATTAGTTCATTTATTAAGTTTATTTCATCACGTGTCCTTCCTTAAGGGAAATAGGTCGTTTTAACTCTGCTTAACTAAGTTTTTTCAACTAAGAAAGCAAGAATTAATGATTGATTATATTTTGTCATGCTCCAAAAAGCACTTGCTTTTTGGTGCAAGTTTAAGTCACTTGATTTCCAGAGCCTCAGGAGTAGAAAGGGATCTTTATGCCTTCTTAAGAATGGCTGACTACTGCACCCTTTGAATCTCTGACTACTCTGTGATTATCACACTTTCAGAAACATTTACCTTTGAGGGCACTGTTTACCATCCCTCATTGAAACCACCAAATCATCCCAGTCCACTTACAAGAATTCAATCCTGGTTCTAGTTTAGCCAAAATATTTTATGAATATAGTACAAAAGGGTAGAATTGTGGAACTGGAGCTATTCCATTTTGATTTTTGAATTTAAAAGCTTAAATATAAGAACATGATAATTGTATTACTGGTAAACAGTTGTGTTATGATATTTTGAAGTATTGTATATTTCAGTTAAGAAATATATTTGTGAGAAGTAATTATTGGTAATGAGTCAGTTTTGAAACTGGCCCTTTAAAGTTGGTATAATTAATTCCTACTAATTGGGTTTTTGGCAATAATTTGGAATATAACTTGGAATATAGAACAGGAATTAATTATGCATAAAAGTCCTGGTAAACCTTTGTGGTATACTGCATACTGCTGTCATACAGGAAATACTTCTAGAAAGGATGTTTTGCAGAAGACACCTTGCTGTTTTAGATCTGAATTTGTAGTTATTCCATGAACTAAGCAAAAGTTAACATCTGTAACTGAATGTATAATTATATGTAAGAGATTCAATTTCTGAAGTGTCTTTCTTCCAATCAGAGGATAGACAAGCTTTGTGAAACAGATATGCATGTCTGCTATTCACCTGTGAGGTTTAAGTCAGAAACCTTTTTTGCTTAAGGTAAATGGTCTGAGCAATGGATTATACTAGCCCATGCTCACTCTACTTCTGGTCATTTTTCCTATTGCTTTTGGCTCTTGTTTGATTAATCTCTCTGCTAGATTTGTGTCTTCTAGGCTGAATGCATTACAAATTCAGATGAACTACTGCCTAAAGTAACCCCTTGGATCTGGCATCTACTAAGTTCTGGACATTGGCTGAATGAACCCCCCCCCCTCACCTTGACTGATTTGAAATAGGAACAACTCTATGTCCATTCTGAGTGTGAAGCAGCTTGAGAAGACAAGACCTTCGTCCCTGATCCCCATAAGAATTTGTGTCTAATTTGTTAAAGGGGGAAAATGACATGATAGCCTTTGTAGTATTTTGGGGTGAATTTTGTGGCATAGTTGTAACTTCAGTCTTGTGTTATGTACCATCAGTTTGAGAAATCAGATTGCCTCTGTGCCTTTCCTGGCACCCTATAATGCATCTGCCCTGCATTGGAAAGCTATTAAAAATCACCTCCACGGCCTTACTGAAGGCAGAAATGCTACAAGTGACATGTTAGATTTAGATCAACTTATTTGAGATTTGAATCATGCTGAGCGTGCTCAGCTGATGCCCCATGATGTGCTAGATGACATTTTTCAAAAATTATAGGTTATTCCATGGTGGGCATGGGGCTGGAAAATTGTGCTCTGCCTAGGAGTTGTTTTGTTGTGCCTGATGTTCCTCTTGTGCTGTATTCCCATATGTTTGCATTGTGCTGTACATGTCTTATGAAACTCCTTGGGGACATCAAAAGCTCAGATTGTGAATCCCCTACTAGTGTATTGTTTTAAAAGAAAAGGGGGAGTTGTTGGGGCCCCAACCCCCATTGCTCCTTCCTGCTGCCCTCTGGGTGGTCTGTTGCATTCCAAGGCCTAGGAGCCAGAGACCTGATAAGGCTGTCTGCCTTACCGGAATGTGGATTAACAGCATTGAGCATGTATCATCCAATGGGATAGCCCACCCTTTCTTCTTGCCCCTGTTGCTGAGGCATGTGACTTAGTCTGCCCAG
>CM053583.1:144535441-144554879 GCA_028627135.1 Pseudochirops cupreus
TCACTATTTTTGAGTGTTGGTAGGGGAAAGTTGGGGTGAAAATTTGTAACTCAAAATCTTGTGGAAATGAATATTGGAAACTAAAAATCAAACAATAAAAATACAATAATAAAAAAAACACATTTTTAGCAGAGGGATACACACAGAGTAAAGGTAAAAGGCTTGAGCAAAATGTATTATTCTTCAGCTGAAGTGAAAAAAAAGCAGTGGTAGCAATCCTGTCTCAGACAAAGCAAAAGCAAAAGTAGATCTGATTAAGAGAAATAAGGAAGGAAAATATCCTGCTAAAAGGAATCACAGATAATGAAGCAATATCAGAAATAAGCATATATGTATTGAGTATTATAGCATCTGAATTTTTAGAGAAGTTAAGGGAATTGCAGAAAGAGAATGATAACTTTGTGAAAGCGTATAAAAATTATGGGATTCTGTGAACGTAGTTCAAAGGGGGAAGTTTTATATCTTAAATACTTACTTGAATAAAATAAAGAAAGAAGAGATCAGTGAATTAGACTTAAAACTAAAAAAATCAAGGAAAAGAAGAGTGAAAATTCTGCTTTATAAACAATTTGGGAAGAAAGGTAAAGAAGTAATTCTACCTAATTCTTTCTAAGATAGAAATATGGCCTTGACATCTAAACTGGGAAGAGCCAAAAAAGAGAAAGAAAATTATAGGCCAATTTCCCTAATGAATAAAGATGTAAACATTTTGAATAAAATATTAGCAAAGAGATTACAGCGACTTATCTCAAGGATAAAAATACACTATGACTGGGTAGGGTTGATACCAGGAATGCAGGGGTTGTTCAATATGAGGAAAAATATCAGCAAAATTGGCTGTATCAACAGAAAAACTAACAGAAAAAATATGATTATTTAAATGGCTGCAGAAAAAAAAGCATTTGACAAAATGCAACACCCATTCCTATTAAAAACAGTAGAAAACATAGGAATAGATGAATTCTTTCTTAAAATGATAGGTAGCATCTATCTAAAACCATCAGTAAACATTATATGTAATGAGGATAAGGTAGAAGCATTTCCAATAAGATCAAGGATGTCTATTATCATTACCTTTATTCAATATTGTACTAGAAACGTTAGCTTTTGAAATTAGAGAAGAAAAAGAAATTTTAAAAAGTAACACAGGCAAAGAAGAAACTAAGTCATCAATCTTTACAGAAAATAGGATGATATACTTAGGGAACCCTAGAGAATCAAGTGAAAAACTTCTTGAAATAATAATAAATAGCCAGTAAACAATAAATCCCATGAGGAAAAAAAAATTCTAACATGAAAAAACAGATAAAAGGGAGTTGGGCCCACTGAGAGCTGTTGGAACTCCCCATGTTCATCTGCGAAGGGTTTTTTGTTTTCCTCACTGCTATTCTTTGCTCTTATCATATTGTTATGATAAGCATTTATAGTATATTATTCAATAAGAGCAGTTCTTGTTTCACTCCTGACCTTATTGGGAATGTTTATACCTTATCGTCATTAAAGCTAATGTTTGCTCTTGATTTTAGATAGATAGTATTTATCATTTTAAGGAAGGCTACAGTAATTCCTTTGTTTTCTGGTATTGTCAATAGGAATCGGTGTTAGATTTTGTCTGAATATTTCCCTACATCCTTTGATATAATCACATGATTTTTATTATTGTAAATTATGCTTATAATTTTCCTGAAATTTCCTAATGATAAATACTACCTGATTATAATGTAGGATCTTTGTGATATATATTTTTTAATCTTCTTGATAGTATTTTTGTTAAAATCTTTGCATCAATATTCATTAAGAATATTGGCCTAACAGTTTTCTTTCTTTGTTTTCACTCTCCTCAGTATAGACAGCTAAACCGTATTTACGTAAGAGAAGGAATTGGATAGGACTCTTTGTTTACCAATTTTTTCAAATTGTTTATGTAGTATTGGTATTAACATTTAATTAAATATTTGGTAAATTTTATTAATAAATCCATCTGGACCTGGCAATATTTTCTTAGGGAGTTTATTCATGGGCTGTTCATTTCTTTTATAAAATAAAGATAGGGTTATTTCAATATTTATTTCCTTTTTGTAAATCTGTCCAATTTATATTTTTGTAAATATTTATTTAATTCATTTAAATTTTCTATTTTATTGGCATATAACTGGGAAATTTAATTCTTAATAATTAATTTCATTTTCCTTATTAATATTATTTCTGAAGCTGGTAAGTTTTTATTCTTTTTAAAAATCTTATTAACAAAAGGTTCATCTATTTTATTGATTTTTTTCCCATAAAACTAAGTCCAAGTTTTATTTCTTAGTTCCATGAGTTGTTATTTTTCCTTAAACTTCTAATCCTTTTAATCTTTTCTGTGATTTTCGTGGTTTCTATTTTGACATCTATTTGGGGATTTTTAATTAGTATTTTTTTTTTCTCTTTTTCTCAATTGTATGTCTAATTCATTGATCTGCTTTTCTCTATTTTATTGATGAAAACATTTACAAATGGAAATTTTCCCCTAAGTACTGCTTTGGCTGCATCCCATAAATTTTGGTCTGCTGCCTTTGTTCTCATTTTTTAAAAATGAAGTTGTTGATTATTACTATGATTTCTTCTTTGGCACATTGAATCTTTAAATTTAGAACATTAGGAGAGGATTCTGGGAAGATGGCAGAGTAAGTCAGAAAATTGAAAGCTCTCAAGATTTTCTCCCACAAAAAGAGTTAAAATTGCACCTTAGGTCAAACAAAGTGTGAGTGGAGATAAATAAGAATAAGGGCATAACCTGGGACAATTTGAGATGATTGGAAGGTTTGGTCCTTGCGAAGAGTAAACACTTCCAGGCTAGGTTGTATTTGAACAGTAAGCAGCTAGCCTCTTAAACAACAAGCAGCAAGCCCTTGGGTTAGTTGGTTGGGGAGGCTGCAGCTACCAAGACTTTGACACCTGGGATAATAAGTGGAGTTGGGCATTTGGGGGCGAAAACATTGAGAGAACCTCTGCTGACAAGGAATGCCAGATCAAGCTGTGTTGTGAAGAGCAGCAGAGATGAGAACAAACCAGCACACTCCCAGTGAGTGTAGAAGCAGTGGGGCAGAAAGCCCCTGCTATGGAAACTTTTGTGTGGCTGGAGGTTTGACTTTGATTTCAGGCTAGAGGGAAGAACTGAACATCTGGGGCAAGAGACACTATTTCCCATACCCCAGGGCTAGAGGTAACTACAAATAGTTAAGCTATTACCACAAAAAAGCACAAAGGAGAAAGCATCCAACCATATAAACATATTATAGGAATAGAGATGACCAGGATTCATCAGAGGAGGAAATTGAAGTAAAAAAACAGCCAAAGAGTAATGTCAAATAGTCACCTGACAAAAAAGAATTCATAGAAGATCTTTTAAAAGACTTCAAAATTGAAATGACAGAGATGGAGAAAAAACTAAAAAAGAAAATAAGAATAATCCAAGAAAACCAAGAATAGTGTGAAAGGACAGTCAACTAATAAGAAAAGGAGATCTAGAATCTTAAGCAAGAAAATGACACCTTGAAAAATCAGAAGTGGGCAAAGTGAAGCCAGTGAAATTATAAGAGATCAAGAAATGATTAAACAAAATACGAATAATGAAAAAATGGAAGAGAAAGTGACACATGATAGAAGGAAAATATCAGATTTGAGGAATAGCTCAAGAAGAGAAAAATATAAAAATAATTGGACTAACTGAAAGTTACCATCAAAAAAGCAGTCTTGATACAATAATACAAGAAAATTGTCCTGAAGCATTAGAACAAGGGGAGAAAATGGAAATAAAAAAATCCATAGGTCACCACTTAAAATAGATCCTGTGAGGAAAACTGATAGGAATATCATAGTCAAATCCCGAAATCCCCAGCTCAAGGGAAAAATATTAAAAGCATCTAGATAAAAACAATTTAAAAATGATGGTCCTACATTTAGAATTGTACAAGGCCTAGCAGCAGAGACATGAAAGGACCACCGGTCTTGGAATACAAAATATCAAAGAGCTAAAGAACTGGGGCTCTAGCCAAAAGTATCATATCCTGCAATTTTAAATATTGTCCTGGATGAAAAAAAATGGACATTTGATAAGCTCTCTGATTTTTAACACTTTGTTTAAAAAAATCCTCAACTTAATAGAAGATTCAATATCTAAGAGCCAAGAGAAACATAAGGCACATGATGAAGACTGATTATAAGGACTCCAGAAGGACAGACTGTTTATTTTTTATTTATGTAAAATGTAAAATGGATGTCTAAGATTCTTATTAATAACTGGGTAGTTCACAAGAAAGATTGGGGTTAACCTGAGAATGATATGAATTTTAAAAGTAAAACCATTTAAGAGCGTTTTAAAAGAGTAATTATCTGAGTTGCAAAAGGAAGATTTCATACGGGGGAATTAGAAGGGGAAGGAGGGCTGGTAGTTCTGGTAACCCACTTTCATTGGAAATAGGTTTAATATATATATATATATGTATATATATATATATATATATATATATATGATTATTAAAGTCTTCTAAATTCAGAAGAAATAAATGGTAAGGCCATAGGGAGGGGGAGAAGACAAGGGAGGGATCTGTACAGGGAAGGGTGAGAGCATAGGTAAAATAGGGGCAAAGAAGAGTATTTAGATTTATGGAAACGGTAAGATAGGGGAGGGATCCTTGGAGGGGGGTAGGCAAGTTATAAATGGGCAAGGTAGTGAATAAAAGTAAAGTAGAGGAGGCAGGAGGGATAGAAAACAAAAGATATAATCATACAAAAAACAAAGATCAGGAGTAGAATAGGTTTGAGAAAGCATATGTCTATATATGTATATGTTTATGTGTTATATAGGGAGTAGCAGACACTTAAACTTCACACACACACACACACACACACACACACACATACAGACATAATAAGAATATTGGTTTCTAATTAATTTTTTGAAAGTAACATTTTGCAGAAGATTCCTGGAAGTTGGTGTAGAAGGTCAGAAAAGGCCAAGTTCTCAAGATTTCCCCCCACAAAAGAGACAAATAAGGCCTTATGGCAAAGGAAGTGAGGGCAAAAATAAATAAAAATGGGAGCACAAACAAGGGTCCTCCTGGGTTAAACCCAGAAGAGCACCAGAAAAATCTCTCAACGTGATTTGGTCACTGTGAAAAGTAAACCTCCAGGTTAATGTACGAGTGAACAGTAAGCAGTAAATTCAGGGGTTAGCTGGTTTTGGAGTCTGCCTTGGTCCCAATCATGGGAACTTTTACCTCCTGAATAGTGAGGGGAGTTGGGCATCTGAGTCTGAGAAGACTGAGGGAACCTCTGCTGACAAGAAATGCCACACCTAGCAGTGCTGCTGAGACACTTTCAGGAACTAGAAGCAGCAGAAGTCAAAGGGAAGGAAGGGGGAAATTCATAATATGGAAGATTCAGCCCAGATCTTATAGCTTCAGGAGAGTGTTAAGTTTCTGGAATAAGCAGTAGACAGAGGCAAATGTCAAAAAGGAAAAGGTTCACAATGTGGAGGAGCAAAATTGGAATTTGTCCTTAAATAATGCTGCAAAATATGTAGCATGTGAATTTGCAAACCAATTCTGTATCTGATCCATCTATCTATTTATCTACTTAAATTTCTCTTTGTTTCCTTAATAGTATTTTCCTTTTTACAGTTACATATAAAGATAGTTTTCAACATTTATTTTTAAGATTTTTAGTAACACATTTTTTCTCCCTCTCCCCCTCCCTCCTCTCCAAGACAGCAAATGATCTGATAGAGCTTATACATGTGCAATACCATGTTAAATACATTCCCATATTAGTCATATTGTGAAAGAAAAATCAAAACAAAAAAGAAAAACCACAAGATAGAAAAAAAAAGTGGAAATAGTATTCTTTGATTTGCAATCAGACTCCATAGTTCCTTCTTTGGATATTGTCAGTGTTTTCTATCCATGAGCATTTTGGAATTTTCTTGGATCATTGTACTGCTGTGACAGGTAAGTCTTTCATAGTTGATCATCACACAATGTTGCTGTTACTGTGTACAATGTTCTGGTTCTACTCAATTCACTCATCCTCAGTCAATATGTCTTTCCAGGATTTTTTTGAAATTTGCCTGCTCATCATTTCTTATAGCACAATAATATTCGATTATGTTTC
Source organism: Pseudochirops cupreus (assembly GCA_028627135.1). Lineage (NCBI taxonomy): Eukaryota > Metazoa > Chordata > Mammalia > Diprotodontia > Pseudocheiridae > Pseudochirops > Pseudochirops cupreus. The sequence continues at coordinate 144,541,595 of CM053583.1, forward strand.
TGTACCATGGCTTGTTCAACCATTCCCCAACTGATGAACATTCCCTCAGTTTCCAATTTTTTGCCACCACAAAAAAGCTGCCATCAATTAATTTTACATGTGGGTCCTTTTCCCTTTCTTATGATCTCTTAGGGATACAGACATAATAATGGTATTGCTGGATCAAAAGACACACACAGTTTCATTGAATTTTGGACATAGTTCCAAACTATTAGTTGAATCAGTTCATAACTAGTAATGCATTAATGTTACAATTATCCTATATCTTCTCCAACACTTATCATTTACCTTTTTTGTTATGTTGGTCAATCTAATAAGTGTCAGGTGGTACCTCAGAGTTTTTTAATTGGCATTTCTCTAACCAATGGTGATTTACAGAAGTTTTTCATATTAGTATAAATAGCTTTATCTTCTTCTGAAAATCACCTGTTCATATCCTTTGTTTATTAATCAACTGATGAATGACTTTTCTTCTTTGACTTAGTTCTCTATACATTTTAAAAAATGAGGTCTTTATCAGAGACATTTATTGTAAAGATACTTTCCCAGATTTTTTATTTCCTTTTAATCTTAGTTGCATTGATTTTGTTTGTGGAAAACCTTTTGATTTATTATGATCAAAACTATCCATTTTGCATTTCATAATATTCTCTATATCTTGTTTGTTCATAAATTCTTTTTTTCCCCCATAGATCTGGCAGTTAAACTACTCCTTGCTCTCCTTATTTGCTTATGGTATTACCCTTTCTGTATGAATGTGCTCATTTTGATCTTACCTTGCTATACATTTTAAGATGTTGACCTATGCCTGATTTCAGCCATCCTATTTTACAGTTTTCCCAGCATTATTTTTTTCAAGATAGTGAGTTCTTATCTTCAGAAGTGGGAGTCTTTGGATTTATCAAACAGTACATTACTATAGTCATTGACTACTGTGTCTGGTGTATCTAATTTGTTCAACTGATCCAGAGCTCTATTTATTAGCCAGTATCAAAGAGTTATGATGAGTGCTGCTTTATAATATAGTTTCAAATCTGGTAAAGGTAGACCTTTCCTTTGTATTTTTTCATTAATTCTCTTGATATTCTTGACCTTTTATTTTTCCAAATGAATTTTCTGCCTCTATAAAATATATATTTGTAGCTTGATTGATATGGCACAGATTTAGCAAATTAGTTTAGGAAGAATTTCTTTTTATTATATTACCTTGGTCTAATTATGTGTAACTTATATTTTTCTAGTTGTTAGGATCTGACTTTAGTTGTGTGAAAAGTGTTTTGTAATCATGTTCATATATTTCCTAGATTTGTCTTGGCAGGTAAACTCCCAAATATTTTATATTGTCTAGAACTATTTCAAATGGAACATTTTTTCTATCTCTTGCTTCTGTGCTTTATTGGTCATATAAAGAAATGCTAATGATTTTTGTAGGTTTATTGTCTATCCTGCAAATTTGTTAGAATAATTAATTATTTTAAGTTAATTTTTAGTTGATGTTTTAGGGTTCCCTAAATATACCATCATATCATCTGAAAAGAGTGATCATTTTGTTTCCTCATTGCCTATTCTAATTTCTTAAATTCCATTCTATTCTCTTATTGTTAAAGCTAACATTTTCTAGTATTGTATTGAAAATAGTCGTGATAGTTGGCATGCTTGCTTCACACCTGATCTATTTGAGAAGGCTTCTAACTTATTCCTTTTATAAATAATGCTTGTTGATGGTTTCAGATAGATACTGTTTATCATTTTATGGAATACTTTTTATTTTGTTCCTAAGTCCTTATATGTTTAATTTATTTATTTATATTTATTTATTTCTATATTTTATTACTATTCATATCAAATTATTTATTTCTATATTCTTGTGTGTTTTTAATATGAGTGGGCATTGCATTTTGTTAAAGACATTTTCAGCATCTTTTGAAATAATATGATTTCTCTTGGTTTTGTAATTAATATATGGTTATGTTGGTAGTTTTCCTAATGTTAAACTTTTCCTGAATTCCTTCTATAAATCTTATCTAGTCTTACTGAAAGACACCATAGACAATGAAGTCATATCAACACTAAACATATATTCACCAAGTGAATAGCATCCAAATTGTTAGAGGAGAAATTAAGTGAGTTACAAGAAGAAATAGACATCAAAATTATACCAGCAAGGAAACTCACTCTCCCACTATCAGAACTAGATGAATCTAACCATGAAATAAGCAAAAATATAAATAAAGAAGGTGAATAGAATTTAGTGTATAATCCTTTTGATGTATTGCTGTATTCACCTTGCTATTATTTTGTTCAATTTTTTTGCATTGATATTCACTAGGGAAATTAGTGCATAATTTCTTTTCTCTGTTTTAGCTCTTCCTGGTTTAGGTAATAGCATCATATTTGTGTCATAAAAGGAGTTTGTTAGGACTCCTCCTTCACTTCTTTTTCCAAATATAGTATTGGAATTAAATAATTGGTAAAATTCACTTTATAAATCCATTTGGACCTGGGGATTTTTTTTCTTAGGGGTTAATTTTTGATTTCTTCAGTTTTTTTTTTCCTGTAAAATGTAGTTACTTAACTATTTTAGTTCCTTTTATGTTAATCTGGGCAATTTATATTTTTGTAAATATTCATCCATTTCATTTAGACTGGCACATTTATTGACATACAGTTGGACAAAATAGTTCCTAATTATTGCTTTAATTTCTTCTTTATTTGTGGTGAATTCACCCTTTTCATTTTTGATACTGGTAGTTTGCCTTTCTTCTTTAAAAATCAAATTAACCAAAGGTTTATTATTTTATGGGTTTTTTTCATGAAATCATATGTTAATTTTAGTAGTTCAATAATTTTCCTACTTTCAATTTTATTAATTTTCCTTTGGTTTTCAGAATTTCTAATTGAGGATATTTAATTTGTTCTTTTTCTAGCTTGCATATCCAATTCATCAATCTCATTCTTTCTCCATTTTAGTCATGCAAACATTTCCAGATACAAAATAAGTACCATTTTGGCTGGATACCATGAATTTTCATATATTCTGTCATTATTGCTCTTTTCTTTGATGAAATTATTGATTGTTTCTATGATTTGTTATTTGACCCACTCATTCTTTAGCATTTGAATATTTAGTTTCCAGTTAATTTTTAATGTACCTTCTCATGGCCCCTTTATTACATGTGATTTTTCTAATAATTCTGCCTTTCTGCATGTGATTATGAGGCTTTTGTACCCTAGTGCATGGTCAAGTTTTGTGTAGGTGCCATGTACTGCTCAGAAAAAAGGTATATTCCATTCTATTAAATTTTCTCCAGAGATCTAGCACGCCTAACTAAATTCTATTCACCTTCTTTATTTATATTTTTGCTTATTTCATGGTTAGATTCATCTAGTTCTGATAGTGGGAGAGTGAGTTTCCTTGCTGGTATAATTTTGATGTCTATTTCTTCTTGTAACTCACTTAATTTCTCCTCTAACAATTTGGACGCTATTCACTTGGTGAATATATGTTTAGTGTTGATATGACTTCATTGTCTATGTTGTCTTTCAGTAAGATATAATTTCCTTTTTTATATATTTAATTATATCTATTTTTGCCTTTGCTTTGCCTGAGATCAGGATTGCTACCCTTGCTTACTTTGCTTCAGGTGAAGCATAATGAATTCTGTGCCAGCCTTTTACCTTTGCTCTTTGTGTACCTCTCTGCTTCAAATGGATTTCTTGTAAACAAGATATTGTAGGATTCTGGTTTTTAATCCACTCTGCTTTCTGCCTCCACATTATGGGAGAGTTCATCCCATTCACATTAACAGTTATGATTACTAACTGTGTATTTCTCTCCATCTTATCCCGCCCCCATTATACTTTTCTCTCTCCTTTCATACTGTCTCTCCTCACCAGTGCCTCCCTCAATATGACCTCTTTTCTATCAGTTCCCTCCATTTTTCTTTTCTCCTTTAATCTCTTGCAGGTGCTGGAAGTTTGCCTTTTGTGCTGTGGATAGCCTGGTATAGTCAAGCCTGTTGTCCTGGTGTTTCAGGGATGGTAGTTTGCCTTTTGCACTGGAGCTGGAGGCCTCACAATTGGCCTACTATGCCACTAGTTCTGCAGAGCCAGGATAGAGGGGCCTGAGTAGCTAATCTGGGCTGTGCCGAAGGCTTGCTGTATCAGCAAGCACCCTAGCATACCTAGGGTGGCTGCTAGCACAGGTTCTTAGATCTGCTTTTCTGAAGGAAAACAACTCAAAATGGGTTAACAGTCTCATTTTAATTAAACATATATCCTTTACCTATTTCAGGGGGAGAAGTCAGCACCCTGAATGTCAGAGAATGCAAACATAAGTTACAAACACAAGTTACAAACAAACAGAAAAACAGGTCAGCAGATGGCTTCCAGTGTCTGACCATTACATCAGTTACCTATTCAGTTACCAGAGAGGGAAGCACCAACATCTGGGTTTTTCAAAGCCAGGGGGCTCAATGGCTTCCCAGAGTCTCATCTGGCCAAACCACACAACTCTTCTCAAAGTAAGCCCCAAAGCAAAACTTCACATCAGGGAGTATATATAGCCTTCTCCTGGCTTGGATAATGTCACAGCCCTCTTGACCCACTGCCCAATCACAAAGCTTCAAGGCACTGGCATTCCCGAAAAACAAGCCTGGTGCTACAGGCTCCATGTGACCACATTCAGCCTATTAAGGGGCAGAGTATACTTTCAAATCAGGGAAGGTTCTCAGAGTCACATAGCCACTTTAGCAAAGAGCCTAGGGGCAGGGAAGATCTTCAGATTCTCATAACACTTTCCCAGACACCATCTGTGCTGGTCTCTGCTCCCCTTTTATCCAAGTGGGACAGATGTTTCCTAAAGTTCTTCTCAGTTATCTTAAGCTGAAAAATTGCTTCACTCTTTGTTTTTGTGAGTTCTGTTCACTTCAGAATTCATTTGGAGACTTGATTTAATATTGGTTCCAAGGGAAACTGGAAATAGCTCAGGTAACTTCCTGACTTTTCTCATATATCTTGACTCTGCCTTCTGTGAGGAGTTCTTAAACAACATTGGCCTAAAAGCCTCGACAAAGCTGTATGTCACTGAGGGAGGCAGCAATTAATGTATATAAGGGATTGACTATCAAAACCGAATGCCATACCAATCAATTTGGAGGAATGGATGATTATTCCTAGAAAGAGTAAGGTCAATCATTGAGAGAAGGAGATTTGCTTTGATTGTTCATGGCCTCACCAGGTAGATTTTTCTGTTTAACATTGTTGTTGTTGTTTGTCCTTCATTATTAGTTAAAAAAAAAAAAAAGAAGCATTTTTTATTCCACCTATTTCTAGCCCAGCTACTGCATAGATCAGTGGTTCTCAACCTTCCTAATGCCATGACCCTTCAATACTCATATGTGGGCGTATCTGCCTGTGGGTGGACCTGCATGGAGACAGATAGAGGAGCTGTGTCTCGGTTCTTAAGACCATTGGAAATATGTGTTTTCTGATGGTCTTAGGCAACCCCTGTGAAAGGGTTGTTCAACCCCCAAAGGGGTCATGACCCACAGGTTGAGAACCGTTGGCATAGATGATGAAAGATACTTTCAACCTACATTTTTTACATTGATATACACAAGAAAATTAAAATTTGTCTCCCTAGAAACGCTGGGTGGAAGCACGAACAAAATAAAGTGATTTGTGAGAATACCCTCAAGATATACCCCAATCATTCATATTTCTGACAATAAACTACCCAAGAATAGCTAAAAAGAAAGAGTAGAAAGAAATTAAATGTAAGACCAAAACTGATCTGGTGGATGTGTGTGCGTGCGTGCGTGTGTGTGTGTTTGGGTGCATCTGATATTATCATGACTAGGTATAAGGTCAAGAGGCAGACCTGCTTTAGGCATAACATGGTTTCTGGATGAATAGGTCTTATTATTCTTGCTTAACAATAGATAGATGATCAGAATAACTTGAGATGGGTGAGGATGCAATGGGAGACCCTGGCCCTTTTAGGCTAGGCTAAGGCTAAAGACAATAGGTCACTCACAAACTCTGAGTGATGTAACATCTGTTCAGTGAATATGCCTCTTAAGGAGTGAGTCAAGGGATGGCTCCTTTAACTAAAAAAAAAAAAGACCAGGAGAGGAAGACCTTCAGAGTTACTGGTCAAAAGAGAAATAGTACTATTGACATTCGCTCTGAGCCAGAAGGGTCCAAATTATACTCATTAAGTGGTGCTTAGGCAGGGACCTATTGTGGCCCAATTTATGAGTCCCAGAGCAAAATGGGTATAAAGTTTGGTCACTGAAGAAAGGAAGGAAGGAAGGAAGGAAGGAAGTAGGAAGGAAGGAAGGAAGGAAGAAAAGAAGGGATCTAGCCAGCAAACTCCAAGTTAACTGGGCAGACTCTAGCTGTCAAAATAAACCTTGCTGCGGAGTGGGGGAAGGAGAGGGAAAGAGAGAAGGAGAGAGAAAGGGGGAGAGAGAGAGAGAGAGAGAGAGAGAGAGAGAGAGAGAGAGAGAGAGAGAGAGATAGAGCTCAGTTACCCAAATAGCTGGGTTCCCATTCAGGCTGCTCAGACTACTCACAGGTTGTGTTTGCCCTTCATTTTTTTTAAACTTTTGTTTATTTTTATTTTTTATTTTTTGGTTTACATCATTGATTTCCACAAGATTTTGAGTTAGAAATTTTCTCCCCGTCTTTCCCCTAACCGCCACCCCAAAACACCAATCTCACTCTATACCCCTCCCCCAATCTACTTTCTCCTATATCCTCCCCCATCACCCCTCTGACTTTCTAGTAGGGTAAGATGGATCTCCCTATCCGAGTGCCTGTATATCTTGTTACACAGTTGCATGTAAATAATAATTCTGGATTCTTTCCATTACTCCTTTGTCACCCACCCCTACTGGAAAGACAGGCAATTCAATACAGGCTGTATATGTGTAGTTACTCAGAACATCTCCACAATGGACATATTGTGAAAGACTGACTATATTTCTCTCCTTCCTATCCCTCCCTCCCACCTTGTTATGTTCTCTGCTTTGTTCCTGTCCCTTTATTGAAGTGTAGAGGGAGAGGGAGTCTGGAGTAGTACTGAAGTATAAAAGATGCTTCTAACATCCCTCCCCCTCTGCCCTCCCCTCCATCCTCCCCCCTCTCATCCCCATCTCCCCTACTCTCTGACATGGCAAGATACCCACTTTAGAGTGTAAGTCATTCCTTCCCTAAGCCAAATTCAATGAGAGTAAGGGTGAGCCATTCACTTTTGCCTTCCTGTTCTTCCCCTCCATTGTAACAGTTATCCCTTGGCTCTTCTATATGAGATGATTAACCCCTTTCTGTCTCTCCCTGTCTCCTCTCATTCTATTTCTCTCCCACCTCTTAATTGCACCTTTTAAAATATCATCTCTTCCTATTCAATTGATCTTGTGCCATCTGTCTACATGCACATAAATACCCGCACACACATATATATGCATATGCACATATACCCTCCTATATAGACAAATGTTTATGTCCACATAAATAGATACATTTATATTCCCTTCACCTATCCTCATACTGAGAAAAGTTTCACAAGTTACAATTCTCATTTTTCCATGTTGGCATGTAAATAGTTCAACTTTGATAAATTCCTTATGATTTCTTTTCTCTATTTACCTTCTCATACTTCTTGTGTTTGAATGTCAAATTTTCAGTTCAGTTCTGGTTTTTTTCCTCAAGAATGGTTGGAAGTCCTCCACCTCATTGAATGACCATATTTTCCCTTGAAACATTATACTCAGTTTTGCTGGGTAGGTGATTCCTGCTTTTAATCCTAGTTCCTTTGATCTCTGGAATATCATATTTCAGGCCCTTCAGTCCCTTAATGTAGAAGCTGGTAGATCCTGAGTTATCCTGATTGTGTTTCCACAGTATTCAAATTGTTTCTTCTTGGCAGCTTGTAATATTTGTTCCTTGATTTGGAAACTCTGGAAACTGGCTGTAACCATCCTAGGAGTTTTCTTTTTGGGATCTTTTTCAAGAGGTGATTGGTGAATTCTTTCAAGATCTATTTTGCCCTCTGGTTCTAAAATATCTGGGCAATTTTCCTTGAGAATTTCTTGAAGGATGATTTCTAGGTCCATTTTTTGATCATAGCTTTCAGGTAGTCCAGTAATTTTAAAATTCTCTCTCCTGGATCTATTTTCCAGGTCCATGATTTATTTCAAGGAGATATTTCACATTGCCTTCTATTTTTTCATTTGTTTGGATCTGTTTAATACTTTGATTTCTCATAAAGTCAATTGCTTCCATTTGCTCCTCTCTAATTCTTGAGGAATTATTCTCTTCAGTGGGCTTTTGAAATTCTTTTTCCATCTGGCAAATTTGACTTTTTAAGGCATTCTTCTCCTCATTGGCTTTTTGGGCCTCTTTTGCCATTTGAGTTAGTTTATTTTTTAAAGTGTCATTTTCTTCAGTCAGGTTGTTGACTTTCTTATCATGATATTCTTGCATCATTCTCATTTCTTTCCCCAATTTTTCCTTCACTTGTCTTATTTGGTTTTTAAAATCCTTATAAAGCTCCTTTATGGCCTCTATCCACTTTGTATTTTTCTTGGAAACTTTTGGTGTGGGAGTTCTGACTGTGTTGTCTTTCTCCCATTCCATGCTTTGGTCCTCTTTGTCCCCAAAAAAGGAATCTAAAGTTGGATTACTGGGCTTGCTTTGCTTCCTTTACTTGCTCATGTTGCCAGTCAATTACTTGGCTTTTGGGTTCACTAGTAATACACTGCTTTCAGAGGGGAGAGCTCTGTCCCAAATCACTGGGGTTTTTGCAGCTGCCAGAGCTATTAGCAGGCCACTATTTTTTGCAACTTCCCCCAACTTTGGCTCACTAAAAAGGCACCTCAGGACTACTACCCAAGACCATGATCCTATCCTGGCAGCTCAAGAAAAGAGCATTTAGTCTCTGAATAATCACTTGCCCTCCCTGCAATCTGCAGGTCCGGAGCTTCTGAAGCAGACACGTGGAGGCAGCTGCAGGGCCGCTGCTTCAGACTGCTTCTAGCTCTGGAGGTTGTTTGGCTGGACGCTCTCCCCCAAATTTAGCTGAGTTCAACTGCCCTTTTCACTTTGTCCTTGGCTCTTGTTGGTTGGTGATTGTGGAAATCACCACAGCTGCTGATGATCCGCTCCCCTGAATGCTACAGCCAGGGCTTCTCCTGGATACCCTGGGGCTGAAATTGCATGGGATTGGGCTCTGCTTCCAGTGTTGCGACAACTGCCTGCCAGACTGCCTTCAGAGGGAGCTTAGTGGTTTCTTCATTTTTGTGGAGTCTGGAGCTCTAAAATTTTTTAGAGTCATATTTTATAGGTATTTTAGGTGGTATTGGGGGGAGTTGGTGGAGTCCTCCTGTTTCTATGCAATCATCTTTTTTCTCTGCCCCCTTGTCCTTCATTTTCTTAGAGGACCATGTAATAAGAGAAATATTGACATAACCTGCAGTTGACTTTGATTTGAGTGAGGGAGGGCTGTGCAATGTCACCAGTCTCACTTTCTTTTCAAGAGACATCTGGGTCCAGTGGCCCTGATGCCATGGCCATCTTCGAAAACAAAGGACAAACACAACTTGTGAGTAGTCAAAACTGCCTGAATGAGGACCCAGTCAGTTGGATAACTCAACTTGCCTTCTCCCTCTCCCTCTCCCTCTCTTTTTTCTTTCCAAAAGAAGGTAAATGATGATGTCTGGAAGCTGCCCAGTTAACTTGGGGTTTGCTGACTAGATTCCTTCTTTCCTCTCTCCCTCTCTCACTCCATCTCTCCTTCCCTCTCTCCCTTCTTTCCTTCCTTCCTTCCTTCTTTCCTTCCTTCCTTCCTTCTTTCCTTCCTTCCTTCCTTCATTTATTTCTCTATTTTCTCAAAGACCAAATCTTATGCCCATTTCACTCTGGAGCTCATAAATTGGACCACAATAGGTACTTGCCCAAGCTCTGCTCAATGATCACATTTTGGCCCTCCTGACTCAGAGTGAATGTCAAAAGTAACTGTTTCTCTTTTGAACAGTAATCCTGAGGGTCTTCCCCTACCAGGTGGATTTTTTTTTTCAATTAAAGGGGACATCCCTCATCCAGCTTTTTTTTTGGCTTTTTGGAAGAGGGAAGGTAGGGTAATTGAGGTTAAGTGACTTGTCCAACGTCACATAGCTAGTTTTGTGTTAAATGTCTGAGGCCTGATTTGAACTCAGGTCCTCCTGTCTCCAGGGCTGGTGCTGTATTCACTGCACCATCAAGCTGCCCCAATTCACTTCTTTAAGAGGGCTATTCACTGAATGGGCATTACCTCACTCTGAGTGAGAACCTGAAAAGGCCTTAGCTTAAAAGGGCCAGGATCTCCCACTGCATCCTGGGCCATCTCCAGTCATCCTGATAAATATCTGGCCACTGAAGCCAGATGACTCTGGAGGAGGAAGTGAGGCCAGTGACCTTCCACAGCCCTCCTTCACCCAAATCAAAGTTAACTGCAAGTCATGTCATCATTTCACTGATGCCATGGTCCTCTTCAAAAATGAAGGACAAACACATGATAGATACAAAAGGTTTATCAAGAAATAGTTATTAAAACACCTTCATAGGGTTCTCATACCAACCCAAGCTAGTCACTTGGCAAATTTTAAAAGAGAATCCTAAAAATTGTATACATGACAAGTAGGTTAGTTATCTGTTCCTATTCCAGAATTAGAGTTTAAAGTAACAAACATGAATGAGCTCCCCATTGCTACTTTTCTTCTTGGCTGACATTTTGCAAGCACTAAAGAAGAAACAAGAAGTTGCAGTGCAAGTTCCTTCCCAGATGAGTAGTCAGAGTAGAGAATTTAGAGGCTGCCAAAAGTTTTCTTTAGACTTCTTTAGAAGTCTAGGTAATCATCATAAGAGGATTTCAATATACTAGTCATTTCTCAGGAAAAATTAAAATACAACTTAGATTATGTTATTAATGTACTAAAGTATGCAGTGTTATTTTATGATTGTTACTTTAATGGAGAGGAGCAATATTAGCTAAATAATGATGTTGGAAGCCATACTATAGATAAACAGAGAAAGGAAAGGAACTCAAGTGATCAGTATTAGATAGCCTTCTGGAGAAATTTCGCCAGAAAAGTGAGATGAGATATAGGATAACTTGTGTGGATAGAACAAATGAGGCATTTCCCTTCCCTCCCCTTCCCTCCCCTTCCCTCTCCTTCCCTTCCCTTCCCTCCTCTCCCTTTGCCTGCCCTCCCTTCCCCTCCCCACCCCTCCCCTCCCCTTCCTGATAGAATCAGTAGAGGAAGAGACTAAGGACAGAACAATGCAGAGTTGAAGTGATTTGCTGGGAGGTCAAGATGGGGATGAAAAGAAAGTGTAGCAAGTGCCAATGGTGAGGAACAGACTTTGGGGTTGCAAGGCAGAGGAAGAAGTAGAATGAAAACAGATTGTGATCAAATAAGGGCCATTCAAAATTAATGGAAATGGAAGTGGAGTTATGCTTGGTTTCTGTCCAGATGCATTGTTGGAACTTTTTAAAATAACCTTGGCTACATTTGTATCTCAGCAAATATGTGAGACTTTGTTCTATCAACCTTGTTGAGTCTGTGTATAAATTCCAGACACAGGACGTAAGTGGAATTCTTCCCTAGTGACAGTGATAGCTTCTTACCTGTCTATAATGTGTCTTTGTTCAATATAAATATATATAACTGCATACACACATACATACATAGACACACATATATCATATGTGTGTTTGGTCATATATAGTAATTTATGTAATTAGTTACATATAGTTTTATATACACACAAATAATATACAAATATAATCATGCAATTATATATAAACCCACAATTTATATATGTATGCTTATAGTTATACGTATGTAATTAATATATAATTATAAATACCTTGATAACTAGGTGATGCAGTGGATAAAGCTCCAGCCTTAGGTTCAGAAGGACCTGAGTTCAAATCCAGCCTCAGATGCATACTAACTGTGTGACTGTGAGCAACTCATTTAACTCTGTTCACCTAAATTCTTCATCTATAAAATGAGTTGCAGTAGGGAATGGCAAACCACCCCAGTATCTTTGCCAAGAACGCCCCAAATGGAGTCACAGAAACACTGACATCATCAAATAACAGTAACAACAAATGACTTGCCCACACACATCCACATTTGTTCCATGTGTTTTATATATATATATGTGTGTGTGTGTGTGTGTGTATGTGTATTATATATATATATATAATACACACATATGTATATGTGTATATACTGCATGTGTCATATGTGTACACACATACATTTATATAAAGTATATGCATCATAAACTAATTTATATTTTAATTATTCTAATAGGAGAGAGAAGAAGAAACTGTATCTTGCCTATATGCATGGTCTGTTTTTACTCTTAGACACACTATTTTTTTTTTTTAATCCTAACTTTCATCCTGACTTGAGAACATTTCCAGGAGGTCAAAAGATAGAAGTTTTTGCATAAATATTTATCTTTCAAGTGACCATTTCTGAAACAGAACTTTTTTTTCTTCCTTGCACCTCCAATACACTTTTTAATGTAGGTATTCTTTTAGGGGGAAACCACATCCTTCCAGTTACTCAGGTATACATCCTCAATTTTTTGAGATAATAAATTACCTGTTTTCATTAATGTGGTATCCATGTTACAATGAATACCTATGAAATAGATATTTATGCCAGAACTGAATCTTGAGTGCTGTGTTACCGGGCATATGTATAACTTGCATGAAAAGTGAAATTTTAAATGACGCTAGAGTAACTTCAACATCTGTTGTAAGTTACTTTCAGAGAATTCGTATTTGTTGCTATCCCATGTACAGTTGCAATTCAACGCAAAGATTACTTTTCAGCTAAAAATTACATTTTTCAAAGTATAACAACAACAGTGAAGCTAGTGTTTAAACTGTAAAAAATATATACAATTTCTTATGAGCTGTTTTTTCCTCTCTCTTAACACCCACACTTAATAAGTTGTCAGGTTTTACTGCTCCTACCTCCACAACATCTCTGTACAAAAAGGATAGATACAAGATGAAGCATGTGAAAACTAGAATTCATTATCCCCTCCCCTAAACCTCATTCTCTCACAAACTTTCTTTGTTCTGTTGAATCTACCACCATCCTGGACAGAAAATGTCAAGATTATAAACTTGAAGACTTTTAATCCTCGACTCTTGACTTTTCTCCAAGAAAATTAAAGTTTCTGGATGTAAGGAACTATATCTATATATATATAT
>CM053583.1:144555379-144571478 GCA_028627135.1 Pseudochirops cupreus
ATTTTAAATTTGTTTTTTTCCTGACTTTTTTAGTTGTACTTTCAATTCATTGATCTCCACTTTCTCTATTTCATTCATGTAATCATTTAGAGATATAATACTTCCCCTAAGAACTTCCTTTAATGTATCCTATAAGTTTTATTATTTTCATTGTCTTGGATGAAATCATTGTTTATTTCTATGATTTATTGTTTAATCCACTCAGTCTTTAGAATAAGATTATTTAGTTTCCAATTCTTAGTCTATCTTTCCACGACCATTTAGTACATATAATTTTATTACATCATAATCTGAAAAATATGCATTTAATATTTCTGCCTTTCTACATTGGATTGTGAGGGTATGTGCCCTAATATATGGTGTTTTTTTGTAGGTTTCATATACTGTTGAGAAAAAAGTCTTCCTTTCTATCCTCATTTCATTTTCTCCAGAAGCCTATCACATCTCATGTTTCTAAAATTCTATCCACCTTCTTAGTTTCTTTCTTATTTATTTTGTGGTTAGTTTTATCTAGTTCTGAGAGTTGAAGGTTGAGATCCCCCACTAGTATATTTTTGTTCTTTATTTCTTTCTACAATTCTGTTAACTTCTCCTCTAAGAATTTGGATACCACTTTGTGCATATATGTTAATAATGATAGAGCTTCATTGTCTATGATGCCTTTTAGCAGGATGTAGGTTTCTTCCTTATTTCTTTTAATTGTATTTATTTTTGCTTTTGCTTTGTCTGAGGTCAGGATTCCTACTCTTGCTTTATTTTACTTCAGTTGAAGCCTAATATATGCTACTGCAGATACCCTGTGTTTATCTTTCTGTTTCAAACACGTTTCCTGTAAAAAAAAATTGTAGAATTCTGTTTTTGATTGCATTCTGCTATCTGTTTCTCTTTTATGGGAGAGCTCATCCCATTCAAATTTGCAGTTATGATTACTATCTCTGTCTTTTTCTAAATCCTATTGACCCCATTTATGTTTTCTTTTTCTTTTCCCCTTCTCCCTTTCTCTCCTCACTAGTGTAATGTTAATGGAATAGGAAAATCTTCCCTGCTCATTAATAGGCCTATGTGATCTGTTTTGAACTCTGGCCCACCTCACAGTTGTGATACAGCCTGAGTCTCATGGAGCCTGAGCCATATGGAGCCTTAGTCACATGGATTCAAGTGTGGTAGGAGTTTGCCCAACTGAGCAGAGAGTGAGACTGAAACAGAACAGAAGAATTAGAGCAGAGAGTAGAGGGAGAAACTTACCTAGGGAAACTTATTTGTGGGGAGGCCTGACAGAATGCTTAAGATGTTGGTGATCCCGGAACTGGTGATGAGTACCATGCTAAATCTTACTTCCTGATATTCAAATAGTGATATTCCAAATAAATATTTTGGTTTTGCCTATGAGGAAGAGAGTTTATCATATTTTGTGAATCTACCCTTGTTATGCATATACATATTCATAGTAGCTGCTAAGGGTATCACATTGTCATTACAACTAGAGATTTCCTTTGGACCACCCCTTCCCTCAATTTGCCCTCCCTTTTCTTTTCCCTTTCCCCTCTTATTACCTGAAAGGCAAGTTAGAATTCTATACCTAACTCAGTATATTATTCCCTCTTTGAGACGAATATGATGAAAGTAAAGTTCAAACAATGCTCATCTCCCTCCCTTCTTTTCCTCTACTGCAATGTGCCTTTGTGCCTTTTTGTGTAATGCTATTTACCCTTTTTTGCCTCCTCCTTTCCCCTTTGCCCATTATAATCCCTTTTCACTACTTAATTATGTTTTTTATTATCAAATGAAAGTCACCCTAATCCCACCTCTATGTATATCTCTTCTAAATATCATAAGAAAGTTCTCAAGAGTTACAAATATCATCTTCCCATATATGGATGTAAACAGTTTGCCCTTATTGAATAACACTTGTTTGGTTACTTTTTTTATCCTGTCCTATTTACCTTTTTATGCTTCTCTTGATTATTGCTTTTTGAAGATAAATTTTCCATTGAGCTCTGTTTTTTTTTCAATCAGGAAAGTCTAAAATTCCCCTTTTTCATTAAATGCCTGTCTCCTCCCCTGGAAGATTCAAGCTCCTTTGCCTTACAGAATATTATATTCCAAGCCCTTCTGATCTTTTAATGTAGAAGATGCAAGTTTCTGCATAATACTGACTGTGTTTTCATGATATTTGAATTGTTTCTTTGTGGTTGTTTGCAGTATTCTCTACTATTCCAGTAATTTTAGAATTTTGCTACAATACTCTTTGGCATTTTCAACTTGATATTCAGTATGTGATCACTGGATTCTTTCAATGAATATTTTACCCTCTAGTTCTAGGACCTCAGGACAGTTTTCTTTTATGATTTCCTGAAACGTGCTGCCTAGGTTCTTTTGTTGTTGTTGTTGTTGTTGTTGCTATCATGACTTTCAGGTAGGTGAATAGTTCTTAAATTATCTCTCCAGGATCTATTTTCCAGGCCATTTTTTTTTTTGCCAATTAGGTATTTTACATCTTTTATTTTTTCCATTGTTTTGATTATGTTTTGTTTGTTGTTGTTTTGTTTTGTTTTGTTTTGTTTTTGCTTTTTTTGGAGGAGGGGAAGGCAGGGCAATTGGGGTTAAATAACTTGCCCAAGGTCACAAAGCTAGGTTTTTTTGGGGGTGTGTTTGTTAAGTGTCTGGAGCTGAATTTGAATTGGGTCTTCCTGACTCCAGGGCCAGTGCTCTATTCACTGTGCCAACCAGCTTCCCCATGTTTGACCAGTTCTTGATGCTTCATAGAATCATTAGCTTCCACTTGCCCATTTCTAATTTTTAACAAATTGTTTTGTTCACTTAGCTTTTGTACCATCTTTTTCCATTTGGCCAGTTCTATGTTTTAAGGAAATGTTTTCTTCAGTGTAATTTTTTTGTTTCCATTTTGTCAACGGTATTTTTAAGGAATTGCTCAATTATTCTTCCACCTCATTTATTTGACTTTTAAAATATTTCTTGTGTTCTTTCAATAGAATTTTTCAGTTTTAACACCAGTTCATATTCCCTTTTGGATGTGGATATATTGACAATGTTGTCCTCTCCTGAATTTCTGTTTTGATCTTCCCTGTCACCAAGATACTTCTTTATGATTTTTTTCCTTTGTTGATTTTTATTCATATTGTTTGTCTTTTTTCTGTCTTTTAAAGTTCATCTTTACTTATGGAGCACAGGGGGCACTGCCCCAGCTTCTTGTGCAGGGGACTAAGAGCCAGGTTACTAGTTTTGTGTGATGGGCTCTCAGGTGCTGGCCCCTGTGGGCTGGCAACTTACATGGGGCTGAGTTGAAGCTGGTAGTGGTACCTGCTGTGTTCCTGGTATTGGAGCTTTCCTGCTCCACCCCTTTGAAGCTCAGGATCTCTCACTGATTTGGTGAGATAGGGCTTGCTTCTGGCTTGCTGTGATGGCTCTCATCCCATACTGTTCAGCAATATGGACATTTCCCTTATTCTGCCTATTCTCCTGAACTAAAAGACTATTTTACCTAATTTTTCTGCTTACTCTACTATTTCAGGATTTTTCATGGGGCAATATTCTCTGGGTTTTTCAAAATCATTAAGGGAGGATGAGAGCAACTTACTGCTCACTCTGCTGTCTTGGCTCCCAGAAATCAAAATAGGTGACTTTTGCCTATTTTCTCTGTGAGCTAATAGCTCCAGGAGGAGTCACTGCCACTGCCGCTGCTGCTGCTAATTCAGTCACTCCCAAGGCTTGTATCTCGTTTACTGGCTTTGGGGCTATATTGGCACACCCTGTGCAGGGCTGAGCTTCCCACTGAACCATTTCCAATAGACCCCTCCCACTGACATTCTGAGTTGTCTCTGGCATCTGTGGACTGAGAAATCTGAAAACCACAACAGCAGCCAGTCATTTAGCCCCCCTAGTTCTGCTCTGGTTTCACTTGGGACACATCTGCACTGGCATGGACTGTGCTAGACTGCCCTTCTCTCTCAACCTGGTGCAACAAACCTTTCCTGTTGACCTTCCAGGTTGTCTTTAGCTGGAAATCTACCTCACACTGTTTCTTTGTGGGTTCTGGCACTCTAAAATTTGCTCAGAGTCATGTTTCAAAGGAAAGTCTTCTCTTTTAAAAGGAAAATTTGGTCTTACCTCTCTAGAGTTGTTTTGGTCAACTGTGTAAGAAAGAAAATTGCCTCTTCAATAGGCATAAAAAACAAACTTCTTCCCACTTCATTATTCTGTCCATTGTTATTCTGATTAGAGCTGAGTCAGTGAGGGTATACTTATTGAATATTTATTAACTTTTAAGCTCAACTTCTCCCTTTCCAAATATCTAGAAGATAAAAATATTTCACCTGATGATTTTCAAGAATACTTAAATGGGTAGAATTAAATAAGTCATAATTCTTAACCTCATGAAATATGCCTTATGAAAGATAAACATGGAAAAGGATTATGAGAAATTGCTTAGGACACAAGAAATAAGAGTGTATTAATTATCTCTGCTCTGCACTTCAGTCAGTGCTAAAACACTGTGTTTCCTTAACTGAATTGTTTATTTGATTTCAAAGTTAATCACATGCTATGGATTAGAATTTCAAGATAGAAATTAAATAAATAAGTTTTAAGAAGTAGCGAGCAGATGTTTATACATCAATTTTTAAACCAATACTTAAGGTATTTATTAAACAATGTTCTTGTAGGCAAGAAGAAGAAAGTCATGTAATAACTTCATTTTTAAAACTGTATACAGTTAATATAGCAAGAAGGAAAGTGATACTTCATTCTCTTTTTTTTCTCTTCATGCCTTGGAGTTGACTTTAATCAACCTCACCACTACTTTAAGCTGGTGACTTCATTTCAATTTGCCTTTATTTCATAACTTGATATTTCTACTACAAATCTTTATTATTTTTTAAAAAATAAGTTTTATTATTGTGAACTTCAAAACATCAGCAAACATGAGCATTTCCTTATAAAATGAAGAGAAAGTGGATTGTATATGGCACTACAAATCTCTATTTATGTGCAAATTTTCCTAAGAAAACATTAAATTTAACAAACTATTTCTCAGCTTTTCCTGGTTTTCCACATCCCCTTCCTAATTCTTTCTCTTCTCTCTTCTATATTGTTAAATGTTTAATGGGTTTTATGAACTTGTTTTTAGTAGCTTCTTTATTAAAGCTATTACATTTTAAATTAATTGTCCATTGTGGATGTCTAATTTTTCATTTGAAGCTGATGACAGGCTTGAAACTTCTATAGATGCATCCATGTATGCAGTTGTGCAAATATGTGTATGTATGTATACGTACATATATACAAACACATAGAGTACATATACAATTTGGACAAAATAGAAGTTTCATTTTATTTACAATTTTTTCTTTGCATAATAAAATATTTGTCTTTTGATAATTAAGTTTAAAATATATTTTTAACAATCCAATGCTAACAATGGCTTCATGGTATATTTCTTTTTAATATCCCCTTGGACCCCAAATTGACAGTCCTACCAAGAAAACACATCATTTGAAGAAAAAAAAAACAAGACTATTCTTCTATCCCAAATCATTCTACTTTCTCCCAATAATGCAAATCTCCTTGTCTCTTTCATAATTTTAATTACTTTTAAAAATGTATTCCTAGATGTTTTAGACAATATAGAAATCCTAGCAAATCAAGTGAGGTTGATAAAGTCATTTCTAGAGATTTCTGAAGTAATTTCCAAGTGTATCACTTGAATGTTAGCTCAACAAACATTATTAAATATTACTTTTTCACACTTTTATGCAGAGTAAAGGAAAAGCTGATGATGTTGGTTTAGCCTAGTTATTAGTTCATACATAGTATGTTTTTAACAAGTTATGTTACGAAAATTATACCAGAACTCTTCCCTTCCATAAATATGGATTTGGGTTTAGTGAGTTCTTTTTTGTGGAAGATATCTAATCTCTGGGTAAGATGATGTTTCTCAGGGCACAGGATACCATAATCAAGAGAGATTATCTCAGGCACCCTAAAGACACCTCTTTGCATTTTGGAGGTTTGCCCTGAAATTCCTCTTTCTACCTAAGCTCAGCAGTGGGTGCTGGAATGGCTGCCCAAAACAGAGGTTTCTTTCCATCATTATATTTCTTCTTGACACATGGATTGAATTGGCAAAGCTGGAGAAAGCAGAGGATTCCTGACTGTACAGAATGCAAAATTCAGAGCTGGAGAAATAGTCCATAAAGCTGAGAGAAGTCCTGTCTACCACATAGTTGCAAACATTAGGCACTGGGCATATTGGAAAAGAATATGATTACTAGAGAGTTATAGAGAACATGGAAAAAAATGTTAGACAAAAAGTGGAAAAGTAAAATTGAGTAAATGGAGAAACAAATGGCATACCATACTAGTAGCTTTCCCAAAAAGGGTCAGACAGAGTAGGACGCACCTCAATAAAAACACCTAAGCAATGACGCTAAAGTTGAGTAAGCATCTGTATATCTGAAATAATATTAATACATCCTTTAAAAATATTAAGTAGTAAATCATCTAAAAATGTGATAAGGAGGAAACTTTTAATTTTTTTTTCACATGAAGCACAACAAAAATAACAAAATATTAGATTTCTTTGTGGAGACTATTATTTCTTATTTTGTGGAAAAAGTAAAGGATTGCTTGACTACAATTCTTAAAATCACAAGAGAGTGTTCAGGTGACCTTTCTTTCTTTAAAAACATTTTATTAAGGTGTTTTGTTTTTACTTTACGAACATTTACAGATTTCCCTTACTCATTGGGCTTTTCTCATAGCAAAGTAAAGGAATTAAGCAAAATTAATAATACAACAACCTCATTGGACATTGCATGCAAGAGCAACATTTCGTGGAGAGTGTATACTCCCAACCTTTCTACCTCTAAATTGTTTCTGCTTTGTTTTGTGTGTATGTGTGTGTGTGTGCTTAATGAAATGAAATCTACTTTTCTCCCTCTCTCTCATCTTTCCACTCCATTGAAAAAAGAGAAAAGATAAACAAATTACTTGTAACAAATTTGCATAGTCAAGCATATAACTATTATATGATAATATCTTACAGTTTTCAAAATTGCCTGTATATTGCTGTTTTGAAAATTGTTCTCCTGGTTTTCTGCTCACTTCATTCTTCATCAGTTTAGAAAAGTATTTAATATTGTTCATTTTTCTAATATCGGTGTTATAGAATAAATGGTTCCTCTGGTCCTGTTCATATCACTCTACATTAGTTGACATAAATCTAACCATGTCTCTTTGAATTTATACCAGGAATGAAGGATTTTAATGTTAGAAGAACTGCAAACTTTATTGACCACATAACAATTTTTTAAGATAACATGCTATCAGGTGGCAACTAGGTGGTGCATGAATAGAGCAACGGCCCTGGAGGCAGGAAAACTGGAGTTCAAATTTGGCCTCAGACACTTAACACTTACTAGCCATGTGACTTTGGGCAAGTCATTTACCCCCAATTGCCCTGCCTTCCTCCCTCCAAAAAGCAAAAACAAAAACAAAAACAAAAACAAAAACAAAAAAAGATTACATGATATCAGTAGACGCAGAAAAAACTTTTTTGAACAAATGCATAAATTTCTGTTTCAAAATAGGAAGAAACAGACAGCAATTCAAAACAATAAATTGTCTACCTCTAAAATACAAAAGCTGTCATTGTGAATTTCAACTAGATCTTCACAATAAATTCAAGCATACAGGAGGCAAAAATGCCAGAGAAAAGACAAAGACTCACCTGATATCTCGCCCAAACTCCTCCAAGTACCTATAAATAATGCCCCCAAACAAATTCTAGAGAAGCAGAACCCACAAAATACATAATGAAACAATTTTCCAGCCCATGACAACTTAGAATGTTGGCAGGAAAGGTCTGTTTTACTGGTGTGAGAGTGAAGTGAAGTCCAGTACAGGCTGTGTACAGACTTGGCCCCAGAAAACCAGCAGCAAACCTTGGGGGTGACTGAATCAGTGATGACAGTGACAGTTTACAGAACTTGCAACATGGATAAAAATTGAGTCAAATATGTAAAAATGAGCCATCCCTTAATTAATAAATGGTCAAAGGATA
The DNA here is from genome assembly GCA_028627135.1 of Pseudochirops cupreus. Classification (NCBI taxonomy): domain Eukaryota; kingdom Metazoa; phylum Chordata; class Mammalia; order Diprotodontia; family Pseudocheiridae; genus Pseudochirops; species Pseudochirops cupreus. The sequence goes on from CM053583.1 coordinate 144,563,460, forward strand.
TGAACAGGTAGTTTTCATGGAAAACATGCACTAAATCACCAATTTAAAACAACTGTGAGCTACCACCACATACCTATCAGGTTGACTAATACAACAGAAAAGAAAAATGATTAATGCTGGAGAGGATGTGGGAAAATTAAAGCACAAATGCAGGGTTCGTGAACTTGTATACAGATTCAGTTATTCTGGAGAGTAATTTTGAACTATATCTAAAGGGCTACAAAATCATGCATACCCTTTCACTAAGTAATACCATTGCTCGGTCTGTATTCAGAACAGATTAAAAAACAAAAAAAAAATGTACAAAAAATTTTATAGCTGCTCCTTTAATGGTGGCAAAGAATTGAAAATCTATCAATTGGAGAATGGTTGAACAAGTTGTTGTATATGATGATGATGGAATACTATTGTGCTATAAGAAAGGACAAACAGAATGCTCTCAGAAAAACCTGGAAAGACTAACATGAACTGATGAAAAGAGAACTGAGAAAAACCAAGAAAACTTTGTACACAGTAATAGCAATATTGTATGATGAATGTCAAGAGAAATAATGGAAATAAGTGAGAATGAATAGTGCTAAGCAGTAATAGATCTCAATTATACTCGAAGATCAGTCATTCTCAAGCAATCTGATATTGGTTTAAATGATAAAGAAATTAATCAGAGGAATTAATATGAATGTGCATACATGTATATGTATATATATATATACATACATATGAATATGTGTATAGAAGTAATATAACTGATACACAGTATACTAGTACAGTTTATTAAAATTGTGTGTATATACACAAATCTGTGTATATGTATAAAATGATATATTTCTATTGTATATTTCTAGAGCACTTAGGTGGAGCAATGGTTAGAGTATCAGGAATTCTTGAGTCAGGAAGCTTCATCTTCCTGAGTTCAAATCTGGCTTCAGACTTTTATGAACTATGTTTCCTTATCAACAAAGTGAGCTAGAGAAGGAAATGGCAAACTACTCTAGCATCTTTGTCAAGAAAACCTCAAATGTGGTCATAAGGAGTTGGATACAACTGAAAAATAACTGAAAACAGTAAATGTTTATTTTGGGGGATGAGAGCAGAAGTTGTAAAACTGGAATTCCAAGTGGCTCTTGCTTTGAATAAAAGGCAGATGAAAGGATATCTGTATTTATGTGGGCGGATATGTGTATGCACTTACTATCCAGATGAGCCCTTGGCCTTATGTCTGAGTCAGAAGTACAAATGAAACAGAGGATATGAGATATGATAGTACCTGAATCATAATAAATAAAATCATTATCATTTCGGCATATGAGCTACATACCAACTTAGCCTGCTGGAAAGATCAACTCAGTATATTAAGTAGAATCATAGTATCACAAATTGATAGAAATAGGACCTTAGACATCGTCTAGTTTGGGGGTGGGGAATCTGTGTCCTCAAGGTCACATGTGGCCCTCTAGGTACTCAAGTGTGGCACTTGTTATATGAAATTTGGATTTAGTAACAGGGGCTGCACTTGAGGATAGACAGCCTCATGTAGCCTTGAGGTTATAGGTTTCCCATGCCTGATCTACTCGTATGCCTTCATTTTTTCAAATGAGGAAATTGAAGCAGAGGGAAAGAGAGTGACTTGTCCATAATCACAGAATTAATTTATGATAACAGCCAAGACTAGAACAAAGTTCTATTGCCTCCCAGTCCTAAACACTTTCACTAAAACAAGTACTTCACCTATCTGGTCTCTTTCTGGTAATCCTAAAAGACTACTTTACAACTTGAAGAATCAGGATTGGAGTTGGGGGGGGGGGCGTTCCTTGACCCATTTTAGAAAACAAAATTACAAAAAATAAGTCCTATGGTTTCCTATAATGGATAAGGGAGATTGTTTTAACATAAAGAAAACTGTGTCCAATTCTCAACAATGCCAAAGAAATTCCTAAACAAGTACTACAAGCTACAAACAACAGTTGATATACAGTGTTCCAGAGAACAGAGGTCATAATTTTTGAAGATCTGTGTCATGACCAAAATTTTATTTGACAAGGATGATGATAATTTAAGATACAAAGATGATTTACTTCTCCTGCTGTGTACAATACATCCTGCTGTGTCATAAATTATAACAAATTTTAACAAATCTATGTGCATGCTTGCTCCACATGTCTTGTAAAACTCAGGGTCATTTTCACATTGAGAAATTCTTTCTAGGTATCCTTAACTCTGGTGTGTTCTTTAACGCTTTCGGTATAAATGAAGTTCATAAGACAATTCAGATTTGTTGAGTGGATTTCCAGAAATCAATAAATTGGACAATATGCCATTCAGCAAACAAAATCTTAAAAATGTGGCATGAACTTATGGTCTCAATTTACAGGATTTTTTTTTTGGAATGTAAATCTTGGATTTGATAATATAATTATTAGAGCTTCATGAAAATGCATTTAGATACAGGATTAATTTGAGACCCATAAGCAATACAATTGAACATACCTTTGTTATGAATTTAGAGACTGCAAGGAAAAAAATGGAGGTTTGCTTTGTTTTTCCCCCTCAGTACAGCTTCCTTGCTACATAACGACTCTGTAGGCTTACAAAATAGATGGAAAAACATCCAAAGACAGTTCAATAACTAGAAAATACCTGGAGCAAATGGAGCAGTGTACAGCAGGGAAAACAAATGGTTCTTATGGAATGTTAACACTCTGGGAAACTATGTAGTTTTCTCTATAGGAAGCCAGCTTCATCATCGGAAAAGCTGGTGTGCTGTGAAAGTCCACAAACAGGTCCACTGCTCCTGGTTAAGAGCCAATCTGAAGTCCTCATCGTGATTTCCTTTTTGTAAAATATTCCTGATTCTTGGCCTTATGAAGGTAAAATAAATAAAAATGTATCATAGGTTATTAGAACTGGGAGGGACTGGAGGATTGCAGCTGGAAGGAACCTCAGACCGTATGTAATTGAACCAGCGTCTATTAAGTACTTTGAACGTGCCAGACACTGTGTTAACATCCTAAGCACTATAGACACAAGGACAAAAGGAAGATGCATCTGTTTTTAAGAGTTTGTATTACATTGGTGAACGGGGAGAGTCATGTGTACAAATAAGAAAATATTATTTTTGCACATATAGAAACAGAGAGATAGAGACAGAAACAAAGAAAAAAGAGGACAGACGGAGAAAAATGAGAGAGACTGATATATGTACAGGAGTTCTGAGTAAAGCTATATGGTAGTAGATTGTTATGCCAACCTCTTATTTTACAGATGAGAAAATTGAGTCCTAGAAGGCCAAGTGATTTTGACACCCAGCCTAGTGCTTTTTCTACTACACCACAATCGCTTACAGAATTAAGTGTAGTAATATTGTTGTTCATTCTTTGTACTCGAAGAGGACCAACAACACGAGGAAGGTGATGCCTTGACTTGGAAGTGAACTGGATTTAAGTGAGACAGAGCTGACAAAGTCATCAGTCTCACTTCTCTCCTTCAGAGTCATCTGAGTCTAGTGGCAAGACATAGGTCAGGATGATGGCGGCCCATGATGTCATCGAAAACCTTTGCCTTTTTAAACTAGGTATTTCCCAGGTTTCAGTTTCTCTGAGGCAACACTCATTCAGTAATTAAAGATTAGGTAACAATTGAGGCAAAAAATGACCTAGTTTGCCTTCGTTAGAGAATCAATCAATCTGGGAGGGGAAGACCCTAAAAGTTTCTGACCAGAATAGAAACAATTACTATTTTCACTCCACAGTATAGCAGAAAGAGTTGAAGGACTTAGGTTTGAATCTCAGTTCTGATTTATTTATGTCCTTGGCAAACCTCTTAATCTCTCCATTCACTCTTTGCTCCTCCATAACAAAATTGTACAATATATTGTTTAAAATTTTATATACATATATAAAATCACATAAATATGATTGCAATGATAAAGATAATTATATAAACATATGTTTGTGAAGTGTTTTACTGTCAAATTAAGAATCAAAGAATTGTAAAAATACATAATATGTTTATTTTCCTCTACTGTAAAACCACAATAGTGTTCCATTTTTGAAAGGAGGTAATCAATAATTCTTAAAGGCTCCAAATACTCTTATTTATGCATTATAGTTACTGATTGCATTGAATGCTAGAATACTACTATATCTCATATTGAGATATATAGCCACTAAAAAGACATGTTTAATTTTGCACATACTTGCCCATATGCATGTGGGAGCGTGCACACACACACACACACACAGAGTCAAATGATTGAAGAATTCATATCCCCAGGTATAGATATGCAGACAGTATATTGAAGTAGTTTGTTAATGCATATAGGTTGGAAAGGCATTAGAGCTGAAAAGCCAGGACCAGAACAGAAGAGAAGGTAGCTAAGTGTTACAGGAGAGTTGCAATTAGAGTCAAGAGATCTGAGTTCAAATCTTACCTCAGATACTTTATATCTGTGACCTTGGATAAGTCACCTAAACCAAATTTGCCTCAGTTTGCTCAACTATCAAAGAGGGATAATAATGGCACCTCTCAGAGGGTAAAATGAGATAATAAAGTACTTATTAAAATGGTAAAGTACTTGGTTAAGTACTTAGTATAGTGTTTGGAACATGGGCCAGACACAAATGTAGGTTGTTATTATTATTGGAATAAAACTCTTTGAATCACATTTGGGAAATTGTAGGATGCTTTCATCCTACTCCCTGCCACAAATTTTTTTTAACATGAATATTTTCTCAATGATAAAAAATTATAAAAATCACAGTTCACCAAAAACTCAGAAGAGTAAAAATTGTTAGTGACCCAATAGGTAACAGAAAGATGTGTCAGAGAAGGAAACAGCCTTAAACATATTGCCCATGATGTTTTGATTACAAGAAGTTCTTACAATTAAAGCCCAACACTTTAACTACTTCACAACACTTTGTTGATATTGAAATATAATTTGCTTAATAATTGTATAACCTAGGATTTTTGATGATCTCCTGCTTAAAATTTATGGAAGTCACCTTTGATTTTTGCAGTAGACATTTTTGCAAAATGTTTGAAAACTTGTTCCCCTTTCTTGGCTTTAAAGATCTATTCTTCAAATCATAAAGAAAGGCAGTTATGGGGCAAATATGTGGTGCAGTGAATAGAGCACTGGCCCTGGAGTCAGGAGGACCTGAGTTCAAATCCAAAATCAGATACTTGACACACTTCCTAGTTGTGTGACCTTGGGCAAGTCACTTAACCCCAACTGCCCTTTCTTCCCCCCTCCAAAAGTGGGGGTCATTTATGCATCCTTTAGGCCTCTTGTGACGTTTTACTGTTCTTAGCAATTAGTATAAGATAAAACTTCAGCACATTTTCACAGGTTATTAAAACTAAATAATTATGTAAGCATTGATGTAAGGTAATATCCAAATGAACCCTGCCTCTTCCCAGGACCTGGAGAAGAGTAAGACATATCTCCAATATCTCCTCCTACAGGAAAATTTTCTTGACCCCCATAGTTAGTAGCAATCTCTCCTCCAAAAATTGATATAAAATATATATGTAGTGTGTACATATGTCATTATATGTGTATGTATGTATGGAGAGAGAGAGAGAGAGAAAGAGAAAGAAAAAGAGAGAGACAGAGAGAGAGAGAGAGAGAGAGAGAGAGAGAGAGAGAGAGAGACAGAAAACAGATTTATCTCTGTACATGTTGTTTCCCTTCGGTAAAATGTAAGCTCCACGAAGGAAGGAATCTCATTTTTGCATATAGTTCCAGCACCTGGTACGGTATCTATCACATCATAGGCACTCAACAAATGATTATGGATTTGATTTTAAAAATCAATGTGATATAACCTATAGAACACAATGAAACAGTTAGGAGTGTGCCTGAGTGTGTTAAGGTAGCAACCATTCTGCATAAACTTGAATTTTTTCCTCTGTCATCTCAAAATCAAGTTCCTAGTCAATCATCAATTTTTTTTACTGGAATTTATATTTAGGGTTGTTTTTGGGTGGAGTGGGGATAATATAAGAGGAAAAATAATATAGGAGGGAATTTTATTCTTTCTGAGGCCCCAGAGATCACTTTGTTTCCTTCTCCTTTAGGAAGTAGAAAAATTATAGTTGTCAAAATTGTCTTGTCAAGGGAACTCTACCTTCAACATCTAATAAGAACTCATAGATAAGGCATTGATTTGCATGACTATTGATGTAACAGTGAGAATTTTAAGTTATATCTTTAGAGTACTTTTAGTACTTTTTTTTTAAAAGTCACTTCCAGAGCATTCATCTTTGTTTCTGTCCTTCATGCAGTTAGACTTCAATGCAAAGAACGTCTTTCAGTTAAAAATGATTTCATTTTCCAAGTAGCACAGGGTCCTGTTGTTTAAACTGTAAAAGTTGAATGCAATTTCTCCTCAGTTCCCAATCAATAAGAATCTGCTCACTGGAAATTCATGTTTTGACCAATTCTCTATAAATTTATCTCAGCACTCACATCAGCCTTTATAGAAACTCTTTCAGTAATCTATTGTTCATCACCATTTCCTCAGTGGGAGTGGTTTTCATTTCAATTTGCACCACTTTTTTCAAAGGCACAGAACTTCATTATGGGTAGTGCTGACATATTGCTGCATCTTGATGGAAGCATCCTTTTATCATGCCCATAATTTTCCCCTTCTAAGTCTTAAATGGTGATTAAAGTGCAAGAAGTCCCTGAAGTTGAACCAAATGCACATTACAAGTGATCCATTCTAATTATTTCTGGGATAGCAGAAAGGACAAGCCATGCTGGGATAGCAAATGAGTCCATTCATAACACCTTCCCAATCACTGAGATTGCAGCTTGTCCTCCTCCAGGGAGCATTAAAGGTGACAAGAAGAATATTTGCAATAAAATGATTACAAGTGGCATAAAGCAACAAAGCATTAACCTATACATATATGTCAGTTTGCCTGTGTTTGTTTGTGTGTGTGTGTGTGTGTGTGTGTGTGAGAGAGAGAGAGAGAGAGAGAGAGAGAGAGAGAGAGAGAGAGAGAATGCTGTCAAATTCTCTCTTCCTAACTTAGAAGGGTAGAATAACATGGACTGATCTTCAAAGTGTGAAAAAGCTGCCACCCCACCATAGTCCTTAATTATTAGAATTAATGCCGTTAGAACTAGTCTCCGATCGCTATAGCAGCTGAGGGGTGGATTTCCTATGTACTGAAAATCAATGCATTGAAAAGTTGAAAGGTTGGGGGAGGGGAGATAGAGACACCATAGTGGTGATGAGACCTGGCAACTGCCTTTAGTGGGGTGGAGGTCCCATTTCTACAGAAGTCGCAGCCACTGAGGACCCAGAAATGAAAGCTGGCCAAACCCCATGGCACTATCAAATTGGTCAATATTAGAAATCCAAATTTCTGAATAGTCAGATGGTGAAGGAGATAGACTTTTGGATTTGGAGACATGCAAATCTCAGTTCAAATCCTGCTTCAGACAATAGCTGTGTGATCCTTGGCAAATCACTTAACGTCTCAGCCTCAGTTTCCTTATTTGTAAAATGGAGATGATATTATGTACCTGAAAAAGTCATTTTGACAATGAAATTAATAATGTATCTAAAACTATTTGCAACACTGAAGGCAGTATATAAATGCTATCTATTATCAATATGGTCTTATTAGAGGAAATTGCATTAGAGAAGATATAATGCCATCTACTTTGTCATTCAACCCTAAGAACCATGGTGCTTTTCCATTTGACTTATAGTTAAAACCTGTTATAAATGTCTCCTCTATTAGGCCTTTGTCTTATTTTTTGTTATTTTGCCCCCTTTACTGAGTATATAATAAATGCTTTTTAATCCATGTAGTCATTCAAGTATTAACTTATTCGTTCAGAAGTAAGTCTTGAAATAGGCATATTGATGAAGTGATCTACATCTAAATTCTAATTCAATAAGTAACCCAATAATAATTTAATAAAAATTTCCTGGATACAAGTACCTATATTAATGCTACAAAGGCAAAATAAATAAATAAATAAGCAAATAAGTACAT
>CM053583.1:144571978-144590403 GCA_028627135.1 Pseudochirops cupreus
GCACACTATAGCCCCAGTCCCCTAGGTTCACTTGCTGGGTGTAATTCCTTGTGATTTCTCACCTTCATATCCAATCTGTTGCCAAGGTCTGTGAATTTTATTTTTCCAACATCTCTCAAACATATTCTGGTCCCACTCTTCTCTTCTAATATTGTCAGTACCTAAGTGCAAGCCCTTATCACCTTATGTCTAAATTATTATAATAGCCTGCCCGTAGGTCTGCCTGAAGCATTCCATTCCAATCTTCATTCAGCTTCAGGAGTCATTTTCTCAAAGTTACAGTATGGCCATGTCTCTTCTGTTCAATAAATTGCAGGGGCTCCCTCAGGATCAAACAGAAAATCCTTTGTTTGGCATTCAAAGTTCTTCACCACCTAGCTTTCTTTCTGCTTTTCTAATCTTCATACACTTTATACTGTCTACCTCACCTCCAAAAAAAAAAAAAGATACTTTTGAAATCCAAAGACAAAAAAAAAATCTCTATTCTGTATTGAATTACAAAATGCTCTGCTCAATTTCATCGAACACTTGGCCAACCAAGTAAGAAAAAAAAAATGTGTGTCAAAGGAAATATTGCTAGAATTTGTCATTTTTACTTGATTTTGTTGGTACTGTGTATGCTCAGCATTGTATGAGCTATGATGTCAAGATTTGCCTACCCTTCATATGTGAAAAGTACCGATGCAAAATGAATGCATATTCTTCACTTTTGGTGTGATATTAGAAGAAGTTATTGAATTTTACTTTCACAGCTTAATTTTTTTTTCCTGAGAATTTCTAAAATGGTATTTAATTCTTAATTACAGTGAAAGTAGATTTATTCAATGTGGATCTATAGCAGCTTATATTTCTAATAATGTGTACAGAAACACTTTTACTTTCATTATCTTATTTAAAAAAATCACAGTTACTGGAAAATGTTTAAATGATTGGAAATGTTCTTTTAAAAGCATTTTAATAGCTAACTACATACAAAGTCTATAATTAAAGCACTCTTTCAAATTTCTTCTGATCATTTTCAATAAAGCACAGCCATGAAAACATTTACTTTCTGCTTAGTATTTGTTAATTCATAATTCTTATTCAAGTGAGGTCTTAAAGTAAGCCAGTTCATAAATTAAAAATAAAATCACCTCAAATTGACTTTCCTATGATGGCCACATGATAAGACATGGCAGAAGGACACACCAGGGAACCCTAGTAAATGCTGCCCAGAAAGATTTGGAAGATAAGTAAACAGAAGAGGGGCTCAAGAAGTGTTTTGAGAAATCACCACTCATTTGAAGGCAATGAATACTCATGGACATTAGAATCACTCAAAAACACCATAGTGCATAATACTTAGAGAGCAATTCTGTACAAATGGTGGTCCCCAGGATGCTGAATAGCTTCAGATAATGGATTCCATACAAAAAGCAGCAAATATTAAAACACTGCAGAAACAGAGGACAGCATTCTCAGGCAGAAAAGGCCTGATAGGACGTAATGCTATTCGTTGCCACATCTTCCCTCGATACTGAAGATTCAACAATTACATAGAAAAATTAATCTCTTTTGGCACAGATGAAGAATATGATTCACTCTCAAATGCAGCAATTAGTCTTAAAGGGGAGGCCAGATGCCAATGCCACTGCATATTTTTCATTCTATTTTGCGTACAATGAAGTGTCAGACAAAGTTAATAGTAGAGGGCTAGCTTTTTAAATACAGTTTTAGAAGTGAATGTGAGAATGGGTATACTTCTGAAATTCATGGAACAAGACATTATATATATATATATATATATATATATGAATATATATATAATTTATGTGATAATTTATATATATAATATATTATTTTATATTATATATATATATAATATATTATATATAATTTATGTGATAATCTCTGTGGAAATGCAAGGGTTTTTTGTGCTATCACATGTCTATTTTGACATAACCCCACCAAGAATCATACAATTAGGGGCAGCTAGGTGGCGCAGTGAACAGAGCACCAGCTCTGGAATCAGAAGGATCTGAATTCAAATTCAGACTCAGACACTTAGCACTTACTAGCCATGTGACCTTCAGCAAGTCACTTAACGCCAATTGCCCTGCCTTCCCCCTCCAAAATTAAAAGCACAAAACAAAATAATCATACAATTTTAGATAAGAAGTTATTTAAATCAGCATTTGTCCTTTAAATATAATTCTGAAAACTAGCATTCATATAACACTTTAAGATTTGCAAAGTGCTTTAAAAGCATTGTTTTATTTAGTCCTCAAAAAAATCCTGTGAATTATAGACTATTTCCTATATTGTGAAACTGAAGCCTAGATAGGTAGTATTTTTGTCCAAGGTCATACTGGTTGTGTTTCTGAGTCAGGATTCAAAAGTAAGAGTTTTGTTTTTTTGTTTGTTTTTAACCCAAATCCAGATATAAGGATTTGAACTCTTAATCCATTGCTCTCAACACTGCATTATAAAGTCTTTTTTAACAATGTTTCATCTGTATTCAAACTGTTCATGTCAATCGTACTCCCTCCACCCATCAAGTAGAGAACTTTGCCTTACATTTCACTGAAAAATTCCAGGTCATTCACCTTCAGCTCTGTTTTAATGCTACTGCTCTTATCACATGGCTCAGATTCCTTCCCTCCTCCTTTATCCTAGTCTTAAGTAAAGATGTGCCCCTTCTTGCCAAGGGAAGAATACACAAGTGATCTCCTTCCATCCCATCTTCTTCATCAAATTCCCTCCTCCCCAAATTATCCATACTTTTTCCACTACGTTTTTAAATTTTGTTCATCTATTGGGTGATTTCTATTGCCTACCAAGAGACTTATGTTTCCTCATGCTCAAAATATGAAACGCCTCACTTGATAACATCATCCTCACTGGCTATTTTGCTATGCATCATCTCACTTTTGGCTCTAAACTTTTGAGAAGGTGGCCTATAATTGATACTTCTACTTCCTCTTCTTTCATTCTCTTCTAAACTCTCTGCAGTCTGGCTTCCAGCTCCATTATTCAACTAAAACTGATTTCTCCAAAGTTACCAATGACTTCTTAAACAATAAATCTAATGTCCTTTTCTTAATTCTTGTCCTTTTTCTCCTCTTTGCAGACTTTGAAACTATCAATCACCTTCCCTTTTCTCTTAGATACTCTTTTTTCTTGACTTTGTAATACTTTTCTCTCCTGCTTATATGCTCTTTCTTAGTCTCTTTTCCTCTATCTTCATAGGGGTTATTTTTTAGAATAATCAGTCTCAACCTAAAGCTCTGTTCTGGGCCCCATTCTTTTCTTCCTCTATGTTAGTACTGTCAAATTCAAATAGAAATAAAATGTGAGCAGCATAAAAAACAACAACAACATAAGTTGAGAGCAAAAATTGGAAACTGATGGGCTGTCCATCAATTGTTGAATGACTGAACAAGTTGTAGTCTACAATTGTGATGGAATACCATTGCTCAATAAGAAAAGATGAGCAAGATGATTTCAGAAATCAGGCTTTTCTCTTTAATCGTGTTTGCCTGGTAGTCCAACAATACTTAAATGATCTCTCTTCAATACATTTTAAAGTCAGATTTTTATGAGATATTTCACTTTTGTTTTCTTTTTTAAATTGAATTTTATGTTTATTTTTAGCTTACAATATTCATTTCCACAAGATTTTGAGTTACAATTTTTCTCCCTGTCTTCTCCCTATCAATGACCCCAAAACAGTGGTCCCACTGAATACCCCCTCCACCAATTTGTTTACTCCTATATACTCCCCCATTCCCCCTCTGACTTTCTGGTAGTGTAAGATAGACCTCCATTCTCCAATGCCTATATATCTTATTTCCTAGGTGCATGTAAAAATAATAACAATAGTAATACTGATAATATCTTTTTAAACATTTGATTTTAAAACTTTGAACTCCAGATTCTTTCCCTTCCTCTTTAGTCACCCATACTTTCTGGGAAGACAAGCAATTCAATATATGTTGTACACATGTAGTTATGCAAAACATTTCCGTAGGGGATATATTGTGAAAGAATGACTATATTTCCCTCCCTCCTATTCTGCCCCCCTCTTTTTCTGTTTTCTACTTTGACTATGTCCTTTTTCAAAAATGTGGACCTCTGACTACCCTCCCACCAAATCTGCCCTCCCTTCTATCATCTATCCTCTTTTCCACTTGCCCCCTACTTTCTGGTAGGATAAGCTACTGAATTTAGTGTGTATGCTATTCCCTTCTTAAACCAAATTCAATGAAAGTAAGGTTGACCCATTCCCCTTTGCCTTACTGTTCTTCCCCTCCATTGTAATCATTTTCCCTTACCTATTTAATGCGAGATGATTTACAATATTTTGTCTCTCTCCATCTCCTCTCATTGTATTCCTCTCCCACCTCCAAATTTTATTCCTTAAATATCACACCTTCCTATTCAATTGATCCTGTGCTCTTTGACTATGTCTACCTGTACACACATATACATACACTCATATGTGTATTCATATACACATATGCCCTCCTATATAGGTATATAAATGTATATATACATATATGTATATACACACACATGCATGCACACATATTTTATTCCCTTCAACTATCCTCATAGTGAGTTTTCTAAGTTAAAAAATTACTATTTTTATCATGTAGGCATGTAAATACTTCAGCTTTGATAAGTGCCTTGTGATTTCTTTTCCCTGTTTACCTTCTCATGCTTCTCTTGCTTCTTGTATTTGAATGTCAAATTTTCTATTCAACTCTGGTTTTTTCATCAAGAATGCAAAAATGTCCTCTATTTCATTGAATTACCATATTTTCCCCTGAAACATTATACTTAGTTTTGCTGGGTAGGTGGTTCTTGGTTTCAATCCAAGCTCCTTTGATCTCCTGAATAGCATATTCCAAGGTCTTAAATCCCTTAATGTAGAAGCTACTAGATCCTGTGTTATCCTGATTGTGTTTCCACAATATTCAAATTGTTTCTTCTTGGCTGCTTGTAATATTTTCTCCTTGTTCTGGGAACTCTGGAAGCTGGCTATAATATTCCTAGGTGCTTTCTTTTGGGGATTTCAAGAGGTTATCAAAGAATTCTTTATATTTTTATTTTGCCCTCTGGTTCTAAAATATCCTGGCAAATTTGCTTGATAATTCCTTGAAGGATGATATCTTGTTTTTTTTTTTCTTTTATCATGGCTTTCAGGTAGTCCATAATTTTCAAATTATCTCTCCTGGATCTATTTTCCAGGTGAGTGGGTTTTCCAATGAGATATTTCACATTGCCTTCTATATATTTTTTCAATTGTTTGGATCTCTTTAATAGCATCTTGATTTCTCATTAAGTCATTATCTTCCCTTTGCTCTAATCTAATTCTGAAGGAATTATTCTTTTCAGTGAGCTTTTGAAATTCTCTTTCCATCTGGTAAATTTGGCTTTTTAAGGCAGTCTTCTCCTCATTGGCTTTTTGAGCCTCTTTTGCCATTTGAGTTAATCTATTTTTTAAGGTGTTATTTTCTTCAGTCAGGTTGTTGACTCTCTTTTCATGATTTTCTTGCCTCATTCTCATTTTTCTTTCCAATTTTTACTCCATTTCTCTTATCTGATTTTCAAAATCCTTCATGAGCTCCTCCATGGTCTGCAACCAGTTCATATTTTTCTTGGAAGCCTTTGGTGGAGGAGTTCAGACTTCATTGTCTACATCCCATTTCATACTTTGATCCATTTTATCCCCCAAAATGGAATCTCATGTTGGATTGCTTTGTTTGCTTTGTTTCTTTTTGCTTGCTCATATTGCCACTCAATTGCTTGACTTTTGAGATCTTTTCCACAATAGAACTACTTCCAGAGAGGAAAGTTTAGTCCCAAAGTGATGGATTTTTCACAGCTGCCAGAGGTACTAGTTGGGTGCCCTCTCTGCTGCCCCCACAAGCTCTATGTCACTAGTCACACACTTCAAGACCACCACCCATGACTGCAATCCAGATCCAGGCAGGTTAAAGAAAGAGCAATTACCCTCTGAATGTTTGCTTGGTCCCCCTACAATCTGCAGGCCAGGAGCTCTGAAGCAGCCAAGTGGAAGTGGCTTCATGGCCTCTGTGTCTCTGCTACTTCTGTCTCTGGGAGCAGAGGTGTGACTGCACTCTCACCCTTCCATCCCCTACCCAGTCCCAACAGAGATCTACATTGATCTTTTATTTTGTCTTTGGCATTTGTGGGTTGGTACTTCTGGAAACTTCCACAGATGCTGGTGATCCACTCTTGCAAAGTCTGTGTCAGCCAATGCTGTTGGGGCTAAAAACATGGGCTCACATGGGGCTTGACTGGGCTTCCAGAATGCCTCAACAGACTCTTCCTGTCCACCTCCAGGGCTGCCTAGAATGGGAGATTTGTTTCTTTCTGTCACTTTAAGTGTTGTGTAGCTCTAAGATTTGTTTACAATCATATTTTATAGGTATTTTAGGTTGTAATGGAGGGAGCTGTCAGAGTTTTCCTGCTTCTATGCTGTCATCTTGGCTCCACCTCCTGCATGATTTGATATTTCGCTGTTTTCTAGAAGAACATTGTACTCAGTAGCAACAATATTGTAAGATGATCAATTGTGAATGACTTAACTATTCTTAACAAAATAACAATCCAAGACAGGTCTGAAGGACTTAGGGTGAAAAATGCTATCCATCCCCTGAGAAAGAACTAATGGAGTGTGAATACTGATCAAAGCATACTTTTTGAATATTTACTTAATTTTTCTTGATTTTTTTTTGTTCTGTGTTTTCTATTCCAACATGACTAAAATGGAAATAGCTTTTGCATGTCTGCACATGCATAACCTATATCAAATTGCTTGCCTTCTCAATGATGGGAGTGGGTAGGAAGAAAAAATTCGTAAGTCAAAATTTTAAAAATTAACGTTAAAAATCGTTTTGACATATACTTAGGAAAAATAAAATACTAAATAAATATTTTTTAAAAAATACATTACATCCCCTAAGTTGTTTTATGATCTTGACTGTGGCTATACAATATTTGAAATATTTCACTAAGTTTACTTGCAATATTTTCTCCTTGACCTGGAAGTTCTGAAATTTGGCCCATTATTCCTGTGATTTTTCATTTTGGTTTCTCTTTCAGGAGTTGAATGACTTTGATATCTATTTCACATTCTGATTATAAGATACTGGGGCAGATTTCCTGTATTATTTCTGGAAATATAATGTCTAGGCTTTTTTCTTTAATCATGGTTTTCTGGTAGTCCAATAGTACTTAAATGATCTCTCTTCGATCCATTTGTAAAGTCAGGTTTTTATGAGATATTTCACTTTTTCTTCTTTTTCATTCTTTTGACTCTGTTTTAGTTTTTTCTTAATTTCTCATAGAATTGTGAGTTTCTACTTGTCCAGTTCTTCATTTTTTTTTAATGAATTAATTCCTTCAGTGAACTTTTGTATCTCCTTTTCCATTTGTTCAATTCATTTCAAGGTCAATTCTTTCTTCAATCAATTTTTGTACCTTTTTTTTTTTAATGACTAGGCCAATTCAATTTTTAGGTGTTGTTTGCTTCAGTATTTTTGTGAAACATCTCTAACAATGTTTCATATTTTTTTTGCCTCATTCTCATTTTTTCCCCCAATTTTCTCTCTACTACTGTTATCTCTCTCTTTAATGCTTCTAGGAATTCTTCTTGGACCTGTGTCTTAGTTTTTTGAGGCTTTGCAGGCAGCTATTGTTACATTGTTGTCTTCTTAGGAGTTTTTGTGCTAGTCTTCTCTGGCACCGTAGTATATTTTATAAACAAGTTCATTTTGTTGGCCTTGTTTGCTCATTTTTCCATCCTACTTCTTGACTTTGAATTTTATGTTAACATTGGGCTCTGCTTAGCTGTTGGTGGGGAGACCCTGTTCCAGTAGTCAGGCTTTTCATGATACTGTTTTCAGAGCTAATTTTGAGGGTCTGCAACTTTTCAATGTTTTCAAGGTATTGTGCAACAGGGAGAGGTGTGGTCACTGTTCTCCTAATGTGTGTTCTTGTCTTTACCCAGGAAGTCCACTGCTTCTTCATAGAAACAAGTACAAGAGCTTCTCTTTGCCTTAGAACTCTGACCAGAGCCCCTGTTTCCTTGTGAACAGCCATAAGCACTCCTCTCCACTCTGGAACTATCATCCAATACTGTGTGTAGGCAATAGAGTTGCCAATCAGCAGCAGTTGTACCCCCTGTCATCAAGGGGTTACCTATGATCTTTTTCTGGCTAGTTGTCTGACCTCTTTGCTATATCTTTGCTGAAGCTGCTGCTGCTACTGTGTTAGCAACATCCCCCATAGCAGTATCACAGACCTCTGTTGCTTAAGGTCCATGTTGCTTAGGCTCAAAGAAAAAATCTAACTCTTCCCTGTGCTTGGCTCTATTGTTCCAAAATTCAATTTGAATCATTATGTTAAAGTCATTGGAAAGAATGTTGGGAATAGTCAACTGAACTGCTGCCTCTGCTGCACTACCTTGCTTCCATCTTTCCAAAATGACCCTTTGAAAAATAAATTCATTTAATTTATAAAAAAAGCTCTGAAGTCCCAAAACTAGGGCAATGCATAAAGATTAAAAGAAGCACTGTACCTAGGATTTTGCTTGTGTGAGAAGCTCTCAGTGTGGTATTTCCTTTCTCAGTGCAGGCCATCACTTTTTCTATAACTTAGATTGTTAAATAACTTCCTCAAATACTGAAATTTAAGGCATTGCCTGGGGTCACGTAGACTCTGCATCTGAGATTACACATGGACTGGAACATGCATAAATTCAAAGTTGGTTGAATGATTTGACCCAAACATTAGTCATTAATCACTGACTATTAACTTGGAAGGAGTTCAATAGTGAAGTACCATATAGATCTGTGCTTGACCTTGTCTTTTAACAGTCTTATCAATGACCTGGAAAAAGACATAAACATAGATAAATAACCAAATAATATGAAGGAATTTCAAAAGAAGAAATACATACAATAAACAATAATGTGAAAAATATTACAAATACGGGTCAATTAAAAGAATTCTGTGATTTCACTTTGACCCATAAAATTAGCAAAAAAGATTAAAAAATAGTTTATGTTGAAGGAGCTGTGGGAAGTTAGGCTCACTATGACTGGTGAAGATGTGAATTGGACCAATGATTCTAAAGAAGCATTTTGGAATTCCTTGAAAAAATTTATTCAACTATTCATAATCTTTGACCCTATAATCTCTCTATGAAAGAGGTCAAAGACAGAAAATGTGTGTACTACTAAATATTCATATTAGCACTTTTGTGGGAACAAAAAAAAAGGAAACAAAATAGGTGCCCACCAATTGGTGAATAACTGAACAAATTGTGTGTAAGTGAATGGAATATTATTTTTCCATAATAAAATAGGAAAATGAGGAATTTTGAGAAACATCGAGACTTTTGTGAATAGTTGCAGAATGAACAGAAACAGAAAAAAAAAACATTTGCAATCAATAAGTTAAAAAACAGTAAAAGGAAGCTTTGTAAATGTTAAAGCACTATGTAAATGCCAGCTGTTGATATTATTATTATTATTATTATTGATACTAAAATTAACAAATTGTAAATACTATTTTCCGTCCTGAAAAGCAGTTGAAGTGCTTCTTCAGGGCACAAGGTAATGAATTATAGGCATGGGATGTTGTATAAACTATCAGATATAGTTGTGATGGGTTGTTAGACAAACATTTTTCTTTGTTATGGCGGATAGTTTTATGGAGATGGTGATTGTTGGGAAGTGACAATGATACAAGCAAAACACACACAGAAAAAAACTACAATATTTTAAAAGAAAAAATTACCTTCTACAGGGCTAATCTGACCATATTGCACATATACTAATTATACAATAAACTCTAGGAACTCTCTATTACCTCCAGTGTCTTAAAATCTTTCATGAACTGATTCACTCTGACCTTTCTAACCTTCTTATTCTTTAATCCCCTCTAGTGACATTCAATCCAGTGGCATCAGTTTCTTTACTATTCCCTGCAAAAACAGACAAACAAAAAAACATTTCATCTCCTGACTCAATTTCTTTTCAATGATTGTCCCTCATGCCTAGAATTCTCTATTTCCTAATTTCTATCCATTGGATTCCTTTGTTATTTCAGCTAAAATTCTAACTTCTACAAGGAGTCTTTCCCAATTTTCTGGCCATCTATGATTACACAAGACCAATAATGAAGTTGCTATTTTCCTCCTTACATACTGTGCATTCAGGATACAGAATGCAACACACACACACACACACACACACACACACACATACACCATGGTATTCTAATAAAGTTACTCCCAGACTCAACATTCTAACTTTCTTATGGGCCCCACTGTCAGCAGGCATGTGCTGATTTAACCACACAATCTGGCTTTAACCATACCTCAGGTTCCCAAACTCAATACAGCCACTGTTCGTAGTTAGCTACTGCCTTCAAACTCAATATAGCCACCAGACCTAGCTAGCCACTGCTCCCAGATCCAATTCCAAAATGAACGAGTTTGTTCTTGTACTCAACCACAATCACATCCTCCAATTTAACCCAAGACAGGACCACAGTACCTAACTATTCATCTTGACTAGATAAGACCACAAAACCTAGCCAGTCAGAAAGCAGTATGACCAGGATATTTGATAGAAGGGCCCCCCTCGCTATTATTTAGCTCTTTAACCAACCCCTCTTGCCTTTTTAATATCCACAATTAATATTATGTAATCAGCATCAATACACCACAGATTTTCCTGTGTTATTATAAAGGCAATCAAAATAATACTTTGCTGCATGTTTTAGCTATTCAAGGGCCTTTGATTACATCAAGTCTTTGTTTGAAATAGTATATATGTGCATTGCCCCGCAAAAGACCTAAGGGAACTTGGAGACTTTCCCTGCCCTTAATAGGCCTAACTTCATCACATAGGTCTAATATTATCACATGAAGCTCACTATGGGAGGAGCTTGCCAAAATATCAAAACAGGAAGGGCAGAACAAGAAAGATGCAACAGGAAGGAGCAGAGCAGATAAAAGCCTGAGCATGAGCTTGGACCAAGCAGAACTGAGAAGGAGAATGCTTGTGTTGTCTACACTGTCTGTTGATTTGTGTTACTTTGTCAGACCGAAGAATTCTGACTGTTTATTTGTGTTAGTGTTACTTTGTCAGACAGAAGCACTCTGTTGATTTGTGTTGATTTCTCAGACAGAAAGTTAATTGAGATGATAGTGCAGCAATGTGTGCAAATATTGTTGTAGCTCTATCAGGCTTTGTTTTCTTAGAAACAGAAACTGTGCAGGGCTTGACATAGGATAGTTCTCATGAAATGAGATATAGAACAGGAACAGAGAGCTGCCCACATGTAGATACAGGCAAGAACTAGAAGCATGGCAGAGAAGCCATGGGGTTTGGAAATCAGCCTTGAGTTAAGATGAAAGAAGACTTTACTTGGCTACTCAGTTCTGACTGATGATATTGTAACTTACTGTGACCTAGTGGTGGATAGTGTTTGTACTTTCTGCTATGCCTTAAGGATGATTGGCTTAAGGATAATTGGAAGACAGCTTCCAATCAGAGTCAAGATGAAAGAAGGCTTGACTTAAGCACTCTGTATTGATTGAGAAGATTGTGACCTACTGAATGATATGTATTGTTTAAGACTATGTGGCCACTTCAGTACTAAGTTTTTACATTACATTGTGTTAAATGGTGTGCTTCAGTTTCTTGAATGTTTTACTTTAGTTTATTATTGAATAAATAGAGTTCACTATACTATGTGATTAGTCCTTAAAGTTATTCACAGCAACAGTCCTCAGGAGAACTGCTCATGATTGGCTTTACAGTTGTCTAACTAAGTTGCTGCTTCCTCTTGGAACCTAGCCCACTTCTGAGGGACATCAATACTCAACAAATGCCTATACTTGGATTAGAAGTGGGGTGACTTTGAATTCTTTGAGATGTTATTACCATGACACACCAAGGAACCAAAACACACACACGCACACACACACACACACATACTTTTCCCTCAATGAGGTTAAAATCAAATGGAAATAAGATTTCTTTTAAATTAAAAAAGATTAAACTTTAATTTTAAAAATGTTATTACTTTTCCTCTGTCATCACCACCAAATTATTCTTTGTGTATCTTGCTTGTACATAGTTGCTTGTATATTGTCTATATAATTAGATTGTGAACTTCTTGAGAATAGGAACTGTTGGCTTGCTTATAGTTTTCACTTGGCATCATGCTGCCCTTGGGAAAAACAGTATTGTAGGTCAGCAGTGACAGATTTCTCCCATGTTAGTTGAACTCTGAGAGTGAAGAGAATTGAGACATGTATAGTCTGTCTAGCAATCTAAAACATTATTTGCTTTTTGCTACCAGGTGAAGGCTATCCAATGAGGAATGGAGTAAGAATAGTGTATTGATAAAACTGAGAGAAACTTCCCCTTATTTGGGGAGCAGCTTGAGTTCCTCATAGTTTTTGCACTCGGGCAATACAAACATGATCTTAATTGAGCCTTTCAGATTCCGAATCCATTATATCTTAAGGATAATTTCAGTATCAATTAAGGAAAGAGTACTACCACATACAACATAGCAGAAGGATACAGTATATATACTTCCTACCACCAAATATATCATAGAATCACTTAGTAAGTGCTAGAAGGAACTTGAGAAAAAATGAGACCCAAGGAGACGAAGTGTTTTACCCGAGTTAATATTTTTAAAAGCAGAATTTGAATTCAGGTCCTCTGATACCAGAGCCAATATTTTTGTTTGTTTCAGCTCACTAGTATGTTGACTAGATACCACATAGACAAGTTTTCTGTCTATCAGTGTAGACAGACTAGTTTTAAGGTTAAATAGAAATATTGTTACATTCTTTGGGAATTCCATAAGATTACCCTCACAAGTTTGTTGTCACCATAATCCACTTTTACATACCATTTACACAATAAACACTTATTAATGAATAGGGAGAGAATTGAGGAGTCACAAAATTGGAACAGATAATTAACATGTGAGAGTTCTGGTATAGAGAATGCCAGGTCAGATATGGAGAGGTGGGCAGTAGTATCCAGATAGTAAGATGGCCTGGCTGGACATCTGGCTGGAATGGAAAATAAAAGTGCAAAAATGGTAAGCATATCAAAATTTAAGATACTGCAAAGGCAGGAGGAATAATTGACATGTAAAATGAGATAGGATAAAAAAAAAGACCTCGATACCATCGAATAATGGGTTAAATTTAATAAGATGAAATTTTATACTCTAGAGTAATAGTAATGGTTGTTTAATACCAATTTCACAAACACAAGATAAGCAAGCTGTGGACTGACAGCAGCTCATCAGACAAAAAAACAAAAACAAAAAAAACACAATAATGTTAGTTAACTTCAAAGTCGGTATAAATTGTGATGATAGCCAAGAAAGCTAAAGCAAACTTACAGGGCAATAAGAGGCATGATGCCAAGAACTAAAGAGGTAATCATCCTCTTTTAATCTTCCCTGATCATATCACATTTGAAATATAGTGTTCACTTCTGCCTATGACAATTTCAGAAGGACATCAATAAGGCGGGGAGGGAAACCCAGATGTTAAATATCCTTGAGTTTATTCCAAATAAGGAAAGATTGAAGAAATTAACCATGTTGCTTCTGGAAAGAAGAACTCTTGTGGGGATGGATGGTTTAGAGGAGTATTCAGGAATTTGAAGGTTATTCATTGATAAATTGAATCATATATTTTTTCTTCTTGATGTCAACAGGAAAATCTAGAGGCATAGCATAGAAATTGAAAAGAATTAAATTTAGACTTGAAAGAAGGAAAGTTGTTTGTTTATTTGTTTGTTTTAATTTCATTAAGCAGCCCTCCATAAATGGAATGAGCTTTCTCAGGAAAGATTGGTCTTCTCCTAATTTACTGGAATTCTTTAATCAAATGACCTTTTTGCAACTTTGTTATGGAAGAGATTGATGTTCAGACAGAGGCCAGAACAGATACAGTCTAGGTCACCTACAACTTCATGATTTTTTTTTTTTAATATTATGAAGATAAGAAAAAGCAAAGACACTAATCCTTCCTTGTCAAAATATTTCTTTAAAAATTTCAAACACACTGTTGTATGTACGTAGAAAATGCTGCTTCCAATTATGGTTTGGAAGTGATTTCTGTTGCAGCTACTCAGTTATCTCTAGGAATGTGATGGAAATTGCGCAAGGTTCTTGAGTTTCCCTCAGCTATGTGACTATAAATCCACTGTATTTCTTTTCCATGTGATGAGAGCTTACTGATCTTTCAGCATTATATGTGTGTGTGTGTGTGTGTGTGTATATGCATATGTATGGGCATATACATATATATGTATGTATGTATATTGAAATGCTATCATTTTAAAAGTTGTGTTCTCAGAATTAATGTCTAAATACATTTGCATAAAATATAATGTTAATGTTACTGCCATTCTTACATCAAAAAAAAAATCCTGTTTCAGCTTTTTTTTTCCTCCTGAATACTTGGAAGAAACAATTATTCATTAAACTTTTCCAAAATTTCTGTAAGCAATGTTTGGTTAACCAGTTTCTATATAATATGTAAAAATACTCTATGTTCCAAATTGTGTTTTTATAATTGAAATGCATTTTATATCATTTTTATCCTTGTCTCAATTTTTTGTGACCCCCTTCTAGATACTCTTATTCTGAAATAGGAAGATAAGATTCTGGTATGTTACTTCACTAAAAATCTCCTCTATCTGTACATTTATCCTGTCTTCTCTGATCTTCTGAAACTCTACAAATTTAAAATCTTTAACCTTTCCCTATGAACTGGCTCTTTCTTTACTTCACAGTTGCCTAAGTCTACTCAATCTTTAAGAAAAGGAAAAAAAAAAACATTCATTAGACTGCATCATCCATCCCTTCAAAGTCACACTATAAATCTAAATTTTTTTCTCCCTTTTGGAGTCAAATTCCTAGGAAAAAAAAGTCATTAACACTTACTAATTACTTATTTACAAGAGTCATATAGGTTAATACTGCTTCTGTTCCCTCTTCCTCTCACTCATTCCCTCAACTCTTTTCAATCTGTCTTCCACTCTTATCTAACCGAAACTGTCTTTTCTAAAATTATTTAATAGGCTAATATTTTCTCAGGGCAAACCCTCCTTTAGCTATTTGCTACGTTTGACACCCCTGACTACTCTTTCTTTTGGATTCTCTTTCCTTTCTGGGTTTTCATTAAATTGTTCTCTCCAGGTTCACCTACTACCTTTCTGTCCTTCCTTTCCCTCTCAGTTCTTCTGCATAATAAGTTCTTCAGCTTCTTTGGGTTTAATTATAATTTCTATGCAGATGACTGTCAAGTCTATATATCCAGTTCAAGCTTCTCCCTTGAGTACTGGTCCCATATCACCACCTATTAACTAGTTAGCGCCCAGTCAACATAAACTTGACTAAAACCGAAGTCGTTATCTTTCAAAACCCTTTCCTTCCTCTAAACTTTCCAGTTTATGCCTAAACTTTCCAATGTCTCTTGTTCATAATCTTGGCATTACCCAGGACTCCTCACTATGGTTAAAGACTCATATCTAATCACTTATCATATATTGATGCTTATACTTTCACCATATTTTTCACGTCTACCCACCTTCCCCCCTCATGTAATTATCACAATCATTATCACATATCACCTTTCACCATTCCCATCCATCTTATACAATTGATGTTAAGTTAATTGCCATTAGGTGTGAATTGGAATCAATGAGACAAACCTGAGAAAGAAGAAACAAAATTTAAAAAGGGAGAAAAAAGAGCAAATAATATGTTTCAACCTGCATTCAAACTCCATAGTTGTTTTTCTGGATGTGGGCGGAAGTTTTGATCATGAGTCCTTTGGAGTTTTCTTACATCCTTGCATTGCTAAGAAGAGAAAAGCCTATCAAAATTAGTCATCACACATTGTGCCTGTTACTATGTACAATGGTGTCCTGGTTGTGCTCACTTCACTCAACTTCAGTTAATTCATGTCTCTCCAGATATTTCTGAAGTCTGCCTACTAATCATTTCTTATAGCACAATAGTATTCCATTACATTCACCACATATATCACATAGACACACACTACAACTTGTTTCAGCCATTATCCCAACTGATGGGAAACTCTCACAAAAAGAGCTGCTACAAGTATTTTTGTACATGTGGGTTCTTTCCGCATTTTCATGATCTCTTTGTCATACAGACCTAGAAGTGGTATTGTTGGGTCAAAGGGTACGCACAATTTTATAGCCCTCTGGCCATTGTTCCAAATTACTCTCCAAGATGATTGAATCAGTTCACAACTCCATTAT
This sequence comes from Pseudochirops cupreus, assembly GCA_028627135.1. Taxonomy (NCBI): domain Eukaryota; kingdom Metazoa; phylum Chordata; class Mammalia; order Diprotodontia; family Pseudocheiridae; genus Pseudochirops; species Pseudochirops cupreus. The sequence goes on from CM053583.1 coordinate 144,588,337, forward strand.
GAATGCATTAGTGTTCCAATTTTACCACATTTTCTCTAGCATTTATAATTTTCCTATATTTTCATGTCAGCCAGTCTGATAAGTGAGATGTGGTACCTCAGATTGATTTGACTTGCATTTCTCCAATCAATAGTAATTTAGAGCATTTTTTTCATATAACTATAGATAGCTTTAATTTCTTTCTATGAAACTACCTCTTAATACTCTTTGACCATTTATAAATTGAGGAATGACTTGTAGTCTTATAAATGTGACTCAGTTTTCTATACATTTTAGAAATGAGGCCTTTATGACAGATACTGGTCGTAAAAATTACTTCCCAGGTTTCTTCTGTCTTAATTTTGATTGCCGGGGTGGGGTGGAGCCAAGATGGCAGTGTAGGAGCAGCAAGGTACTGCAGCTCCCACATAGCCACCTCAAATACCCATAAAATATGACTCTAAACAAACTTTAGGTCTCTAAAACTCACACAAATACAACTCCCACTCAAGGCAGCTTGGCAGGAAGAGATCATCTCAGTTCTGGGAGCTGAAACCAGCCCAGCCTGAAACCACGGCATGGCCACACAATTTGGTCAAGACAAGCCACAGCTGGAGCTTCAGGAGAGTGGATCAGCAGCAGCTGTGGCAGATTCAAGAATTATCAAGCCATAAGATACAAGGACTGAGTGAAAGGTCAGTGGATCTCAGCTAAACTTGGGGGAGAAAAGTGGTCCAGCCAAACTGCCTCCAGGGCAAGGAAGAGGCAGAATCAGCCATCCTGCACCCGTCTCCTTGTAGCTGCTTCAGAGCTCCTGGCCTGCAGACTGCAGGGGGGACAAAGCAATTGTTCAGAGGCCAAGTGCTCTTTCATTGAGTGGCCTGGATGCAGACTGCGGTATTGGGTGGTGGTCCTGGGGTGCATTTTCTTTTTAACTTTTATTTATTTTATTTATTTCATTCATTTCCACAAGAGTTTGAATTACAAATTTTCTCCCCATCTTTCTCCTACACACCACCCCAAAACAGCCATCCCATTGTATAACTGTTCCCCCAATCTATTCTCTCCAATGTCCTCCCCCATCGCCCCTCTGACTTTCTGTTAGGGTAGGATGGATCTCCCTACCACAGTGCCTGTGTTTCTTAAGTTCCAGTTGGATGTAGTTAATAATAATAATTATTATTATTGTGTATATATATATATATACATATATATTTTTAACATTTTATTATAGAACTTTGAATTCTAGATTCTCTCTCTTCCTCCTTTGTCACCCACCCTCACAGGAAGGATAAGCAATCAAATACAGGCTGAACATGTGCACTTACACAGAACCTCTCAACAGTGGGCTATTCTGAGAGACTGATTACATGTCCCTTCTTCCTCTCCTGCCCCACCTCACTCCATTCTCTACCCTGTCCCTGTCCCTCTACAGAAGTGTGGACTTTCATCAATGCTCCCCCTCACCCTGCCCTGCCCTCCATCATCCCACCTCTCATCACCATTCCTCCTACTCTTCTGTGTGGCAAGATAACCAGTTTAGAGTTTATATCATTCCTTCCCTAAGACAAGTTTAGTGAGAATAAGGTTGACTCTTTCCCTTTTGCCTACCTGTTCTCCCCCTCTATTGTAACAATTATCCTTTGCCTTTTCCATGAGATGCTCAAACCAATTCTGTCTCTCCCTCTCTCCTCTCAATCTAATCCTCTCTCACCTCAGGATTTCACCTTTTAGAATATTGTCCCTTCCTATTCAATTGGTCTTATGTTCTCTTTGTATTCATATATACACATACTCAGATATGTGCTTGTATGCATATATAAACCCTCTTATATAGATATATGTATATATATATACATATGTACATATATATATATATGTGTGTATATATATACATATGTACATATATATGTGTGTATATATATATACATATATACATATACATATACATATATATATGTATATATATATATATACATATATTTATATATACATACATTTGTATTCCCATCCCCTATCCTCATACAGAGAAAAGTTTCATCAGTTACAATTGTCACTTATCCATGTTGGCATGCAAATAGTTCAACT
>CM053583.1:144590903-144616266 GCA_028627135.1 Pseudochirops cupreus
GTATGTATCCAAATAGTATTGGAATTAATTGTTCTCAATGTTTACTAGAAGTAATTTCTAAATTTATTCGGTACTGTTTTTTTGTGTATTTGTATATACATGTATGTGTATATATGTGTGTGTATGGTCTTACCAAATTCCTTTTATGATACAACTTGATTCTTGATATCTAAATCATGAAGAGTTAAAACAAAAAGAAATGCAGAAAAAAATCCTCAATGAATATTGATTGAATATTTTCAATAAAATATCAGTAAGAAGATTATAGCAATATAATATTTTTTTTCCTTCCTTTCTTCTCCCCTCCCTTCCTTCTTTCTTTCTTTTCTTCTTTAGGTCTTGGAGATGATTAATTGGGAAACTTGTTTTGCTTGACATATTTGTAATGGATTTGATTTTCCTTGCCTTCTCAGTTGATAATGGAAAACCTTCAGAACCAAAAATAAATTAAAATTGAATTTAAAAAATTAAATAATCAATAATCATAAAAAATTTATCCAAAGCAATAACATAACAAATACAAATTAAAGTCCCTCTGAAGTTTCAATTCATATATTAAAAATTGACAAAAATAACGAAATCAGAGTAATTATTGGAAGGTTTATGGAAAGAAATATAAGCATGCTAAAACCAGATTAGCCTAAGATATCATATGGAGTATACAATCTGTACATTAGGTATAACTTGCTATCTCCATGTGAATTCCTACCATATTTTCCATTCACATGTCTTTCTAATGCTATCCCTTATATTGATACTCTTATTTAAGATTGGTGAAATTTTTGAGATAATCATTATTGACAATGATATTCAGGTGACACTCAGATTTTTCAGACAGTTTTAATACCTGATACAGTAAAACAGCATCACAGGAACAATGGTGTTGTTCAAAGAGATGGTTTTTGGCTTCAGGAAAAAGCTTAGGATTATGAAAAAACAAAACGAAACATTGCACAACTTCCCAAATATGATACAACATATTCTCTTTTTTTCCTATTCAGTTATATGTTTATTTTTCCATTCTAAAAGTCTACTGTTTTATAAAATATATGATCATACATCCTCGCAAATTTTCAAATTGCCTCCATTTAGTTAAAAAATAAATAATACGAATACAGGTATTAGAATCTCAGAACTTTTATACAGGGTTATTGGTAAAAGATGTTTTAAACTATCACTTTCCTGAACATGAGACATATTAGACAACATTTGTGCTATGTGAATGGTGTCAATTTATTGAAACAATGAGAATAATCTCTTTGAGAATTCCAGAGCAAATAATCACATAGAATGAGAAGGGGAGAAGAAAAGGCTATATGCCCTCAGGGAGGTAGTTCCCATTGATAAAGTATTAATAAGATATCCTTCTACACAGATGAAAAAGAAACACCATTATTCTTAATGGAATATCAATATTGAAATGTTTCTTAATAAACATGGGTTTGCTCAGTCTCAAAGATGGGTTTAAATCTATTTCATAATAAGAAGAAATTGATGTAACTTTCAGAATGTTGCAGTAAATGACTGTAACACAGAGGAATAGTAGAGATCAGAATCAATTTGGCAAGTATCCATTTGGAAATTCCAATAAATAGGGGTCACTGCTCAAAAGACTTGCATAAACATCAAGTAACAGATCTTTGCAAAAGGTGGGAGAAAGGATATAAAAATAAAAAGAAACTCACTGAATTTACAACCTTTTTTAAACATTACACTAGGCATTTACAGGGCAGTGAGAAATTCAGAACTACAATTTGCTTCATCACTCAGTGTTCATCAAAATAAATTAAAAAATAAACAAATAAATAAATAAATAAATTTGCAAGAATGCCTCATATACAGAAAGAGTGTTTGGAAAAGTGCTAATTAACTAGCAAAACCCACAAATTAAAAATCATCTCAGGCACAAATGTTTTCTTTGTCACAGTCCCAAGATCAATTGTTTTCTATTGAATTTTCTGTCATCTCAATCACAAAACAATTACTGGTAGTTTAGGGTGACTTTTACTTCCAAGATTAGTATTTTAAGGACACTGTTTATTCAACTACTGAATCATTTTTCCCATAGCCTATTTTACATCTTCCAAGGCAGCAGCTTGACAAAATGTATGGCTTCCCAGATCGAATGATGGAATCTTTACCCTACTTAACACTTTCATAGCCATTAAACAGTGTTGGGCATGGTGATGTGTCTGCAAACATAAATGAGGATCCATCAAGAGGATAAAATATAATTTTAGGCTTCATTGCTACTGTTACTTATTCATGGATAACTCTAGTCCAAAAAAATCAGCACTTAGTGACCAGCTGATGATGAGCCTCTCCATTCTTATGTGGGATAGTCATAACCAAGAATATACCGTCTATTGGTGATTTGATAACTGAAGTTTTTCTATTTTTATATTTTTTAAACATTTATTTATTTATTTTCTTTTTTACATCATTAATTTTCATGAGATTTTGAGTTACAAATTTTCTCCCCATCTTTCCCCCACCCACCATCCCAAAACAGCCATCCCACTGTATAACCCCTCCCCCAATCTGCTTTCTCCTATGTTCTCCCCCATCACCCCTCTGAATTTCCGGAGGGCAAGATGGATCTCCCTACCCCAGTGCCTGTATATCTGTATATCATAATTCTCAGTTGCATGTAGTTAATAATAATAATAATAATAATAATAATATATGTATACATGTTATTATTATATTATACATACATATAAATATTATTATATTTGATCATAGAACTTTAAAGTCTAGATCCTTTCCCTTCCTCCCTTGTTACCCATGCCCACTGGAAAGACAAGCAGTTTGATACAGACTGTATATGTGTAGATACACAGAACATCTGACAAAGGACATATTGTGAAAGACTAATTATATGTCCCTCCTTCCTATCCCTCCCTGCCTTGTTCTATTCTTTAACCTATCCCTGTCCCTTTACAGAAATGTGTGCTTCCAACAACCATCCCCCCAACCCTGCCCTCCTATCCATCATCACCCATTTAATCCCTATCCCCCCCACTCTCCTGTGTGCCAAGATATAAAGTTTAGAACTTATGTCACTCCTTCCCTGACCCAAAGTCAATGAGAGTAAGGTTGACCCTTTCCCTTTTGCCTTCCTGTTCTTCCCCTCCATTGTAATAGTTATCCCTTGCATTTTTATTATGAGATGATTAACCCCATTCTGTCTCTCCCTGTCTCCTCTCATTATATTCCTTTCCAACCTCTCAATTTCTCCTTTTAAAGTATAATCCCTTCCTATTCAATTGATCCTGTGCCCTCCATTTACACATATATACACATACTCAGATATGTATTCAACCATTTATATATATATACATATATATATATATTTATGTATATATATATATATACCCTCCTATATAGACATATGTGTATGTACATGTGTGTGTGTGTGTATGTGTGTGTGTGTGTACACACTTATAATCCCTTCACCTGTCCTCATACTGAGAGAAGTTTCATGAGTTACAATTATCAGTTTTCCATGTTGGCATGTAAATAGTTCAACTTTGGTAAGTTCCTTATGATTTCTTTTCCATGTTTACCTTCTCATGCTTCTTGTATTTATTTGTCAAATTTTATTTTAGTTCTGTTTTTTTCAGCAAGAATGCTTGAAAGTCCTCCACCTCATTGAATGACCGTGTTTTCCCTTGAAACATTATACTCAATTTTTCTGGGTAGGTGATTCTTGGTTTTAATCCTAGCTCCCTTGATCTCTAGAATATCATATTCCAGGCCCTTTGGTCGCTTAATATAAAAGCAGCCAGATCCTAGGTTATCCTGCTTGCATTTCCACAGTATTCAAATTATTTCTTCTTGGCAGCTTGTGATATCTTCTCCTTAATCTGGGAACTCCAGTACCTGGCTATAACATTTCTAAGAGTTTTCTTTTGGAATCTTTTTCAAGAGGTGATAGGTGAATTCTTTCAAGTTGTATTTTACCCTCTGGTTCTAAGATATCAGGGCAATTTTCCTTGAGAGTTTCTTGAAGGATGCTTTCTAGATTCTTATTTTGATCATGGCTTTCAGGTAGTCCAATAATTTTTAAACTATCTCTCCTGGATCTATTTTCCAGGACAGTGGTTTTTACAAGGATATATTTCACATTTGCTTACTATTTTTTCATTTGTTTGGATCTGTTTAATAGTATCTTGATTTCTCATAAAGTCATTTGCTTCCATTTGCTCCACTATAATTGTGATGGAATTATTCTCTTCAGAATGTTTTTTAGAATCTTTTTCCATCTGGCTGCTCTGGTTTTGGTTCCCAGCATGCTGTGATGAGCTCTTCCTGTCCCACCTGCTGAGCTGCCTTCAGTGGGAGCTTTGTTTCTCTGTTCTTTTCTGAGTTCTGGAGCTCTAAAATTTGTTTAGTGTCATATTTTATAGGTATTTGAAGTGGTTATGGTGGGAGCTGTGCAGTTTTCCTGCTTCTATGTTGCCTTCTTGGCTCTGCCCCCTAGTTTGATATTTACTACAAAAGTTAGGCTCCAAAGTCATTTCATTCATAACTCAGGGCTCCCTCCATATCATGATGAGGCTAAAAACAGGACTGATTTTTTAATCTATCACTTCTGAAATGAAACCAGTATTACATTTAGGAAGATTGGCTACCTAAGTTTAAGCAATATAAAAGGTTATTTTCAATAACTGCAGGAAGTAGCTTACACTTACTGAGTTTTATTTAAGCTCAGCCTTTTTTCCCCCCTCAATTGTGCATTTTTTATTTATTTAAGGAAAGTTGATCCAAAGAGAACTTATTACAGAAATGTCATGTGAGATTTCTCATGAATGGGTTATTTTCTTCATCTTTCATATTCTTTTGAGAATGGACCTCCTACTTCTTATTATCCAAACTACTTTAATCATTCCAGACTGTTCCTCTAGGAAAAATGAATCATTGGCATCCCCACAATGCAGTATGAAACTGTCAGCAATTTCTGTTCATTCCCTCTAGCCTCCAATTTCCCCTTCTCTCCCTCTACCTTTCAGTGTGTACATCTCTTTTGGGAGGAAATTTATTATTTAAAGAAAGTTTCATCCACTGAGTGGAACACAATTTAACCAGATCTGGTTATGTAACAGGGTGGAATTGGTCGGCAGAAAATTTTTGTAAATTCAGAAACATTGCAAATTCTTTCAAATTTTTTTAAACATTTGATTTTAAACCTTTGATTTTCAGATTCTTTCCCTTCTGCCCTTGTCACCCACTCTTGCTGGGAAGATAAACAATTCAATATAGGTTGAACTTGTGTAGTTGTGCAAAACATTTCCATAGTGGATATATTATGAAAGACTGACTATATTTCTGTCCATCCTATCCTGCCCCTAACTTATTATATTTTCTACTTTGACCCTTTCCCTTTTCAAAAGTGTGTGCCTCTAACTACCCTCAACCCCAATCTGCCTTTCTTTCTGTCATCCTCTCTCTTATTCCCCTCCCCCTACTTTCCTATATGGTAAGATACCTAATTTAGTGTGTATGTTATTTCCTCCTTAAATCATATTCAATGAGAATGGGGTGGACCCATTCCCTTTTGCCTTCCTGTTCTTCCCCTCCACTGTAACAGTTATCTCTTACCTCTTTTATATGACATAATTTACCCTATTCTGTCTCTCCCTATCTGATCTCGTTATATTTCTCTCTTACCTCTTAATTTTACATTTTAAATATTGTCCCTTCCTATTCAGTTGATCAAGTGCCCTCTATGTATACCTTTGCACACACTCACATATGCATGCATACACACATATACCCTCCTATAAAGACATATATATGTATGTATACATATATATGTTTATTATATATTATATATACATATATACATACACACACACACACACACATATATATATATATATACATACATACATGCATACACACCCATGCATTTATATTCTCTTCAACCTTCCCCATACTGAGAAAAGTTTCCTAAGTTGCAATTATCATTTTTCATTGTAGGCATGTAAATAGTTCAACTTTGATAAGTTCCTTATGATTTCTTTTCCCTGTTTACTTTCTCATGCTTCTCTTGCTTCTTGTATTTGAATGTCAGATTTTGTATTCAATTCTGGTTCTTTCACCAAGAATTCATGAAAGTTCTCTATTTCGTTAAATGACCATTTTTTCCCCCTGAAACATTATACTCAGTTTTGCTGGGTAGGTGATTCTTAGTTTTAATCCTAGCTCCTTTGTCTTCTGTTATATCATATCCCAACCCCTTCAGTCCCTTAATGTAGAAGCTCCTAGATCTTGTGTTATCCTGATAGTGTTTCTACAATACAGAAATTTTTTTCTTCTTAGGTGCTTGTAATATTTTCTCCTTGATTTGGGAACTCTGGAACCTCGCTATAATATTCCTAGGAATTTTGTTTGTTTTTTGTTATGGCAGGAAGTGGGGGGGAATCTTTTTTAAGAGGTGATCAGTGAATTCTTTCAATTTCCATTTTGCTCTCTGGTTCTAAAATACCAGGGCAATTTTCCTTGAGATTTCCTTGAAGGATGATTTCTAGGTTCTTTTTTTTTTTTTATCATGGCTTTCAGGTAGTCCAATAGTTTTTCCAGGTCAGTGGTTTTTCCAATGAGATATTTTACATTGCCTTCTATTTTTTCTTTCATGTCAGCTGTTTATTAGTATCTTTATTCCTCCTAAAGTCATTTGCTTCCATTTGCTCCAGTCCAATTTGGAAGGAATTATTCTCTTCAGTGAGCTTTTGAAATTATTTTTCCTTATGGCAAATTTGGCTTTTTTAAGACATTCTTCTCCTCATTGGTTTTTTGGGCCTCTTTTGCCATTTGAGTTAATTTATTTTTAAGGTGTCATTTTCTTAAGTCAGGTTGTTGACTCTCTTTTCGTGTTTTACTTGCATCATTCTCATTTCTCTTCCCAATTTTTCCTCCACTCTTCTTGCTTGATTTTCAAAATCCTTCTTGAGCTCCTCCATGGCCTGTAACCAGTTCAAAGATTTCTTAGAAGCATTGGATGCAGGAGTTCTGACTTTGTTGTCTTCCTCTCATTCCATGCTTTGATGCTTTTCCTCTCCAAAAAAAAGCAATCTAAGGTTTGATTGTTGTGCTTGCTTTGCTTTCTTTGCTTGCTCATTTTGCCACTCAATTACTTTACTTTTGAGGTTTTTACCACAGTAGAACTCTACTTCCACAGAGGAGAGCTTTGTCCCAAATTGCCAGGTTTTTTTTTTTAGCTACCAGAGCTATTAGTTTGGTGTCCTCTCTGCAAAGCCCCCACAAGCTCTGGCTCACTGGTCACACACCTCTGGACCACCACCCCAAACAGCAATCCAGAACCAAGCAGGTTATAGCAAGAACAATTATCTTGTGAATGATACATTGGTCCCACTATGATCTGTTGGACAGGAGCTCTGAAGCTGTCATATGGAGATGACTGCACAGCTGTGGGCCATGGCTCCTCCACCAATTCACCCCCCCAGAGGCAGGTGCCAGACCTGGGTACTTAGCCCCCAGTTCCAAAAGAATTCCACATTGACCTTTTGCTTTGTCTTTGGCATTTATGGGTTGATAATTCTAGAAACCACCACAGCTGCTGATGATCCACTCTCCAGAATTCTGCTCTAGCTGCTGCTGGTGAGGTCCACCCTGGGGCTAAAACCATTGACTCAAATGGGGTTAAGATGGGCTCCCAGACTCATGTGATGGACGCTTCCAGTCTGCCTGCTGGGCTGCCTTCAGTAGGAAATTTGTTTCCCTCTGTCACTTTGTGGGTTCTGTAGGTCTAAAATTTGTTTAGAATAATAATTCATTGGTATTTGAGGTGGTTATGGGGGGAGCTCATGAGGTTTTCCTGCTTCTATGCCACCAACTTGGCTCTGCTCTCCTAGCTCAGTCTTTTATGAAAAGGAGAATATTTATTTAAAATATACAAAAATATGTTACATGCATATTTTCATTGTTAAAATCTCAATTATTAATAAATACTACTAAATAAAATGTACTCATTCTTCATGTTCAGATGGTAGCAACACTCTTTATGACAATATTTTCCCATTTTCATCATTTGCATTTATGAATATGTTTTCCTAGATTATATCATTGTTCTGATATCTCTTTTTTTTCAGTATGTGTAAGCTTTATTTTACATTTCCTTGAAAAAAATATAATCCCCCATATTGAAGTCAAGGGAGCCCAGATTTTCTGCCTTTTCCATGGGCCTTCTGAGTTATTGGTGAATAGGAAAACAGTATTAAATTTACATTTTAAAGTAGTTCACAGAACCCAGAAAGTTATCTCTGGTGGAAAACTTAGAACTCTTCATTTGGTTGAGGCACAGAACAAAGATTGGAAAAGAAGATTAGACAGGATAAAACAGACTAGCTTTTTCTTATCACTTAGAAGTCCAGACAAGTTCCTTTGTCCTTGCTGGCAGATCAGGCCAACAGCTTTGGTTCGTCCCCTGGGATTGTTCATTCTATCTCTCATGCAGACAAAATTACTTTGGAGATGAAAAGTTCATGAAAGCTAGAGTACTGAGGCAATACATTAAAGCAAATCTGCATGCTAGCTGGCCTAACAGCCAAAAAACTCCCTGACTTCAAATTCAAGACTTCAATGTTCTGGCTCAGCTTGAGTTGACTTGCTTATGCACCTGCTGTTAATGGACTTAGGTTACTCACTGCTCTAGTCTGAAGGAAGAAACAGTTCTATGTTGGACCACTTATTTTGGAAATAAAAGCCCTCATGGCTGTTTCTTTTACACTAATTATCTGGTTTTGCTGTCCACTAGTGATCCTCTATGGAGGAGGCATTAGCTTGCTTAGAGCTGGACATTCTATTGCATGACACTAAAATAAGACCACCTGCAGCTTGAGGGTGTGAGGGAGGAGTAGCTCTGCCAACAAGAGGGTTACATTTGGTCTAAGGCAACAATTGTCAACCTCTGGGTTATGTTGAATTTGTAACAATGAAAATACATCCTGCATATCAGATATTTACATTACAATTCATTAGGAAGGTTGAGAACCATTGGTCTAAGTACTAGTGGAAGGTAGCAGATGCTTCTTTTTCTCTCTTTGCCAATGAAACATGGCAAAGTTTTATAATAGCTACTGCCCTTCACCAGAGTTGGCTTTAGTGGGTCTGAGAGTGTATGTGGCATGAGAATCTCTGCCCCAGAGTGGATTCTGTATAGAATTCAGTCATCAGTCACAATGGAGAGGGCTCTGAGCTCCCTCAGTTTGGTCTCATTCTTCTGCTCCCTCTTGTCATCTGTATGATCAGCTTAGTCAAGCTGTTGGGTTAAGTCCCTGAAGGTCTTGTGCATCTCAGTGTACTACACAACCTGGACACAGATCAGTGACTCAAAACTTGGTTGGAAGTAGTCAGGTCTACTGCTGTGTAATCGAGACATCTCCTCCAGGAATTGTCTGTTCTTGGCTTCAAAGTTGTCCTTTACAAGCCATAGCTCTTCTCGTACCTGGTGGAGTTTGGCCAGGATTGGCCCTGTTTTTTCCTTTTCCTCATACATTTCCACCTTGGACTGCAACTGTTTGTCGTGCTGCGGGGTCTCTTCCTGCCTCTTCACTGCCATGTTGAGGCTGGGGAAGACACTACCAAACTTTTTTTAAGGGCTCAATCAACATCTTTTGGATCTAGTTCACCTTTTCCTGGTTAAAGGCATCCATGTGTTTCATGGCTGTATCTAGCACAATCACGGAGTTCAAAAATTCCTGGTTTTGCTCACAAAGTGGGTTTGAGAGGAGATCAGAAGAGATCTTTACAAATGATTTGGACATGGCCAGGTCTGCATTGGTGCTCTTTTTCAGGTCCTTCTGCAGTTTCTTGGTCTGATTCTCCAGCTGTTGGAGTTTTCCATATTCCCTTTCAAAGTCTCTTTCCACTGTCTTGGGGACAATCTGTTTCTTGGGCTGCCCAATCTTGAATGGAATCCAGTTCATGGCAGTGGCCCAGGCATCTGAGCCCCATGTTGTGGCCCTGGCCCAGGCCTCAGCCCACCTTGCCATGGCCACTTCCGGATTTGGGTTGTCTCCAGATGATATCTCTTTTTTTTTTTTAATTGTAGACATAATCATGAATCCTCAGAATCACAGACATCTAAAACTGAAAGTAGAGCTGTAACTAGAGCGAGGCTATCAGGACCATGTCAAAGTGTCAATATCTTACCAAGTGTATGAAATCAAAAGAGCCCCAAAAGAATAAAAGATAGGGGCAGGCTCTGAACTGAACCTGAGTATGTGACAAGATGGTAAGCGGGAGAGTAGTGGTTTGAATGATGCTAAAGACGGTCCATTGGATGATGTGATTACTGTACAAAATATTTAGGGCTGAGAGCCAACCTTTTGAGCTTAGCCAACATTCCATGTTCTGCTCCTCCTCCATTTCCTAGGTAAGTCAGAATAAGTAACAAACATTTTCTCTAAGTAGATGTAGCTAAAATGCTTCTGGTGCATACTACTAAAGGAAGCTGGAAGGGGGCATGGAAATGGGGGTAGTCAACAGTTCTCAATTACATAAACTTGCTTTGTGCATGTTGAGCTCTGGGACACAGGAAAGAGGGAAGAATAGAAAGTATGTGTATGCCCTTCTCCAAGGTATAGACTGCATTCAGGCCTCTGAAGTACTGTGATGTCCCTTTCTCTGTGGGACCCTTATGGTCTCAAAACCTGGAGGAAAAAAGATAGGTGATCAGGTGGCCATAGATATTGAAGCAAGGGGCTTTTTGTGCGTCTCTACATTTCTTTTCCCTCTCTAACCTCCTGCAACTACCCCTGGAAATTAAAAAAAAAAAACAAAAAAATATTTATGTCTGTCTGGATATACTTGTGTATGTATGCATGTAAATATGCATGTGTGTATATATACACACACATATGTGTGTGTGCATGTGTGTGTGTGTGTGTGTGTGTGTGTGTGTGTGTGTGTGTGCTTGGCCAGACTCTATGGGGAAGCTAAGCAGAAGCCTTTATCAACAGCAGTCAGGTCTCACACACATCATCTCAAAGAGGGAGAGATAGATACCTCAGTTTATCCTGCTTCCATTCAGGAATGGGAGAGTTTGGTGAGTAGAAAGACTTGTTATACATTTCCCCTTTCACAGGTACCCCCACACAGGGCACACATAGAATAAACGGCATCTAATTAGAAAGAATTATCATTTAAATTGAGAAGTGACAAACTCCAGGAAAACATTTTAGATTCTATTTTCACTACTCCACCTTTTCCTACTATTCTTTCACCTTTTGTAAGCAAATTACCAATATTACTAATGAATTGAAAATGTTCTCCTGGATTGGACATGAAATTTCACTTAATTATTAAACTTGATGATCTTTTCTCAGCCATCATGTTTTCTTTTGTTTTGTTTTGTTGTTTTGACCCACAGATTTAGACACTGTTAACTATCCACTTCTGGATAGTGTCTCTTTCTCCAACTTTCTGAACACTAATCTATCTCATTTATCTTGTTACCTATGCCTAATTAGTCCTACCCAAAATATTTTGCTCAATAATTATTACTTTTTTGCTCTCCAACTAATTTTTAGGAACATTCTTTAGCTTCTTAATATCTCTTTCCAGATATCCATGAGATTTGGATCTACTCCAATCTTTCATCAGAGTTGAATTCTAGGGTCAATTGCTGTCTCTTGGAATTTCCATTTGGATGTCATTTACTCATTTTAAACCTTAGTGTTACTCTCTGCTCTGCTCTATTCCTGATGGCGTAAGACTGATCAATTGCTGGATCTTGTAATTTTTTTTTTACCTCCACAGTATCCTTGAAATCTTCTTCTCTACTCACAGTCATCTTAATTCAAAGCTTCTTCTCCTCTTGCTTCTTTTATTGCCTCCTAATAGGTCTTACTTCCTCAAAAATCTCCTACTCTATTCCAATTTCCATATTGCTACAGAACTAATTTTCTATAAACACAGATAAGACCATGTTGCTCCCCTACTTCATAAGATTTAATAACTTTCTTTTGCCTCTGGGATCAAAAATATTTTTTTCTATATAAATTTTAAAGCCCTTCACAAATTTGTCCCAATCTATCTTTGTAGAGTCATCCTACATTATCCCCCCCACACACACACACTCAGATTCTGAAAAACTAACAGCTCCTCAAAAGTAGAATTTTATCTTCTTTTGAAGTGGTGATCTTCCTTGCCTGAAATGCATTCTCTCCTCACCTCTGTCTCATAGAATTTCTCTCTTCCTTCCAGATGATGATGAAGTACAACCTTCTATTAGAATCCTTCACTGATCCCATCTTCCAAGTATTAATACCTTTCTGCCCAAACTACCTTGCATTTATCTGCTTTATTCTTATTTACTTTTTGTACTTACTCTTCAGATAATCATAGACAAATCTATTTTTCCTGTAAGGATTGTAAGCTCTTTGTGGATATGAATTGTTATCTTCTTTGTATTTTTATTCACACAACCTAGCGAAAAGCCTAATGCAAAGGCTTGATTAATGGTGAAAGGCAGGGAAATGAGTATTGAATTTGGAATCAGAGGAGTTTGGTTCAAATTCTGTCTCTGACATTTATTATTTGAGTAACTTTGATTGAGTCACTTTATATCACTAGATTTCAGTTTCTTCCACTTTTAAATGAGGAGATTAAATAAATAGCCTCTGATATCCTTTAAAACTCTAGATCTATGAGCCTTGAAGGTGGTTTAATGAGTTACTATGAAAAAACATGATTATTTGGTAGCCAATCTTCTGATGATAAGAAAGAAAAAAAAGAGGAAAGAGAAGAGAAGAGAAGAGAAGGAGATGGGAAGGGAGGGGAGGGAAAGGGAGGAGAAAGAAGAGAGGAGAGAAGAAAAAGTGTAATAGAAAACCAGGTATCTGCTACTCTAAGGAGAAAATTATCTAAAATTATAATAAAACCAAGAGCCTGGTCCTCCTTGTCAGTAGAGTGGAAGAGAGAAGAAAAATAAGTGGGAATCTTTCAATGTTTGCTCCACAGGAGCTTTAGGTAAGAAGTACAGAAAAAAAAAAAACATCCAAGAGGAAACTTTAGAAGTCCATGATGTACATTAATATAGGATTGTATTGTTAGTCATATATTTTCTATTCCCTTCTACTTGCCAGTTTGAGGCAATGTCTATCTGCCCTAATTACTCTACCAGTTTTTAATGCAGAGTAAGAAGAGTTTGCCCACACTAATAATAGCTAAGAAGGCATCTTTTAAATTTAATCCATGTGACTCTTCATGTACTGCACTTCTGGATTAATGTATTTTTATCTTATGTCTGGGCAACTTGGTGGCACAGTGGATAGAATGTTGTGCCTGGAGTTGAGAAGACTCATTTATTTTCCTGAATTCAAATCTGACCTCAGACACTTTCTAGCTATGTGACCCTGGACAAGTACCAACGTCATTTCCTTCAGTTGCCTCATCTGTAAAATGAGCTAGAGAAGGAGATGTGAACCATTTTAGTGTTATGGCCAAGAAAATCCAAAAAATGGGGTCACAAAAAGTAGGACATGACTGAAATATGACTGAACAACAACCTTATATCTATGATAGAATTGGTGCTATCTCAATCCCATGTCCTATGAAGAGCGATCTTTACCGGCAGAAGGTATGTGTGTATGTGGTGGGGAATAGGGTGCAGAGATTTAAAAAGGAAGGTAAATGTTCTACCACTGCCTTTTAATATTGTGAGGGACACAGTTAGGGATACAATTAACAAACCTTGTTAATAAGCAACGTATAATCTAAACCTAAATTCAGTGACAATTTTAGTCTGATACTGATTATAAACATTTTCACAATGAATAAGCAGTCAAAAGAGGAAGTCTCAGATAGCAGTAGTAAGAATAGTTAATGACATATTTGAAATTTTGTAAATGGAAAAAAAGGAGCAACACGTGGAAAAAGAGAAGCAGCAATAAAAGCATAATGTATACTAAGCAAAATAAGACACCTCACAGTGCCTTGGATTTTTGTTTATTTTAGAGTTATTTCTTATATGATTTTATTAATTATATTCATTTCAAATTAAGATAGGTGTTCACCCATTGTACCATGAAAAGTTTATACTAATAACTAAATGCAACAGACTCATTCTCCTAGCAAACTCAGTGAACCAAAAGAGTGTGAGGATGTGAAATTGAAATCCAAAGCATTGTGAAACAGCTAAAAGAAATATGGAATGAGAATCAGAAGACCTAGTCTGTAACTAATTCAGTGTGTAACTTAAAACAAGGCATTTAACCATTAACAGTTCAATTTCTTCATCTGTAAAATGACAAAGTTGACCATGATGACTAGCTAAGGTCATCTCTGCCTCTAAGGTTTTATGATTCTTATTCTATAATGCAAGATACTTCTTCTACCTAATGGAAAATAATAGAATGTCAGATTTGATCCTCTGCCCACACCAACCCACTTATAGTGGACTTGCCAAGTCTATTTAGCTTTATTTTACTGGAAATAACTGTCACATCTTTTTTATAGACACTGACATCATTGTCTGTCTAACATTTTTCAAACTTGATATTCTTCCAAGACTTTAAAAACTAACTCTAACATATCTTAGCAAAGTTCATGAATATGCACCAATGCTCTAATAATTATCAGTGATTGACGCTGATTACACACCAGTGATAATATTTGCTAATAATCAATTCAAACCAATCACTCAAAATATTGTTTCAGAATAGACTAGATGGCAAATATATTGTCAAGTAGCTTTAGTAGCAAAGTGTACATTTATTTCAAATAACCATATACAGTTAATAGTGATGCAAACAGATGTAGGGAAAATATTTCTGAATTTTCTCTGCTTGGTTTCCTTAATTATTTCTGATACATGAATATTAAGTGAGATTTCTCTTTGCTCATATAGTTGTAGATCTCTTGCTTATACTCTGTGGTAAAATTTTTATTATTAAAATACTTCTTATAAGTAAAAGAATAAGTGTTTGATTGAGATGTTTAGAAAAATCATTTAAGGGGTGGCTGGGTGGTACAGTGAATAGAGCACTGACCCTGGAGTCAGGAGGACTTGAGCTCAAATCCAGCCTCAGACATTTACCATAAAACTAGCCATGTAACCTAGGGCAAGTCACTTAACCCCAACTGCCCTACTGCCCCCCTCCAAAAAGCAAAAAAAAAAAATCATTTAAGAAACTTATGCTCATCTTTACTTTAGACTCTCTATTACATTTATTTCTATACCACAAAATCAAATAATTTATTGTAAATTCTATCTTGTGTATTTCATTCACGTAATGTGCTTATTATCATAATACTGACACGTTTAATAGAATTATGAACCCATTATATGTGAGGTACAATGCTGAGTGCTGCTGAGGGTACAATTTTTTTTTTAAAGAATCATCTCAGCCTCGTAGTGGAGATAAGAAATGTACAAAACTGACTAGAAAACAAATTATAAAATAAAAAGAACCAAAAGAGTTGCAGGTGTTCAGAAATAGCAGATTATTTCTGACTAGGAAAATCATGGAAAGTTTCATGAAGGTGATGGTCCTTGAGTTGGATTTTTAATAATATGAAGAAATTAGAAAGCAGAAGTGGCAGAAGAGGGGTATTACAGATGGAGGGAAAGTGTAGATGCAAGAAAATGAGGAGTACATTTGGAGAATCCCAAGTGATCTAGATTCCTTTGAGTATGGAGTGTGTAAAGTCAACATCATCTTTACCATCTTTATTTTCAACATCCTCATCCTCATCCTCATCATCCTTAAAGGAGGAGCAATGCAGCTTATAATTCACTAACCTTACAATAACTCTTGAAGGCAATAATTTAGGTATTATTATCTTCATTTTATTTTGCACTAAAAATATCTAAGTTACAAAAGGATACAGTGACTTAACCAAGTTGACATGACCAGTAAATACAGTTAAAATTCAAATAGAATTTTTCTGGTTTCAAACCAGTGAGGTAAAACTTGAAATGAAAAATGAGACCCTAAATAACATGGAAATGACTTTCTCAATCTTTATAATAATTATTTATGAACATAATTAATAGCAACAATAACAGCCAATAAATACAATATTACATTTACATTACAATTACATTATATTAAAATTACATTACATGATATACAAATACAAAAATTACAACTTGACTAAAGCAAATTTTGTGTCTAAATTTTCATATCAATTGTCCGTATTTTCTTTGCTTGGAAACAGTGATAGTATTTAGGAGATTCAATGAATGCCAACTCTAAGATAGTTGCCAAAATTGGTACATATCCTTTACTATAATCCATTTCCTGAGGATAGGGTTCTATGGAAACTTCAATGTCCATTATTTTCAAATGACTCACTAATGTGGAAGTGCCAAGCAGGTGGAAAAAAAAAAGAATATAAAAGAAATAAAGGCACCCACAATGAACATGTCACCATCAGCAGGTTAAAAAAAATCAGTGAGATCAAAATGGACTCTGGGTACCTTTATATGTTAGTTCTCTCACTCTGAAACACCAAAACACCAATCCATATTTACATCTTCAGTAAATGTATATATACATATATATATATGTGTGTATATATATGTATATATATGTATATATACATATATAGAGAGAAATTATACTTATGTATACATATATATATATATATATGTATAATTTCTCAATATCTCTCTGTTTCTCTATCTCCATTCTTCCCTGCCCACCTCTATTTCTCTTTCTTCCCCCTCACTCTTTTCCCCTCTCATTCACTCTCTGTGATATAATGGATAGAGCTCCTTCCTTAGATTCAGAAACAAAAAGGAAAAAAAAAAGAAAAAAATGCCTTGGACATTGAAACTTTAAAAAGGTTTCTTATAGCAAAGGAAATGTACATATGATGATTGTTGTGAGTGGACCTCAATTAAACCTAGAAATAATGATTACCATGGTAGACTTATTTTATTAGATTTATCATAAATTTAATTAAAGTTAATAAAACATTTACCAGTTCAGTTTTTTCTGACTCTCTGTGACCGCATTTGGGATTTTTCTTGACAAACATACTGGTTTTGCCAGTTCCTTATCCAACTCATTTTACAGATGAGGAAGCTGAGACAAAGAGAGTTGAGTGACTTGCCCAGAGTAAGTGTCTAAGGTTGGATTTGAATTCATGAAGAGGATTCTTTCTGACTTTCTGGCATTCCATCCACTGAGCTGTCTTCTGCCCCATAACACATATAAACACAGATGATATGCAAAGTTCCATATTAGCCTCTGGATCTGTAAAGACAAATTGCTGACCTCAAAGAATTTACGTTCTGTCGATGGTGGGAAAGAAGGAGAAAATCTATATTTATGGAGATAAGTAAACAAACACAAACTATATCAGGAAGAGGAAATCATTAACAATTGAAAAATTTTAAAGATGGTGGATAAGAATCAGTGAATATCCCACAAAGAAGGGGTCACCTGAGCCAATCCTTCAAAGCATATTCAAATTCTGAAACAGAAAAATGAAGTGGGGTATTCTTCCATGAAACATGATGCCAGGAAAATGGAAGAGGGGGTTCATTAATAGGGCTAAATTATGGAAAATCTAAATTTTAGGTGTAAGAGTTTATATTTTATACGTGATTATAGGTAAGTATTTTTTTTAAGTTACTAGATTTTTCTTAAGTTTATGGTGCCTCTTTATTCTACCAATGACTTGGTCTTTTGGTTACATGGTTAAAGAAAGCCACAATTACTGGAATATTTTGATAGTTGATACAATCCTTTTCCTGAATTATACAAATAATCATCTATTTCATCAATTATTCCTACTAATGCAGAATTCTGGCCTTGTGATTGCCACCAATAATAAATATTATAAATTTGTGAATTCCCCAGGAGGAAAATAAAGCCCACCTAGCAATCTTGCAGGTACTTTCTAAGAGAATAAGCTCACCTCTCAAATATGCATGTGTAACTAAACAACTTATCCTAGTTTTATATACAAAATCATCATGTATAGATTGTTCTGGCTGGGGCCTGACACTAAATAAATCTCAATAATTTCTTTGGTTGTTTGTATCTTAACATTTTTATCTTTTCATGGTGAAGCTTAGGAATGGAGGTTAACATATAAGGCAAACAATAATTTTTTATACAGTTAAAACTGTGATTTTCTAATGCGGATATATAGAATCTGATTTCGAGAGCATAATTATTTTTCAGAAAAACGTAGATGCTGTGGTTATTCTTCTTGCTAGTGCCTATCAGATGAAATCAGATAGAAGAACTTGAGAAATCTGTGTCCTCTTTAAAAATTACTATCTTAATAAGATCCTTCTTGGTAATAGAAAGCAGTGAAAAGTAGCCTTGCTCAGTTAAGGGTCTTTCAACAATTTCATTATGAACTCTATTATTATGAGATTTATAACTGCTATAAAAATTAATACAAGAAATATCTCAGCCTATAGGGAAATTAGTGTTTTTAATATTACTTTGAAATATTATATTTGACTATCTCCAAGCCACAAAATTACTAAGAGCAGAAAGGCTTTAAAAATAGAAACTAAGGATGAAAATCACATTTCTGGAAGATATCTTTGAGATCACCCAGTCAAGCTTTCTCATTTTCTGAAGAGGAAAGTTGAGGTCAAGACAGAAGTGGCATGTCTAGGTCTACATACGTGCTTAGTGGAGAAACTGATAATAGAACTTGGGTTTCCTATTCTTTTGATGGTCTTTTTCTAATACTCCATAATATCTCTCAAAAGTCATTGATTATTAAATATATTTTTTTATTTTAAAGGAAGCATGATTTTATAGGTAAATATGAAATTAGGAAAGAGGTTTAGTAGTTTCATGCTTTTCACCCTTATTACTGAAAATGTCATTTATTTTTGTAATTGGAATAGGAAAGTTATTAAAATTTGAAAATGCTTCCCTCTCCCAAAACCTTTTTCTCCTTCTGAAAGCTGCTTGAGAACTGGAATTGTTTTATTTATGTCTTTCTCTCCCAACTGAATAATGTGATGTTGGAATATGCTTTATGATGAAATGGGACACATGAGGTATATCATTTTTAGTAATTTGAAGATGTCCAGTATTTTATCATTGTGATCAGTGATGACAAAATGTAATCACTGCATTTACTTTATTATTTCATTAGCAATTTGAAAGAAATGAAACAACTTAGAATCAAGGAGCTTTTATTTTTATTTTTTGTTATGCTAGTGTGAGAAGCCAACCGAGCTTCTTTGTAACATTGACTCTGTCAAATTCATAAGAGTACTTCCTTCTCTTTAATTATCTGTGAGGATCACACAAACCAGAATTTTTCAGGTTGTAGAAACATTGCGGCAGTTCGTACAGCAAAACATTCTAGGTTCCAAGCAGAGGATCATCCATCTAGCCCTGTTAGAGTGCCATCTGGTGGTTCTCAATACTGCTACAGATGCAGTATGGAGAAAGATCACAGTGTATTGGGTTACTTGAGTTTTTGGAAGAAAAGTGAATAATTGACAGCTAATGCTTTCTTTAACTCGACAGTAACTTTCTCCCCTATGGAGGACTCAGCTTTCCATTTAGCTAATGTAACTAGAACACCTGCAATGTCTCCTTTTCCCAAAGAAGTGGAATCTAACATGTCAGCAATATTAGTCTCCTGGGTACCCAGGAATGAGATATTAGTGAAGCTTTTTTAAACAGAGTCAAGATTTTGCTGAGTCAGGGAACTACTAGGCAGCTCGGTTAACTGCAAAAGGGCTCCAAAATTATGTGATTATAAGAACTTCTTGCAAACTTGGTACAGTGAAAATAGAAGCAACTCTGGAGTGAGGGCACCTAGATCCAAATGTGATGCTTAATATTTATGTGGCCTTCACTAAGTCACTTTATGTCTCCAGTTCTCAGTTTTCTCTTCTGTAAAATAAGTGGGATGCACTAACTGGTCTAAATCTATAATTCTGTGAACTCTAAGATTCTAAAGGTTTATTGATTTTGTCCTAAACAAAACCAACTGAACTCCCACCCGGGAAGTAAGTAAGAAATTTAAACTTTTCTAAACCTTTTAAAGTAGAGTGCTTGTAAATTCCTGGTCTATTTGAAAGGAAAAAACTCTTAAATGTTAATCATTCTTTTGAGAATAATTTCTTTTTGGAGGGATAGTGTAGAGGAGAGCTCCAAAACTGGGGTGCTTGACCTGGGATTTGTGAAACTTTTTTGAACATGTTGATAATTATGTATTATTGTATTTTATTATCTTTGTAACCTTATGTATTTTATTTAATTCACTTAATAATATTCTAAGAAAGAGTCACTAGATCTCATCAGATTCCTAAAAGGGTCCAGGACATGCAAAAATTTTAAGAACCCTTATTCTAAACAAAAATTATTGAATCCAATAACAGAGAAATAAACATTTATTAAGTACTTACTATGTACAGATAAATGCTAAGTGTCTTACACATATTTCTCATTTTATCCTTACAGAATTATTCCTTCATTTTACAGTAGAGGAAACTAAAGAAGACAGAAGTTAAAGGAATTGCTTAAGGTCACACAGAGAGTAAATGTCTGAGGCTAAATTTGAACTGAGGTCTTCCTGACAATAAGTTTAGTATCCTTGCTACTCTGCCACCTAGTAGCCTTTAAGACAATGGCGACATTGAGGGTGAGATTAAATTAATGAAATTTTACATTCTTCTCCCTAATGCTTGAAATGTTGTGTCCTTTTGTGTCTGTGTGTGTGTGTGTGTGTGTTTAATGTATTTGCTTGATCAAATTTCCAGCAATAGAATTCAGAAAGGAGCCTGACATTTGCATCATTCCCTCAATTTCCAAATCTTTTCCATCATGAAAAGAGATACCATAAATATTTGCATACTTATAAGTCACTTTCCTATTTTTTAAAATTTTTTTAGGGTATAGACCTAGTGGTGGTATTGCTGGGCTGGTCTAAGACAACTTAGAAGCTCATTAAGAAAGTGCTGTGACAGCAGGGTGAAAAGGAAGCACAGTCACACACGGCCTGCCTCTGTGCAGGCTGTGCCCACATAAACCAGCAGCAGACCTTGTAGGTGACTGAGTCATTGTCTGTAGTGGCAGTTCCTGGACTTCTCAACCCAGAAACAGTAAGGCGGTCAGACAGCTTGTTAAGGGGACATTATAGGGGTCCCTTTACTGGCATTAAGGGTAGGATTCTGTTGTATTGTCCATCTTCAGATCCGAGTCACAGTCTTGTGTCTCAGTCCCAGGGCAAAGAGGAGCAGTAACACACCATAGTTTATAGCCACAGAGAAGCGAGGACCTGAGTCACAGTTCCAGGGCTAGAAAGACTGACTGTGGTCACTCACAGTCAAGAACACAGGTCAGGAGAGTAGTAAACACACTTCACATTAGATTGTGCCATTTTGGAAAAACTGAAAAGTTACAGGTTTCTAGAAATAGCTCTGAAAATAGCTGCACAAAATACCAGAAGTTTAGGATAGTGATCCCTACATTTTGGAAGCAGAGCTTCACCTTAGCATAAAGGTAAAATTCAAGAATTAGACTAGAAAAATGAGCAACAACAACAACAAAAAGATCCTGACCGTAGAAAGTTACTATGTTGAGAAGGAGAGATAGGATGGTGTAAATTATGTCATAACAAAGAGGCAAAAAAGAGTTTTTACAGTGGAGACGAAGATCTGGGGAGGTGAGAGCACATGAACCTTACTCTCATAGGAATAGGCTCAAAGGGAGGAGAACATAAATACTCAGTTGGGAATAGAAATCTATAAAGCAGGAGGGGAAGGGGATAAGAGAAAGGTGGGGCTGATAAAAGGCAGGACAAATTAGGGAAGATTGTAGTCAAAAGCAAAACACTTTTGAGAATGGATGAGGTGAAAGGAGAAAGAGTAGGATAAATTGGGAGGAAAATAGAATGGAAAGAGAAATACGGGAATCACAAATTAAAAAAAAAAGACTACATCAAGTTTCTCTGTTATAGGTTTTAGTTCTTAAACTTATAGAGAACCGAGTCAAATTTTTAAAAATAAGACGCACTTCTCAATTGATAAATGGTTGAAGGATATGAACAGGTACTTTTCAGATGAAATAATCAAAGCTGTGAATAATCATATAAAAATGCTCTAAATCACTGTGGGTTAAAGAAAAAGCTATTTAAAACAACTCTGAAGTATTATTCCATACCAGTCAGATTGGCTAACATGACAGAAAAGTCAAATGACAAATTCTGGAGGAAATATGGAAATATTGAGACACTAATTTAATTTTGGTGGAGTTGTATACTGATTCAACTGTTATGTAGCTCAGTTTGGAACTATGCTAAAGTCATGCATAAAGTCATGCATCACTTGACCCAGCAATGTCCTATTGACTTCCTTACTCTCTGTGGAGTGAGTAGTCCAGAAACTGCCACTACAGTAAATGGCATAACTGCCTTCAAGTTCTGCTACTGGTTTACTGGGGCAAGGCCTGCTCCTAGGAAGGACCCATGATGGACTGGACTTCATGTCTTGGTACCTCAGACCTTTCTGGCTGACCTTCTAAGTAGTCTTGGGCTGGAAAATTGTTTCTCTTTATCATTTTGTAGGTTCTGCCTCTCTAGAACCTTTTTGAAGTATTGTTTAAACATTTTTGAGGAGAATTTGAGAGAACTCGGGGGAATCCCTTTCTTTTCTTTGCAGTCTTGGCTCCTCCCTCCAGGGTATGTTTTAGATATCTCAATTAAAATTGATTAAGCTGCCTTGTTCTCTCACATGGGTTGATATCCCCTGGACAGTTATGGAGTGAAATCTACAACCTGCGGAATGAGGCCTGGAAATAAACCTGATTCATCATCTTTAGAAATGTACAGAGGCCCAGTCACAGTCAGGTTAACAGAGAATAGCACTTCACTCTTAAGGAAATGTGAACCTTTGTTATTCTTAAACATAAGTCATTTGATATTTGAGTTTAACATTCATTTCTTGGCCTCCTATTCCTTAGGATTTCTCATTATTGACCAAAGCAGGATCAAAGTGCTGTGTTCTCTCTAGCTGAGTACTTTGACATAATATGGATTAAATGCTAATTATAATTATTGTAAAAAGGGGAAAAAATGTGCTTTGCTAGTACAAGCTATTAACATTGCCTGGCTGAATGATGATAATTGTTCCCAATAGGTTGGAATACATGTATTATTGTGTAAAGGAGTGATACCAAAATTATTCTGAATCCTTAAAGTGTTTTCTCTTTTTTTTTTCCTTCTAAAGTAAAAGTTTAGGCCTCTATAAATTACATCCTGCATAACATCATATTAACTTCATTAAATTCACAAGCACAGTTCCACCACTCTAATTATCTGAAAGTATTGTCTTCCAGCAGTCTTGCTGTGGTTTACTCAAGTGCCTAGGAAGGGCAGTTCCTCAGACCACTAGTAATTACTCACTGGAAATTCATTGTCTTTACTTTTGTTATGTAGAGAATAAGAGCAAGCCGAGACCTGGGCTCAGGAAAAAAATTTAGGTTGTGGATTTATTGATTAAGCACGTGACTACCAGAATTTTTTACTCAGATTGGCAGTAATCCAATGTGGTGCAGACTTGATTATATAGGCTAAAACCACAAAAACCACAATCAGGGAGTGGAGCTGGCCGAAGCTGTGACATACAGAAGCAAAGAACAGCCAAAAGTTAGATCCATAGCTCAGGGTCAATTTGGGAATATGGCACAAGAGCACAAAGGTGCAACCTTCCTGTGGCATGAGTGTCTCTCCTAGAACAGGGTAGAGGGCACAGGGTGGAGAGTTGTAGTCAGCTTTCCAGAGCAGGGTGGAGGGTCATGGGGTAAAGGGGACTGGAATTCCCCGGAACAGACTAGGGTCATGTTCTGGGTGAAGAGGTTGTGGGCCCTGCTTGGTCAGTGGGACAGGACAGGGTGGTCCATAGATAAGGTCCTTGCACCAGAATGAAGCTTATACACTATAATGATTCAAGAAGAATATAAAATGCTGATTAGGGAAGAGGGCGCAGGGAACTACGCCTTGAGCAATATTCCCAGACATGCCTTAAGTTGTTTCAAAGCTGTGACAAAAAAGAGCTTAATGATGGGCCACAAATCAGGTTGTGTGTAATGACCTGGGATGTGAGTTTGGGTAAAACACTTTGATCATCCCAAAAGGAAAACAGATTCCATATATAGAAGCTCAGGACTTAGGAAGAGGAGGGATTCTCTTTAGAGGGAAATAAAGAGTAACGAAAATCAAATTTCTTCTCTGGTGTAACTTGTAGAAATAATCCTTTTCCTGAATGATGGATTTGACACATAAATTGATAATTATATTTCACTCTTTGGAAAGAAATGATATCTCCTGCTTTCACAGAAACTTTCCCAGGCATCCAAAGGAAGTCTAATTCTCTATCATATAAGTCAGGTGACAAATTAGCATGGGGATATGAACACTGTGAGTTCCTTTAGGCAATGAATAGTCATACACTAGAAATTATTTAACCAGAATGCTTACCAGGAAATTGAGAGTCACTGAAGTCAAGTGACTTGATCAAGGTCACACAGTCACCTGGAATCAGAATCAAAATTTAATTCCAGGTCTTCCTGGTTCAAAATCAAATATTTTATCTACTAATATGTGTCAAAATAAATATTCCCATGCATTTTCTCTGAGTTTTGCTTATAAATGTCTACTGATTCTTCTGAAATATTTAGTTCTGGCCTTTCCCATTATTTTTAGCCCTGAAAACAGTGAGGGCAAGAGAAATACTTAAGGAGGAGCTTTTGTTCCAAGCAACAGTGCAATTTGGAAAAGTTTTTATGGTATAAATATTGTATAAGTAGATGTTTAACTGGTCTGCAGAAGTTTGAATTATTTGACATGTTTTAAAACCCTTCATTGTGTGTATATGTATATACACCATACAAAACATCCCAACCTGTCACTGAGTCAAAAAGATATTGTCCAATGAGAATGCTCTATAAAGAAAAGAAAGCTTATTTGGCTAGAATGGACCCAAGCACCTATGAAGAAAAATGAGATTTTTAAGTCCTTCTTTCTCCATCTTCCAAGGTATATGGAAAATCTTCAGACATAACCACAATGGTTGTCTATTTTCCTAATTTGAGTATTCCTTTTGAGGGTATATTCAATCGGCTTATAACAACCACCTTCAAAGTTAGCCCCTGACACAGTTCTAAATAGCTTGTCAAGCATGTGTGAGTTCAAACACTCTGCGTCCAGAATCATGCTTGCTTTCAGTTATTCATTCATCTCTGCATTTATTACTTTATTGGCTATTGCCTCCATCATTGCATATTACAATCCATGCGTGCATTCAAATGTCATACAACTGGATGTCCCATAGCCTTTAAGACTCAGTATGTCCAAAATAATTTATTGTCTTTCTCCTGAAACCCATCCCCCTCCT
>CM053583.1:144616766-144636385 GCA_028627135.1 Pseudochirops cupreus
TAGGGTGTGATAGTTTTATTTTCTCACTGCTAATTCCTTAAATTTCTTTTTCTTTTCTTATTGCTGTAGCTAGCATTTCTAGTAGAAAATTTTTTCATTGTGATGTGAAAAAAATGCATTTAATATGTCTGTTTCTTATTTCAGGATAAGATTTTTATGCCCTGATATATGGTCAATTGTTTTTAGGTGTCAAGTACTGCTGAGGAAATGATGGATTTCTTTCTACTATGATTCAGTTTTCTCTAGAGGTCTTTACTGTCTAACTTTTCTAAAAATTATCTGCAATTCCTTAACTTTTTCTTTTGGTTATATCTCTCTAGTACTGTAAGGGATATCTTGAGTGCCCCCACTTATACTTAATAATCTATTTCTTCCTGTGATTTATTTAATTTTTCCTTTTAGAATCTGGATGTTATACCATTTTGGTTGGGTATGTTTAGTATTAATATTACTTTATTGTCTATGGTATCTTTTAGCAAGATGTAGTTTTCTTGCTTTTCTCATTAACTTATATCTATTTTTGTTTCAGTTTCTCTGACATCATTATTGCTACTTCTGCTCTATTTTTAACTACAGCCGAAGGATAATAGATTCTTCTCCACCCCTTTTCCTTTACCTGTACACACTCTCTCTGTGTGTCTCTCTTCTTCAAGTGTGTTTCTTACACATGACATATTGTAGGATTCTGATTTCTAATCCATTCTACTCCTTCATTTTTTTAATGTGTGAGCTTATCCCATTCACATGAACAGTTAAAATTACTATTTTCCTTCATTTTATTTTTTTTACATTCTTCCTTTTCTTTCTCTTTTGTCATTTTTGTCCTCGAAAGTATGTTTTGCTCTGATTATTGCCTCCCCCAATCTTCCATCCCTTTTATCATCTTCTTGATAGCTCTCATCCCCTTTCACTTCTATTTCATATTGATTCAAACAGATTTCTATACCCAACTGATTGTGTGTACAAATACACACATATGCATACACTTGCACATGCACACACTCATATATGTTCTTTTCTCCTTTAGCTAATTCTGATTGCAGTAGGAGTCATGCATTGGCTGCCTTCCTCTTATTTTCCACTCCACTGTAAAAGCTTTTCCTTGCATGCCTCTCTTAGGGGAGAAAAAATTCCCACTTCTACCTTTCCCTTCCCCCTTCTCCCAGTGCATCTCTCTTTCTCATTCTTTCATTTGTCAAAAATTCTATCCAAACATAATTAACTCACACACATTTTTGACTATGCAGACTCCTAACTGCCCTTATAAAAGTAAAGCTCTTAGGTGTCACAAGTATCCTCTCATATAGGAATGAATATAGTTAAACATATTAAATCCCCTATGATCTTTCTTACATATTTATCTTTTTATTCTTCTTACTGTGTTTGAATGTCAAATTTCCTACCAAGCCATGGTCATTTCACCTGGAATTATTGAAAGGGTTTTTTTTATTGTTGTTGTTTGTGGGGTTTTTTTTGTTTTGTTTTTTTTTTACATTTCATTAAGTATCCATTTTTTCCTCTCTAAATAATTATACTCAGTTTTGCTGAGTGGGTTTTCTTAGTTGCAATCCTAGCTCCTTCGCCTTCCAAAATATCATCTTCCATGTTCTTCACTCCTTTAAAATGGAAGCTGCTAAGTCTAGTGTGATCCTGATTGTGATTTCACAGTATTTGAATAGTTTCTTTTTATTTGCTTGCTATACTATCTCCTTGACCTTATATATCTGGAATTTGACCCTAATATTTACAAAAGTTGTCATTTTGTGATAACTTTCAGGAGGTGATAAATGGATTCTCTAAATTTCTATGTTGTCCCCTATATACCTAAGTTTTCAGGGCAATTTTCCTTGATAATTTCTTAAATTATCTTTCCTCTATATGTTTTTCAGGTTAGATTTTTTTTTCTGATGAGATATTTCATATTTTCTTGTATTTTGTCATTCTTTTGATTTTGTTTTACTGTTTTTTAAATTTTTATGTTAGGAAATAGTATAATCATTTTATTAATGTAGCAAAATTAAAAAAAAAAGATTGCACATAAAAAAGTATAAAATACTTGAAAATACACCTGTCAAAACAAATACATGAATTATATGAACAAAATTATATAAAAACCTTTTTTACAAATAAATTAAAATTCAAATGAAAGGAGAAATATTACTCATTCATGTGTAAGCCAGGCCAATATATAAAAGAAATACAAGACATTTTTATCTGAACTAATTTTTATATTCAGAGTAAGCCCAAGTAAGTTACCAAAATAAATATTTTACTGAATTAGAAAAATTATAGCGAAATCCATTTGAAAAACCAAAAAAAAAATAATAAGAATATCACAGGAAATAATGAAAGTGTTAAGGAGAGAAGTTTGGCAGTAACAGCTCTTAAGCTATATTCTGAAACAGTGATTATTAAAACTATCTGGTACTGGCTAAGAAATAGAAAGGTAGGTCAGTGGAAAAGAATAGATATTCAATTACAGAAGCAAATGAATACAGCAACTTTGTATTTGACAAGTACATAGACTTAAGCTTTTGAGATAAGAATTCATTATTTGTTAAAATTGTTGGAAAAACTGGAAAGTGTTGTGGCAGAAATTCAGCATAGAGCATAATCTTATACAATTTACCAGGATAAGATCAAAATGGATACATGAACTAGATATAGAGATATAAGAAAATTTAAAGAACATGGAACATATATTCCATATGTTTCTTTACCTATGGACAAGTGAACAATTCATAAATAAACAAGACATAGAGAAGAGAATGAAGTGTATAAAATTAAAAAAAAATAATTAAAATAAATGTAGCCAAGATCAATGTGTGTTATAAATAGAAAGAAATATAAATAAATCTAATCAGCATCAAAGCCCGAACATTGGCAAAACTTTATAGACACTTTCTCAGATAAATGCATAAAGAGCTTTGTCAGATCTATGAAAACTCTTTCTCTAATTGATAAATGGTAAAAGGTAATGATTAGGAAGTTTTCCTATGAAGAAATCAAAACAATTTATAGTCATATATAAAAAAATTCAGTTGTTTCTCAGTGTCTCGTAGAGTCATTAGCTCAGTTCTAATTTTTTCATCAGTTATTTTCTTTAGGTAGTTTTTGTTCCTCTTTTATTCCCATTTGTCCATTTCTGCTTTTTAAGGAGTTCTTTTCACTTAATTTGTGTGTGTGTGTGTGTGTGTGTATGTGTGTGTATTTCCATTTAGCCTATTCTGACTTTGGAATTTATTTCTATAGCTAATTTTTATGCCTCTTAAAAATTTTAAGCCAATTTTATTGTTTAAATTCTTATTTTCTTCAATATTTTTTGTGCTTCTTTAAGTAAGCTGTTAATTCTCTTTTTTATTTTACTTGAATCATTCTCAATTATTTTCAAAAATTTTCTTTTTTCACTTTTATATAGTTCTTTTCCTTTTACAGGAATTCTTGTTGGGCTTGGGTTCAATTAGCATATCTCTTTGAGGCTTTGCTTGCAACTGTATTCACATTGTTGTCCTTTTTCTGAGTTTGTGTTGGTCTTTCCTATATCTGAAGTAGCTTTGTATGGTCAATTTTTCTCCTGTTTGTCCAATTTTTCATTATATTTCTTGACTTTTAGCTTTATGATAACGTTGGGCTCTACTCACCTTGGTTTGGGTAGAAACCCATCCAAGCTTCAGCTTTTTTGTGCTGCTATTTTCAGAACTAGTTCTGGGAGGTCTGCAAAGTTTTGGTGTTGCCAGGGTAATGTTGTGTAGATAATGGTGCCATCACTGCTCTCCTGCTTTTTGCTCTGGTTTTTACCCAGGAAGGATCCCTACTCTGTTGCAGTCAGAAACACTAACACTTCTCTTGGCCAGGCCTCTATGACCTTGCCCATATCACCTTGTGATTGATTACAAGTCCCCCTTTCTGCAGGATAATTGTGTGACCCAGAAGTGCTTATGGGAAATAAAATTGCCAGTCATCACTTGCTGTAGCCAGTGCTAACAAATTATCACCTTTCATGGCTTTCTTCCTAATTGGCTAACCTGCTTACTGTCTCTGGGCTGAGAGCCCCCAGAGCTTCTACTAATGTTGCTACTATTCCCACAGACTCTGCAAACTGTGCTGGTGATGCCACTGCCACATGCTTTTGTTTTAGATGGGCCTCTAACCCAGTGTCACAGACCCTTCCTGGTAACCTCTTAAGTTGCTTTAGACAGGACAATATCTCACCTAAACATTTTGTTGGCTTTTCCACTCCAGCATTCAGGTGGAGGAATTGGTTTGAAAGTTATTTGGTGTGGAATGTTGGGAGAGTTCAGCTGGGTTACTTGCTATACTCTGCCATCTTACCTCTGTCCTTCACTGAATCTTAAAGGAGCCAACATAATATAATAGCAAGTTCTTTTGAACTTCTCGAGACTAGGGATTGTTTCATTTTTATTTGAACACATAGAACAATTCCTTGCCCACAGTAGAGACTTACCAAACTTTTGCTCGTTAATTTTCTTGGATTTCTACTTCTACACATGTTAATTGCTTCACTGTGCTTGAACCAGAACCTTGGTTTCCTCACTATTAAAAATAACAAATACTGTCGTATTACCTGACATACTATTTTCATGGAGTTGCTGTCAGCATTAAATGTGTGTGTGTGTGTGTGTGTGTGTGTGTGATAATTTATAGAAAGCACCATGCAAAGTGTTAAACAAATGACTATTAATATTATTCACTAGAGAAAAGGGAAATTTTATGGAATCACAAATATGAGTTGTCTATGCCACTTTGTAAGTATGGAAAAAAAAAACCTAGAATACTCAAGAAAGCTACCCAATGACACAATGGTATTTGGGAATCCTGGAGCAAGAATGCACATTTGCCTGATAATTTCATTTTTTTCTTTCTTTTTAAAAATGTTTTTAAAGTTATCAATCACTTTTCTTACCTTCACACCAATTGAAATAGAATCAAAGACTGAACAAAGGTAAGAAAGAAGGAAGAACAGGAAGTTCTGGAGGAAAGGAGGGAAGAGCAAAGAATGGAGGAAGGGAGGAAGAAATGAAAAGGAAAGGAAGAAATATAGTATCCTTGTATCATAAAAGTAGTCAAGCAAAATTAGTTCAAACATTGCCCACATCAAAAAATTCGTTCCATATTCTGCATATTCATTGACCCTCTATATTCATGATTGACCATTTCATTCATCAGAGTTCTTAATTTTTTCATTGTTCTTTATACTGTACTGCCTCTCCTCCTTTCCTACAGTCAAATCCAGATTTGGGGAACCTGTGGTCTTAAGGCTACATGTGGCTCTCTAGGTCCTCCATCCTGACACTTGAATCCAATCTTCACAGAACAAATCCCCTTAATAAAGGGATTTATTCTGTAAAACTTGGACTTGGTCAAAAGACCAACCCAAGGACCTAGAGAAGACCTAATATGTGGCCTCAAGGCCAGAGGTTCCTCACCTGTGGTCTAATCACTTAATGGAATTTCCATCACTGACTCTCCACTGCTGAAATTTCTGGTATATTATTTCCCCAAAGCACAACCATACCACTTTTTAAGTTATAAAATGTGTGGCCTTCAGTGCCCCTGGACCAATGTTTGGTGGTCCAGTGATTTTATTAAATCAGTCCTTCAGATTTAGTATTGCTGTTTAAATTGTCCACAAGTCATTTGTTTCTCTGATATTACACAGTAACTCAGTTTACCTCACTATATATTTTTTTCCCTGATGATTTATTGTTTATTATCATCACAGATAAATCCATTCAGAAGAAATGTGAATATAAATCTCAGTAAATATTGATAAATGAACACACATTTCATTTGGCCTTTAATGCTAAGTCAATACTCTCCATCAGCTATGCTTTTATCTCACTCATTAATCTCGCTGTTTGAGACTTTCCTTGTGAAGGTTATTTTGCTTATACTGTGTGAATTGTTAGACATGTCAGTCAAATGCAAAATGTTTTGATTTACAAAGATTGGTTTCCACTTCCATGATACATCTCCCCATATTCCCTTCATAATATTCCCATGGGCTAGGTACTTTATAGTAAAAGTAGAATTATGAAAAAGAAGGTTTGAGTCATTATGCTGAAGTAACTAGTAACTTTCTGCTCTTTTAAAGCTCTTTGTATAGAGCTTGAATGGTGATGGCAGTTAAAGATAATTCTGTTTTACTATTTCAAGGAAGATTATAGCTTGCTAAATAACTTGGTTTGAATTGGCACAAAACATAAGGGATTTTCTGAAGGGGTAGAAAAAGCAAGTATGCATTGCAGCTTTGGATGATCTTCCTGACTTATAAAAATCTAAAATAATCTTGCTAATATGGAGAGAGGTTTAATAAGAGGGAGAGAAATTAATCCTTTCCCACTTTTGGTCCCCTTTGAAGGACAGCAAGGATTATCTCTAATCTCCTTCAGGAGGAAAGTTTCCCAAAGTTTTAATATTTAAATGAACCAAAACATTGTTGGAGTTTCACAGTCTGAATTTAAAATGTGTTATTGACTTGATTGGACAGAACAAACCACTGAAAGGATTATCCCTTTTCATATGAGACTTATAGTTAGCATTCCTGACCCCCCCCCCAATATTTTCTCTAACCCAACCAAGTTGCTTCTGCCCCCTGATCTTATACACTGAATTCTCATCCTCACACTGGGCCACTGCTGATTAGTGAGGACTCACTACATCAGGTCAGCCTTGGTTCCAGCAATATAACATCCTTCCATATCTGCCCCTCACCCACACATACTCCATACAACCTGATCTTCCTTGCTTTCCCTAGATATGTCTCATACCTCTTTCCTCATTTCTATGTTTTGTTCAGGGGTCATTGCCAATCTTGACCTATGTCTTGCCACTTAATCATGATGACTTGGAGGAGAGAATGAGGCTGATGATTTTTCCCTACTCTGCATTATGTAAATCCAATTCACTTGTAAGTCTAGATATCACCATCTGATGTCACTGTTCCTCTCCAAGAATGAAGAACAAACAACAATAATAACACTTTGCTCTGGGTAGCAGAACTCAAGACTTTGGACAATAATAATAGTAACAGGAAACATTTAGATTTCTCTTTAAGGTTTGCCAATCACTTTAGCTATGTTATCTCATTTGATTCTCACAACCACCCTAGGAGGTAGGTGCTATCATTATCCCCATTTTATAGTTGAATAAAGTAAAGCTCAGGGAGGATAAATGACTTGCCCAGGGCTATATAGCTAGAAAGTGGTGAGGTAGGATTCAAAATCAGCTATTCTTTAACCTCCTACGCTGCATTCAAGGTACTACCTTAAATTACTATAAATATTTTTGTACATATATTTTCTGTACATACTATATTTCACCTCAGAATCATCGCTAACACATAATTGCCACTACCTGATTTTCAGCCCAAGAACGAGTTTAAAACCTGTCACTGCATAATCATAACATAGTATAATTCTCTTTGTCATGCCACTTCATAGGTAAACAGAGCAGCAATGTATTCAGCAGTGGTATATGCATATGCATTTATCTCTTTCATTTTGTGAGCTATGAGCCTAAATTCTCAGCACACACATATTGTTCATATATTTCTGAAAGCTGACTTGCATGGTTTGTTTAGACTACTAATGGAATTGTCACTCAACTGAATGAAGAGCCATAGGTGCAAGGTGAAGCCACCATGATATGGTCATATGAAACTTGCATCTTCTTGCACTAGCTAAACTGTACTGTTCATTTGTCAGTGATACATTAACACATGAAGTATTTCTTTCTGACTATGGGTAAATAGAAAAACTATTCTCTGGTCTTGAAGCTGAAAGTGATCATATTTGCTGAACAATATGGAAATGGAGCTGTGAAAAGACAGTATTCAGTGAGTGAAAAGTTGGTGTGAGACTAGTAGAATCTGAAACACAGGTAATACTGGTCCAATTAAAAAAAACACAGTCATCACACTCCCACTTTTTTTTACAACATAATTTGGCATAAAATCTGCAATGATTGTGCAGTCAAATATGGTATATGTTTTTTATGTGTATGTAATATGTGTATGTATGTATACATATGCAGACACACACATAACTAGGTATATACATGCACGTATATATGTATGTACATATGTGTGTATGTATACATATGCAGGAATAACTAGTGACTCAATAGATGGAGCAGTGGGACTAGAGTCAGGAAGATGTGAGTTCAAATTTGACCTCAGATGTTTACTAATTCTGTTACCTGGGCACATCACTAAAACTTGGTTTGCCTTAGTTTACTCACACGTAAAATGGGAATAAAAGTTACACTTACTTCCAGGCTTGTGAGGAGAAAATAAGATAATATTGTAAAATACTTACCACATCTCTGGCACATAGTAAACTAACACATGTTAGTTATTATTGCTGTTTTTGTTAGGTATTACATATATAAGCTATCACTGTAATGTAGTAAAATATTTATAGTAAATATAACTACCAACTGCTCAGAGCCTTCATTTTCTCATCTATAAAATGCGAGGGTTGGACCAGATAGCCTTTGAGGTCCATTTCAGTCCTAGGTCTAATAAGCCCAATACAAGATAATACAATTATTGTTTCAGGGAAAGATAACTTGATTCTCTTGCTCTTTCACTAGTCTGTTGAATTCATCCTTCACTGGCCAACATTTCCCTCATATTGATTATCTCCACTTTTCTTTCTGAAATCCCTGAACTACTGGTGCCTTTTGCTATGAGATTTTCTTCCATTTATTCTGGACATATGTGCTCTGTGCCCAGTAGCTTAAATATTAACTCTCTTACTGTAATGTGAACTCATTGAGGTCAAGGAATTTATTTTATATCTTTAGTTTTTAGCATAGTATGCTGTATACAATAAATGTTTAATAAATACTTTTAAATTGACTTTTAGGATCTAAGGTTCTTGAGGGCAAGGTATGTCTTTGGGAGTTGTATGATTTCTTTCTAGCACTTAGTCTACCATTTGGCATTTACATTTTCTTCTTGCTGAATTTATTAATTTTTAGTTTTCAACATTCATTTCCACAAGATTTTGAGTTATAAATTTTCTCCCCATCTTTCCCCTACCCCTACACCAAGATGACAAGCACACTGAATACCCCTTGCCCCAGCCTGGCTTCTCTTATATTGCCCCTATCCCCCCACCCAAGCCTAATGTGAATATAACTAAGCAGTCCTCTGGGGACCCAACTCAGTGCAAATGGGAGCTGAGATAAGGACCTCCAGAGTTCAGATAGGGTACGATAAAATTATATATTTATATACATTTATATATTTCTTTACTTTCCTCATAACTCCTCTTTGAGTTAGGTAGTATAAAGATTATTATACTCATCTTACAGATGAGGAAACCCACATACAGAATTAGACAGTTTGCCCATGGCTAGTCATATCATTGGTGAGAATTAGATGGAAGATAAGAACCCAATTCTCCTACGCCAAGTCTCTCAAGATCTTTCCCAGCTATAAGACCCATGATTTTATTAGTCATAGCCCAATGTAGCCAATGGTTTCTTTCTTTCTTTTCTTTTCATGGCCACAGATGTGTATACATGACCAAGCAATGACTTCAGCCTATGAACTGTGCTGGCTTCTTGGAAGTTGCATTTTCTCAGTGACTCCCAAACTCTAAGTTGCATCCCTGTGGAAATAGCTGTTGGTCTCTCATTAATTAGAAGTCAAATGTACGGGTGCGTATTTTTGTTACTCCTCCTTCCATCTAGGAAGTGGTGAGCTTTTTGTAAGAATAATAATCTATTTTCTCCGTGGACTGTCTCTTTTGTTCCCTCATCTTGGATCAAGATAATTTCTTTGCCCTTACTTTCTTGTAGGGCAAGATGGATTTCTATACCCCATTATCATTTCATGGTTGCATGTAAAAACAATTTTTAATTGTTGTTTTTAAAACTTTGAGTTCCAGATTCTCTCCCTTCTTCCACCCTCACCCACTCCCATTGGGAAGACAAGATATTCAATATAGCATATGCATGTGTAGTTATGAAAAACATTTCCATAGTTATATTGTGAAAGACTAACTATATTTCCCTCCATCCTATCCCACTCCCCATTTATTCTATTTTTTCCTTTGACCCTGTCCCTTTGCAAAAGTGTTTGCTTCTGACTACACCCTCCTACAATCTGACCTCCATTCTTTCATCCCCACTTTTCTTCCCATTCCCCCTACTTTCCTATAGGGTGAGATACTCATATGAGTGGTTTTTTTTTATGTTATCCCCTCCTGAAGCCAAGTCCAATGGGAGTAAGGTTGACTCATTCCCTTTTACCTCCCTGCTCTTCCCCTCCATTGTAATATCTTTCTCTTGCCTCTTTTATGTGAGATAATTTACCTTATTCTATCTCTCCATTTCTCCTCCCAATATATTCCTCTCTCACCTGTTAATTTTACTTTTTAGATATCATCCTTTCATATTCAACTCATTCTTTGCCCTCTGTCTATGTATACATATACGCACATGTATAAACACACATGTACACAATATACTCATGCATACACACATACACAACACATATATGTATATGTGTGCATATGTATGTATATAATTGTGCCTGTACACACATACACACACAGACACACAGACACACATACACACAGACACAGACATAGACACACACACACACACACACACACACACACACATATAAAAACAATTGTACTATCCTAATACTTAGGAAAATTTCATGAGTTAAAAATATTGTATTTCCATGTAGGAATGTAAACAGTTCAACTTTAATAAGTTCCTTATGATTTCTCTTTCCTCTTTGTCTTTTCATGCTTGTCTTGCTTCTTGTATCTGAAAGTCTTATTTTCTGTTCAGCTTTGGTCTTTTCATCAAGAATGCTTGAAAGTCCTCTATTTCATTGAATATCCATGTTTTCCCCTGAAGCATTATACTTATTTTTTCTGGATAGGTGATTCTTGGTTTTAATCCTAGATCCTTTGACCTCTGTAATATCATATGCCATAGCCTTTGATACCTTTAATGTAGAAGCTGCTAGATCTTGTGTCATTTGTTTCCACAAAACTCAAATTGTTTCTTTCTGACTTGCAGAAAATATATGTTTTCTCCTTGACCTGGTAACTCCAAAACTTGGCTATAATATTCCTAGGAGTTTTCTTTGGGGATCTTTTTCAAGAGGGGATCAGTGAATTCTTTCAATTTCTATTTTACCCTCCGGTTCTAGTACAGTTTTCTTTGATAATTTCTTGAAAGATGATGTCTGTGCTCTCTCTCTCTCTCTCTCTCTCTCCCTCTCTCTCTCTCTCTCTCTCTCTCTCCCTCTCTCTCTCTCTCCCTCTCTCTTTGTTTCTCTATGTCTTTAATCATGGCTTTCAGGTAGTCCAATCATTTTCAAATTATATGTCTTGGATCTATTTTCCATGTCAGTGGTTTTTCAATGAAATATTTCACATTGTCTCCTATTTGTTCATTTGTTTGAATCAGTTTTATAGTATCTTGATTTCTCATAAAGTCGTTAGCTTCCATTTGCTCCAATGTTACTTTGGAGGAATTATTGAGCTACAGTGAACTTTTGATTTTCCTTTTCCATATTGTAAAATCTGCTTTTTCAGGCATTTCCTTCTCCTCTTTGGCTTTTTGGACCTCTTTTGTCATTTGAGTTAGTCTATTTTTTAAGGTGTTGTTTTCTTTAGTATTTTGGGGGGTCTCCTTTAGCAAGCTGTTGCCTCCTTTTCCATGAGTTTCTTATATCACTCTCATTTCTCTTCCCAATTTTTGCTCTACTTTCCTTTTTTTTTTAATTTTCAAAAGCTTTCTTGAGCTTTTCCATGGCCTGTAACCAGTTCATATTATTCTTGAAGGCTTCCAATGCAGGAGTTTTTACTTTGTTTTCTTCTGATTCTATATTTTGATTGTCTTTGCCACCAAAGATCAATTCTATCTGTAGTCTGATTTCTCTTCCTCTGTTTGATCATCTTGTCAGTCAATTACTTGGCTTTTGAGCTCTTTGCCATGGTAGAACTTTGCTTCCAGAGTGGACATTGCTGTGTCCCAAATTTCTGAGGTTTCACACAACTCTTGTCAGAGCTTCTTCTAAGCACTTGCCTCAGAACTATGAGGAGGACACCCTCTCCACAGACACCACAAGTTCTGACATACCAGCATTCCTCATCCCAGGATTGCCACCTAAGACTGTGACCCATATTCAAGCAGGACAAAGCAAAAGAATCCTGCTTCAGTGCCAACAAAGAGATTCCTGCAATTGCTTTGTGGTCAAACTGCTTGGTACCTCCACCATCTGTGTTCCTGGAGCTCTGGAAACAATTGCCACTACAGCTACTACAATTGCTGTCACCTCTGCAGCCTCAGGGGCAGGAGTCAGACCCCACTCTTCTTTTACCCAGATCCAACACAGCTTCCCCACTGACATTTTAGTTTCTCTTTGGCATTTATGGGTTGAGAAGTCTGGAAATTGCCACAGCTGCCAGTAATTCAGTCACCTGAGGTTTGCTCTGACTAGTCTGTGCTGCCATTCTGTCCAGGCATGGCCCACGTGAGATTGAGATCTGCTGCCAGCCTGCTGCTGTAGAACCTTCCTGTGGGCCTGCCAAGCTGTCTTCAGAGGGAGATTGGTTTACTCTGTCATTTTGTGGGTTTTGTAACTCTAAGATGTTTAGAATCATTTTTTACAGGTTTTGGAAGTGGTTGGAGTGTGAGTTTGAGGAAGTTCCTGCTTTTATTCCACCATCTTTGCTCTGTCCCCTGGCATTTAAATGTTTAAAAACACATATTCATTCTCTTAAAATGAGGCAAGTTTTCAACAAATCAGAATACGGACAATATTTATTCAAGCCTGGCAATGTTGCTGTCACTCTTAATCTATTCGTCTTGGTTATGTCACTACATCTCTTTTGACCTTTGTTTCTTCATTCTTAAAATATGGAAACACAGGGATGGCAAAAATGAAT
The DNA here is from genome assembly GCA_028627135.1 of Pseudochirops cupreus. Taxonomy (NCBI): domain Eukaryota; kingdom Metazoa; phylum Chordata; class Mammalia; order Diprotodontia; family Pseudocheiridae; genus Pseudochirops; species Pseudochirops cupreus. The sequence continues at coordinate 144,629,714 of CM053583.1, forward strand.
AAAAATATTGGAGGGTCTCTGTAGCATTTCATTTTTTCTTTTTTTCTAGAATTTAAAAAAATCAACAGAAGAGACCAGAAGAAGTTTAAGGAGACAAAAAAAAATAAGACAACTTGGAAACTCTTTAAAGTTTATTATAAAATTTTGAAAAGAAACACAAGCTCTATGTAATGGAGATGTAAGATTTCATATTCAATCTCCTTTTTCTGCTTTTTGTATATAGATATACTTGTTTGTTTATGTTTGCCAAATAATTGGAATAAGTATCGGACCTATGATTGGCTGAGATAAGGTAATATCTGGTGATTAATCTTGGGCTATAAATGCAAACTGTAAAATTCTCTGCAACTTATAGTCTTGAGATTTGTCTATGGCACCAAAAGTCACATAGCCAGAGTTGTTAGAGATGATGAATTGTGATGTTCCTGGCTCTGAGATCAGTTCTGTATATATACCTTACTCCTTCACAGACTTTGAATTACAAAAAGAAAGAAAAACATTTTAAAAATTATATTTCATAGATTATGGTAATTATTTAGTTTATATCTAGAACTGCTCCACCTGCCTCTTTCCAACTTACTCCTAGTATTCCTTCAAATTTGAAGGGATTTTCAACATAGTAATGGAGCAGCATGTATCAGTGGGCAAAATGCTTTGAATTCTAACAATGATTAGAGCTCAGGAATTTGAGACAAAGATTATGGGTCCAACTCTACTTCCAGCCACTCTGTTCATGTGCCCTAATTTCCCTGGTATTAGAGGGCAATATGATCTTTTTTTTTGTCCCTTATGGGAATCATTAACCTGAATTATCCATGATGAAAGTCATATTCAAAAGATGAATTTTCCATATTATATCATCCCAGAGTCACAGAGATAGAAGAGACTGCAGAGGCCAATTTATCCAATTCATATGTGAATAGGAATCACAGCTAAAATATTCCTAATATGTGCCTGCCATTTTGAGTTAGTAAAAATTGTTAAGTTTTACTCATTTTTTTTTTGCGTGGAACTTAAATCTGGTTCCTTGATAACTGTTTTTATTTGCTTTTATTTTTTTGTAGTCTGTCCCCTGAAGATGAGCAAAATCAATTGAATTTCTCTTCTATATCATATTCCTTCAAATATTTGAACATCACTATCTTGCTCCCTTTAAATCTTTTCTCAAGGCTGAAGATCAATCAACCAAAAAACAATTATTGAGTGCCTCCTATGTGCTAGGCACTATCATAAGTACTAGGTATACAAACAGAGGTGAAAAACAATCCTTATCCTCAAGGAGCTTACAAGCTTATGGGAGAGGCAACAGACAAGCAAGTAAATAAAAAAAAAACAAGCTATATATAAAGAATAAATTTGTTGTTCTGTCATTTTTTCATTTGCATCTGACTCTTCATGATCCTATTTCAGATTTTCTTGCAAAAATATTAGAGAGGTTTGCCATTTCCTTCTCCAGGTCACTTGGCAGATGAGGAAACTGAGGCAAACAGGTTAAGTGATTTTCTAAGGGTTACAGAGCTAGTAAGTGTCTCAGGACAGAATTAGACTCAGGAGGATTCTTCCTGACTCTAGACCCAGCACTTTATCAACTGTGCCACCTAGAATAAATAGGAAGTAATCAACATAGGGAAGTGTATCAGCAATGCAGTATTCACAATGCCTACAGTAACTATAAGTATGCTGATATAGTTATTAATCACAAAATGTAACAGGCTCTCTACATGGGAAATATAGCTAGAGCATTTATTCAAATACCAGAAAACTGAGTCCCCAAACCAGAAACTCAAAGCCAACACAGTAGTTATGAAGTTGGCACATGTAGTTAATGTAGTAAACACCCACATTCTCAAGCCTTCAAAACCGGACAGGCTACCTCAGGCAAAGATCCTCCTCTCCTCATTCATGACAACTGCTCAGCATCCAAGCAGATTACTCCATGCAGCTGCAGCCCCCTGCAGTTCCCATGCCTGGCAGTCCTCAGCAGGAGTCCTTAGCAGAGATTCTGGCAGGCTCAAAGGAAAAGGAGTTTGCACTGCAACCGCAGCCACTGCTGCTGCTGCTTCCAGTCACCACGGCATGGATGCTAGCTTGGTTCTGGCTTTCTCTTGCTCCACCCCTTCCTGTTACATCAGCAAGCTCAAGCAGCATGGAAGATCTTCAAATCCCAGTACCATTACAGGAAGGCACTAGCATTAAGACGCATTGGATAAGACATAATTCCACATGTAGAATGTGAAATTTTAATTGCTTGTAAAAGAAACCGGGAAGGTCAGTAGTTAGAGTAGAAGAGAGAAAATATTCTAATCATGAAGGACAGCCAGAGAGAATGCCCAGAGCTGAGAGGAGTATTTTGTTTGTGGAACTACCAGGACGTTGGTATGACTGGATGAGACAGTACATGTAGAGGAATAAGATAAAGGCACTCTGGATAGGTAGAAGGGGTCTAATTTATAAAAGGTTGTGAATGGCAAATCAAGAGTTTTGTATCTGATATGGGTGTCAACATTGTGCCACTAGAGTTTACTGAGTTGAGGGAAGGGGTGTGTGTGTGACATGATCAGACCTACATTTTAGGAAAATCACCTTGGTGACTAATGGAGGATGAATTGGAGTGAAGAGAGCCTTGAGGCATGCAGACTCACCAAAAGGCTATTTTAATAGTCTAGGCATGAGGTGATGAGAGCCTGCACTAGAGTGGTGGCAACGTAAAAGGAAGAAAGGGAGCATGGACATTGCCTGTTTCTTTAATTGAGCATAATTTGGCATAATCTTTAAGCTATTCAATATCTTGGTCATTTTTGGGGGGGGTTCTCTCTATCCTTTTTCAATTGACTATATAGTTGAAACTGTTGGCATTTTCAAAAACATCTAAGTTAACTTTAGGCACCATCCTTTATTCCATTTCAGTCTGGGGTGGCTCAGGGAGTCTTTCTATCTCTAATAGATAAAGGAAAAGCCTTGCCTTAGTGCTTATTTCCCTCTGAGATCATATAGCTTCTGAGAAAAACAGCCACTGTCCTTGACCTTTCATTTGTTCTATTCTGTTTTAAAGAGTAACATCTTTTACCTTGGTTGGGAGAGTGAGCTATGGCAGTCAGGAACTGGAATTTAGGCTCACTTTTAGAGTCACAGCAGTATTGGTGATGCCCCAAGAAGTAAGCAGCAATGAATGAACAAGGAAATGATGTAAGTATAATAGCCCACTGGAAAGATGCACTTGACATTAATGCCATGTCAGCACTTGAACTTGGTGGAAACAATGCTTTGTAGAAATTGAGTTAAGTTTTGATGGTGTTTTCTAAGAGAACAAGTATAGATACATATTTGTATGTGTTCATGTACATATACATATATATTATCTATTTGGGTCTATATATGTATGGTGTGTACATGTATATTTATATAAGTATACAGATGTATACATACAAATATATGCAGCAAGAACATTTTCATACATATATATTTCATTATAATATATATAATTATATAATTATTATATATTAATATATGCATGTGTATTTATATATGTATTTATGTGATTTCATCCCATAAAGATATTTTTCTTCTTATTATTTATTTACTATTTTAGCTGCCTAAAAAATTTTGGCCAATTCTATGTTTGTCTATGTCAATAAAGCCTGAACTTGGGTATGTGGATGCTCTTGCTGTGGATAGGGAGAAAAAGACTCTAAAGTGAGCTCAAAATGTAAGGGATTTGTCATTCTCGTATCATTATATATTGCCCTGGCTACTGAATCCTAGACCTGTGGTCTGTTGCAGAAATACACTCCTCCCCCTCCTGTATGTACTTTATAGCTTTTTCTCCTCCCTACAGGTCTGCACAGAAACTTTTCTCATGAAAAAATCACATTTTCTCCTAGACAAATATGCATTCTTTGTAGGCAGCTACTCACTATAAAAATAATAAATAATTAGAGAGAAGTTCTTACCCTATACTTTTCAGAAAGAGTCTACTGACAGTACCTTCCTAGATTTGTAAGCAGCTACAGCTCACTTTCAAAAGTATAACTAGTATCTCCCAAACAAACTGATATTGTGTACTAAGTCTTAGTTGTTGCTCTTTGCCAAGTATTTTAGAAATAAAGAAAGTAGCCTGGGCAGTGCCTCATAGATGTAGAATCTGTCTTTGAACTGTAGATGATGGCTCCACCACTCTATATCACCCAGACTGCTAAATGGGCCAAAAACAATTTTTAGAAATTAAAGCAAATTACATTCATATATTATGACAAGTGTTCAGGAAAGTCACTCCATGAATTGATCTGGAACAGAAGCAAACTGCATTTATCTGACTGTGCTGGTGATGATCTATGGACTTGAGTGACTTCAATGAAATGTGAATCAATTCATAAATATTGCAGATGTTGCTACTCTACATGGAGATGGAAACTTAGAAACAGAATATAGGCATTTTGAACAAGTCGGTGAAGAGAGAAAATGCAAATGACAAAAGGAAGACACAAAAGTTCCTAACAAAGCCTTCCTCTTCCTTAGAGAAATTTGATTTTAATATACTTAGCCTTTCTATATCATTTTGGATAGCTAAAGTAAGATATAAGATATATTCACCATCATTTTCTCTCTTCTGAATGAAGAGGTGATGAAAAGAAACATTACTGTGAGGCAACAAGACGTTGTTGGTAGAGCTCTGGACTTAGAGTCAGGAAAACAAGGATTTGAAACCAACATCATGTCATATGATCCTACCCAAGACCAACTCAGACACCTACTAACTGTGTGGCTCCTAACAAGCCATTTACTCTCTATGGGCCTCAGTTTCATAACCTGTAAAATGAGGCCATTAGCCATGATGTTTCAAGATCCTTTCTAGCTTTAAATTTTTTACCCTATAAATTCCTTTCCATAGAGTTTTGGGAAGAAAACTATCTCTACAGAATTCCAAGTTTCTGGTTAAAACAAACAAACAAAAAAAATTTAGATGTTTTCAGATAATGTGTATGGAAATTGTAGATTTCCACTTAATTGTTTGGTTACCAGTAAATTGAGGTATAATTTTCAGGTTTGATGAGATGACAATTAATAATAACAATAATCATTCAATAACCCTGTGAGCTATTTCATGTATTATTCACCCCATTTTACAGATAAGGAAATCATGAGTTTGGAAACTGTGAGTTATGCAGTCAGAAAATGTCACAGCTGACAGTTAAACCCAGGTTTCCTTAATCAAATCTAGTGCTCTTCTGACTGCACCAATCAATTAATTTAGATTAGTGCATACACTAAAATCAAAGCACCATACTAAAATGATAGTTTAGCACTATGAACTTGCAAAATTCAGGTTATACCCTCATCATTCTGTACAAAGCTTTATTTCCAGGTCCATGCTGCTATTTCCTGAGATACTGGATATTTTAATTTCCATATGGGTGATAGTGGCTGACAGGTAATTTTAGAAATTTCTTTTTTATCGCTCCCCCACCACCGCCCCGCTAAAGTTGCTGCCTCTTTCTTTCCATATAAAAAGGTGACCATATAATAAAGACTGTGTTTGGGCTAAGCAGGAAAGTTGGGACAATCTCCAAACATAATGTGATCAGTGTCTTTTCCAAAAAGAAGGAAATCTTTCATGATGTTAGAAGGAAATCACGGAAGGAAACTACATAGAGCAATACGATTTGCAATGGCAAAGGAAGAGTGAATTTAACTATTCTTCATGCTGAACTAATTTATTTCTATTTCTCAAGATATGGGCAAGTTATCTATAGTCATATGAAAAAGTGCTCTAAATCACTATTGATTAAACACAAATTAAAGCAACTCTGATGTACCAAATCATAACCATCAGATTGGCTAATATGACAAAAAAATAAAATGGCAAATGCTGGAGAGGATATGGGGAAAAAAAAAACAAACATGTGACACTAATGCTGAACTAATCCAAGCATTCTGGGGAGCAATTTGTCAATATGCCCAAAAGTTAGAAATCTGTGCATAACCTTTCATCCAGCTATACTACTTTTAGGGATATACCCTAAAGAGATAAAAGAACAAGGGAAAAGACATATATGTACAAAAATATTTATAGTAGCTCCTTTTATGCTGGCAAATTATTGGAAATTGAGGGGATTCTCGACAATTGGGCATTGACTGGACAAGCTGTGGCATATATTTGTGATGGAATACTATTGTATTGAAATGTTGAGCAGCATAATTTCAGAAAAAGAGAATGGGAACAACTAAATGAACTGACACAGAGTGAAGTGAGTAGGACCAGAGAACATTGTATATAGTAATAGCAATAGTGTAACAATAAGATGTAAAAGACTGAGCTACTCTTTTCTTTGTAATTAACTTTTGTTTATTTTTAGTTACATCATTGATTTCCACAAGATTTTGAGTTACTAATTTTCTCTCTGTCTTTCCCCTACCCACCCCACCAAAACAGCGATCTCACTGTATAACCCCACCCCAAATCTGCTGTCTCCTATATCCTCCACCATCACCCCTCTGATTTTCTAGTAGAGCAAGACACATCTCCCTATCCCAGTGCTTGTATATCTTATTTCCCAGTTGTATATAAATTATATGTGTGTATATATATGTATGTATGTATGTATATATATATATATTTTTTTTTTAAACTTATAATTTTAGAACTTTAAATTCTAGATTCTTTCCCTTCCTCCC
>CM053583.1:144636885-144662105 GCA_028627135.1 Pseudochirops cupreus
AAAAAATCCTTCATTTCCAAATACATCACCCTACCAAGTAAGGCAACCCTTGTAATAAAAACCAAATAAAAACAACTGTCACATCAACAACGTCTGATAAAATTTATAGCATCACACACCTACAGGTTGCCTCCCTTTGCAAGGAAAGGAGGAAAGTGCATTTTTACATATATTTTCTGTAACCAAGCTATTATGCAATAGTTACACGTGGTTTAGTTTTACTTGTTTAATTCTTTCCATCAACATTATTATCATTATGCATGGATTATTATTAGTAATAATAATGTTATTATATTTTAAAATCAATCATTGGATCAGCCTTAAGGAAAATATAAAGGCATAATTTAGAGGTTCCCCATCCCAAAAATATCTCCAATAACTCTATATTTTATCAGGCTCTGAAATTCCATCAATTTTAAAATGCTGCAATGCCAGAGAGAAGTGACACACATTAATTTTACTTCACATTCGATATTTACTGAGCTGTTTCTGTCTTCTTGCTACCTTAAAAATTTGGCTTAATCATAGAAGGCTTTATTACATACCAGATGTCTTCTTCAGATCCTGGAAGTTGTGGAGAGGATGAAGAAATCTTTTGTCTGAATACAGATTGAAGCAAGCTACTTGCTCTCTCTCTCTCTCTCTCTCTCTCTCTCTCTCTCTCTCTCTCTCTGTCTCTTTGTCTCTCTTTTGTTTTGCTTTGTTTTATTTCTTCTTTCTTGTTTTTCATTCCATTGGTTATACTATTTTTTTTTTACACTTTGACTAATGCTTAATGTGAAGATATATGTAGAACCTATATCAGATTGCATGCCTCCATATGGTGAAGCAGGGAGGAGAGGGACGGGGAGAAAATTTGGAATTTAAAAACCTGTGGAACTGAATGTTGTAAACTAATAGTAAATATATTTTTAATTTAAAAAAAAAATTTTTTTTTGGCCTCACTAACAATACATAGATTCTCTCATGCCCTCTGGTAATGTAGATCAAGAAGAAGAAATCACTCAATCTTTATCACTTCTTCCAGAACCTTCCTCCTATTATCTTCACACAGAAATCTTTCCTCCTTTGAGATTTACTCCATCCAGATACATTATCCTATCCAGACAGATTTTAGCATCTGACTCTCAATTTTACCTCTAACTCAATCACTGTATGTATAAGTAGTGACTTAAGTCTATATACTCATGCCACTTCAGATATTGTACATTCAGATTTTTTTTTTCAAATCCATGATGTCTACCTTCATTTTACCTTATGAATTGTCCCACCTTTATGATAAAGGTTTTGAAACCCTCGGGTCTGAAGATTATCTCCTTTCCTATTTCTTTCTGAGCCTCATCCCTTCTAAACCTACTATTTTTCTTCATTTCAATGTACTGTCACGCTGCTCCTCCCTGTTTACCTGATCCTTCATTCCTACTCTATCCTCAGTGCCCTTATTCACAATCTTGACCCCCAAAACAACAACAAAAACTATTTTCTTCTATACTTGAATTTATTGCCACCTTGCCTCCATATACAGTGGCAAACTATAACTTTAGATTACACTGACTTTATCTTCTCTACTTATTTGGTCATTTTTCAAGTCTTTTTTCTTGACTTTGAACTTTATGTTAAAGTTGGGGTTCTGCTCACTCTGGGGAAAAGGGGAAGAGTATTATGCCTGAAATCAAGCTTTTTCATGCTGCTGTTTTCTGAGATTTTTCTGGGGGTTGGGAGACAGGTCTGAAAGTTATTGGTGCTTCCAAGATGGTGTGATTTTGGTAGAGGTATAGTCATTGTTTTCCTTTTGTTTGTTTTTTTTTTGATTTTTGCTTTTTTGGAGGGCAGTTGGTGATGCAACTTGCCCAAGGTCTCATTTCTCATAAGTATTAAATATGTGAGGCTGGATTTGAACTGAGGTCCTCCTGACTCCAGGGCTGGTGCTCTATTTACTGTACCCACTAGCTGCCCCAAGCTTTCCTATTTTCAAAGTGGTCTTTATCCACAAGGTAAGAGCCTCTTGTCCCCTTCGTCCAGGCTCTTGTGTGATTGACCTCAAGTGCTCCTCTCCATTCTGGAACTTTGACCTAGAATTATGTTTAAGCAAAAGATTTGCCAATGAGTGCCAGCTGTGCTCACTGCCAGCAAAGAGTTCTGTGTATTTTCTTTCTAAACATTTTTCTGATCCCCTTATTCTCTCTGCACTGAAAGTTCATGAAGCTGTTGCTACTGTTTTAGCTGCTGCTACTGCCACTATGTGTGAGGGCTCTGGATAGGCTTGCACACTGATCTGACGCACTTCTGTTGCATGCTTGCTAAGGTTTTTTTTTTAGGCTGGAAAATGTTTCACCCTCACTTACTGTTGGCTCTGTGACTCTAAAATTGGATTTGAGGAGTTATTTTAAAATAGTTTAATGGTGGATATTCTAAGAGTTCAGCTGGGTTCCCTGTAATCCACCATCTTGGTTCAAAAGGAAAATAATATTGAAATGAAAGTGCTAATAACTCTTCAAAGTCAATTTACCAGTTTTTGGGTTCTGGTTACCCTAACAACTCTCAAATAATATTTTTGTTGCACACAAAATAATGTATTTTTTAAATAAAATCATTGCATTTATGAGCTGTGGCATTCAGAATAATATGTTGAACATTTTTTTAAACCAGTCCATGGTTTGAAGGACAAAATGTATTTGGGATAATTAACATGAAATGTAATTCATTTCACATTTTTGTTTAAAAAAAAATAAGCTCCCTTTCAAAACACTCTGTGTCATACATTTTCAAGGCAAGAAGCAATTTATTTTTCTTGACCCAGTTTCAAAAGTCCCTAATGCATTTTGCTTTGGAAGATTGCAGCATGTAATGATTACTGTACAAGATTATAGGAAAACCCATTTTTGTTTGCTGTAGAAGTGCACATTGTCTACAAAGAAATGGCCTATTTTATGCAAACACTTTGGAAACTCAAAAAGGAGGAATATTATGTAGACATGTCAACATTCAAGGAAAGATGCATTGTTAACCCATGAAATAAGAGTGTCTGCAACTGAAACAAACAAATGCCCACACTGGACTGTTTTATCCTTCACAGACTGTCTGTTGCTAGTATAAACATAACGATCACAGAATATAGGCCCTGTAGGATGCAAAATCAGAAGAAAATTGGGTACAGTAGGAAAAAGACTTAATTTGAAGTAAAAAAAAAACCTGTATTTCATTCCCATTTATCAGTTGGGCAACATTATTACTTGAAAATCCTTACTAAGTCACAGTTTTCTCATCTCTAACATGGAAGTGAAAATATTTATTATAATATATTACATCACAGTTTTTATGAGCACAGGAATATATATGTATATGTATACATATATGTATGTGTATACATGTGTGCATAGACATGTGTATATATGTGTGTGTATACACCTCTACACAGAGACTTTTGTGTGTATATGAATTTACATGCATGTATGTGTATGTATATGTGTGTATATAAATACACACACATATGCTATTGCCAGAAAACTATGAGCTTCCATTATTGTTGTTATTACATAAGTTACCTCATAATGAAAGTGAGTATATCTTTGGTTCTTTTACTCAATATAGACAAAAATATACAAATGACAATGTACGATAGTACATAACATGTATTCATCAAACCACCATCCTAACAGGCAGGTAGTTTCATAACCTTGCAGTTGTGCTTAACTCTTTATTTCCTATTTATTAGACCTTATAGCTAATTAGTTCCAAAGCCTTGTTTGCTCCTACTTTCACAACTTCACTCTCCATCTCCTCCCCTACCATAAATCAGACCCTCGTCACCACTGGTGCTGATTTACACAATAGTCCCATAATTGTTCTTCCTATAGTCTCTCCCCACACCAGTCTATCCTTCATATAGCTGTCAATTCAATATATCTAATGCACAGATATCATCTAATTCCAAACAAAACAAAACAAAACAAAACAACAACTTTATTACTTTGAGGATAAAATGCATATATATTTAGATTGGTATTTAAAGTCCTTTGGAATTGATTTCCCATTTTATTTATCTTTTACTTGTCTACTTATTTTCTATTACTGACCTTCCAACATACTCTAGTTAAGTCAGACTGGTCTGGTAGCTGCCCCTTATACAGGTCATTTCATCTTCCACTTCTACCCCTTTGCACAAGTGGTCTCTTATGTCTTACTTTCCTTACTTCTATGTAATAGAATAACTAGTTTCTATCAAAACACAGTTTATGCATCATTTCCTACATGAAATCTTTCTTGCTATATTGGTATTAATATTTTCTTCTTGATTTTTAAATGCTTTATAAATTCATTTATTTTTAGTTTAAAACATCCATTTCTGGGAGATTTTAAGTTCCAAATTTTCCCTCCATCTCTCTCCTACCCCCACCTCAAGATGGCAAGCATCTTGATGACTCCTTACCCTAGTCTACCCTCTATTTTGTCTCTCCCTATTTGCCCTTTCCACCCTTCCACCCTTACTTTCTTATAGGGCAAGATGGATTTCTATACCCCATTGGTTGCATAATGTATTTCCTGATTGCATGTAAAAACAATTTTTTAATATTTGTCTTTTTAAAACTTTGAGTTCCAGATTCTCTCACTTCTTCCCTCTTCACACATCCCCTTTGAGAAGAAAAGCAATTCAATATAGCCTATACATGTGTAGTTATGCAAAACATTTCCATAGTACTCATATTGTGAAAGACTAACTACATTTTCCTCTATCCTGTCCTATCCCCCATTTATTCTATTTTCTCCTTTGATCACGACTTTTCAAAAGTGTTTGCTTCTAAATACCATATCACTCAATCTTCCCTTCCTTATATCATACCCCCTCTTATACTCTTCCACCCTACATTCTTGTAGGGTATGATACCCAATTGAATGTGTATGTTTTTCCCTCCTTAAGCAAAATCCAGTGACAGTAGACTCATTCCCTTTCACCTCCCTGCTCTTCATCTCCATTGTAACAGTTTTCTCTTGACACTTTCATGTGAGATAATTTGCCTTATTCTATCTCTCCCTTTCTCCCTCTCCCAATATATTTCTCTCTCACCTCTTAATTTTATTTTTTTAGGTATCCTACCTTCATATTCAAATCACCCTGTGTCCTCTGTCTATGTATATACATATACACACATTTGCACACATACACACACATATATGTTCCCTTCAACTATTCCGATAATGAGAAACAATTGTAACATGAGTTACAAATATTGTCTTACCATTTAGTAATGTAAACAGCTCATCTTTAATAAGTTGCTTATGATTTCTTTTTCCTGTTTACCTTATCATGCTTCTCTTCCTTCTTGTATTTGAAAAGCAAATTTTTCTGTTCACCTAAAGTTTTTTTTATCAAGAATACTTGAAAGTCCTTTATTTCATTGAATATCTCTTTTTCCCCCTGAAGTATTATACTCAGTTTTCTGGGTAGGTGATTCTTCTTCCTTTTTTTTTTTTAGAATTTCTTTTTCTAATTAAATTTTATGTTTATTTTTAGTTTACATCATTCAATTCAACAAGATTTTGAGTTGTGAATTTTCTCTCTGTCTTTCTCCTACCCACCAAAACACTGTTTCTCATGTATACCACCCTCCTCAAACCACTCTCTCCTATATCCTCCTCAATCCCTCCTCCCACTTTCTGGTAGGGCAAGACAGATCTCCTTACCCCACTGCCTGAATATATTATTTCCTAGTTGCAAGTAATAGTAATAATAATAATAATAATAATAATAATAATAATAAAAATAATAATTTTTTAAACATTTGATTTTAAAACTTTGGATTCCAGATTCTTTCCCTTCCTCCCTCTTCAACCACTGTTACTAGGAAGATAAGCAATTCAATATAGGTTGTATGTGTGTAGCAATGCAAAACTTTTCCATAGTGGATATACTGTGAAAGACTGGCTATATTTCCCTCCATCCTATCCCACACCTACTTGTTCTATTTTCTACTTTGACCCTGTCCCTTTTCAAGAGTGTGTGCTTCTAAATACCTTCCCCCCAACCTGCCCCCCCCTCCATCTTCCTTCCTCTCATCACCTCCCCCCCTACTCTCCTGTAGGGCGATATATCCTATTTAGGATGTATGCCAAATTGAATGAGAGTAAGGTTGGCCCATTCCCTTTTGCCTTCCTGTTCTTCCTCTCCATTGCAACAGTTTCCCCTTTCCTCTTCTGTATGAGATCGTTTATCCCATACCATCTCTCACCATCTCCTCTCATTATATTCCTCTCTCATCTCTCAATTTCACCTTTTAAGTATCAACCCTTCCTAATCAATTGATCCTGTGCCTTCTGTCTATGGGTGCCAGTACATTTATACACACACATATGTATTCTTACACCCATATACCATCCTCTATAGATGAATATATGCATGTATACATATATATGTACAATTATATTGCCTTCCCCTTTCCTCATACTGAGAAAAGTTTCATAAGTTAAAATTATCATTTTATTGATTTTAATCCTAGTTTCTTTGACCTTTGGAATATCTTGTTTCAAATGTAGAAGTGATAGATATTGTGTTTTCCTGACAATACTTTAATGGTTTTTTCCCTGACTACCAGCAATATTTTCTCCTTTTCTGAGAACTCTGCAATTTGGTTATAATATTCCCAGGAGCTTTCTTTTTTGGATCTTTTTCAAAAGGTGAATGGTGAATTCTTTCAATTTCTATTTTACCCGCTAGTTCTAGAATATCAAGGCAGTTTTCCTTGATAATTTCTTGAAAGATGATGTCTAGGCTCTTGTTTTCATCATGGTTTTCAAGGAATCCAATAATTTTTTTAAAAATCTCTCCTACATTATTTTTTTTTATTGTTTTGTATCTCTTTTACAATTTCTTGATTTCTCATGAAGTAATTAGCTTTCATTTGTCCCATTCTAATTTTGAAGGAATCATTTTCTCCAGTGAGCTTTTGAGCTTCCTTTTCCATTTGGCCCACTCTGCTTTTTTAGATATTCTTCTCCTCATCAACTTTTTAGGATGTCTTTTGTCATTTGAGTTATTCTATCTTTAAGGTGCTACTCTCTTCAGTATTTCTTGGGTCTTCTTTAGTAAGCTGTTTACTCATTTTTCATGATTGCCTTGCATCACTCTCATTTTTCTTCCAAATTTTACCTCTACTTCCCTTGCTTGATTTTCAAAATCCTTTTTGAGCTCCTCCATGGCCTGCAGTCAATTCATATTTTTCTTGGTGACTTTTGCTGCTGGAGTTTTGACTTTGTTGTCTTGTTTTGGTTTTATGTTTTGATCTTCTTTGTCACCAAAGAAAGATTCTGTTGCTTGATTTTATTTCCTCTTTTTGTATATCTTGGCAGTCAATTACTTGACTTTTGAGCTCTTTTCAAGAGTTCAACTGCTTCCAGACTGGAGAGTGCTCTGTCCCAAATTTTGGGGGTTTTGTGCAGCTGTTGTCAGAGCTACTTCTAGGTATCTCCTCAGAACAGTTAGAAGGACTCCCTCTCCATAGCCACCATAAGTTGTGCCACACCAACACTCCTCCTCACCCCAAGACTGCCACCCAAGTCTCCCACCCAGATTCAAGTAGGACAAAGCAAGAGAATTCTGCCTCAGCACCAATAAGGGATTCCTGCAATTACCGTCTGATCAGCCACTTGGTTACCCCATCATCTGTGAATGCACTGCTCTGGAAGTAGCAGCTCCAGCTGCTGGTGGTATCGTTGCTGCCACCAGAGACACCACCACCTCTGCCACCCTGGGGGCAGGGGCTGGACCACACTCTTCTCTCACTCAGGTCAAACAGGATTTCCTCGCTGATCTTTCACTGTCCCTTTTGCATTTGTGGGATGAGAAGTCTAGAAACCACCATAGCTGCCAGTTTTTATGTCCCCTGAGATCTGCTCTGCCCCAATCTGTGCCTCCTGTGGTACTCCATTCCCAGCCTGGTGAGATAGACCCTTCACTTCAGTTTCCAGGCTTTCTTCAGCTGGAGATGCATTTCACTGTCATTTTTTTTTTGGGTTATGTAACCCTAAAATTTGTTTAAAATCATTTTTTACAGGTATTGAAGGTGATTAGCAGATGAGTTCAAGCAAGTTTCTGCTTTTCTCTGCCATCTTGGCACCGCCCACCCTCTTGAAAATTTTATATGCTTTATATATTCTTAAATTTCTTTACCTTATTTTTATATACTTTCTATTTATTTATGTATGCATCATGTTACTCCAAGACAGTTATATTCCTTAAAGACAGTGATCATTCTGATTCTGTCTTTATATTCCCAATATCTAGCAAAGCACTTTGCTCATAACATATTCTTAGTAAACACTTTTCAATTGGATGGGTGAGTAATACAGTAAAGCTATTAAAGTGTAGTATACTGTTGTGACTCTCTGGCCTTATGGGTAAAAAATATCAAATTTGCCTTTTAATAAATACCAATATCCATGAAATTGGAAAAAAAATTACTAAATTGCCCTCTCAATCCCTAAAGTTTGGGGCTATACACAGAATAAAGAGCTGAGAGAGATTCTTGCACAAGGCCAACAGCAGATTTAAGATTTTCCTATCCCTACCAATAAGAAAGAGTCTCAAAAGTTAATAAGATTATTTTGATATTGGAGGCACCACATTCTGCAACTTGGTCAGATTTTGAAACCATTATATAAAGTTACTAGGAAGAAGTTTGAATTCTACTGAGGACTTGAGCAGAGGAAAGTATTTGAAGAAGCCAAGGTTGCTATAAAAGTAGCCCTAGATTTATGGTCTATGCAAAAGGGCCCAGTGGGCTTACAAGTGACTGTACACAATGAATATGCAAATTGGAGTTTATGGCAAAACAACAGAGCTAAAATATACCCTTGGGATTTTGGTCTAGGAAACTCCCTTCACCTGGAGCTCAATATACATCTTTTGAAAAGCAGTTGTTAGTTTCATATTGAGCTTTGGTAGAGAGTGAACAACTGATTCATGGCCATGAGGTAATATTAAGGCCTGGAATCCTGATTATGACCTGGATAATGAGTACCCCAGCTTCTCACAGAATTGGACATGCATAGCAGGCTAACATAATTAAATGGAAATGGAATATTCTAAATAGATCTAAAATTGGCATAGTGGAGTTTCTGCTCCACATAAATCTATAGCAAACATACATACTGAGGGAAATGATACACTCCCTCAAACAAAGTAACAGTTGATACAATCCTTGGTAAAATGGAATGATGGATATGATGGATTAATTGAAAAAGAAGAAAAGAAGCACACATAGTTTACTGTTGGCACAGCAAAATATTCGGGCCATAAAAAAAATTAAAAAAAAACATTGAAAAATGTTAGCCTATAACTCATATACTAGGTGAATTTTGGAAAGTACTGGAAAAGGTGGAAGTAGTCAATATACTGAACTTATGGCAGTAAATTCAGCTATCAAAACAGAGGAGGAGGATGTCATATAATCACTGATGCATGGGTAGTAGTTAATAGGTTAGCTACATGGATACCCATGTGGAAAAATCAAAATGGGGAAGTTCATGGTAAACAAATGTGAAGCAAAGAATTATGGGAAGATATATGGAACATCTTTGGTTACTAATTTGTCATTTTTTCATGTAGATGCTCACGTGGCCCTCACCACATCACAATGTGAATACAATGCACATGCTGATCAACTAGCAAAGATTACTACTCAACATATTGTCTCTACTTTGACACCGACTGATGATTCAGTACTAGCAAAATGAAACATCAAACATCTGACCATTTAGAGGTCCAGGTCACATACTGGTGGGCATAAGATTAAGATATTAGTATCTTTAATGCATTGTTAAAACAAGTAGCAGAGGAATGTTATATATGTCAACTGGAAAAGGAACAAACTATTCCTTGGGTAGTAACTGGGGAAATAGCAAGGGGAAAAGTTCCAGCCCAAATTTGGCAAGTAGATTATATTGTTCTCTTACCCTAGATAAAGGATGCAAATTTATATGTAGATGTGTTGACACTTATTGATTTGTGCTAGTAGCTTGTCCCTATAAGAATGTGACTCAGAAAAACACCTGTAAAACTCTAGATATCATAAGTCTATATTACGGACCCCCAATCCAGATTCAAAGTGACAATGGGTCACATTTCAAAGGTAATGAAATGAAGCAATATTGCATATTAAACAATACAGAATGGATATATCATATTCTCCATTATCCACAAGGATTTGGGTTATTTGAAAGAAAATATGGATTACTGAAAGAACAGTTAAGGAAGTTAAGTTCTAATAATTCGTATCGACATTGGAAGGATAATTTGTTCACTGCTTTATGTAATTTGAATAATAGACCATTGGGAGCAAGTAAACCTCTAGCCAGAATGATGACCCCAAATCTGCAAATTAGAAAACAGCAAACGTATAAGATCCCAAAGATTGAGTTTTGGACTGTGAGAGCAGATATCCCAGCACCATATCCAGGAAAACTTGGTTCATCAAGATATGATTTGCATTGTTTAGAGTACTTTTGGTTGGATAGAAAAGAAATAAGAGAAATATCCACTGGAATATATACGAGAATCCCTAAAAATAATTTTGGATGTATATTACCTACAATCTGGATTAACATCTCAAGGAATACATGTATTGACTGGAGCAACAGATTCTAATTGTGAAGTAGAAATTATTGTGGTAATCCAAAATTTGGGTGAACAATTCATACAGTTTTGTAAAAGTGAAAAAAATAGTTCAAGTAATCATTAATCATTGTGAAACAATATCCCTTATGAAAACTGACTTTCCTTCCAAAATAATTATCAGAGTTACTCAAGGGCTTGGGTCTACTGATAGAATAAAATTGGGAATATGAGTAAAGAGGAAGCCAGATGATCTTCCAAAATCTATGGAAATTATTGCACATGAGAAAGATTATATCATAACTGTTTTTATTTTATTTTTTTTTATTGAGGAAAAGATGAATACCAAATTGTACCTTTAACTCATATGTTCTACCATGAGTGAGGCTATGATAGTGGATTCATGAACTTCAGAAGCATGACTGACTCTGTATGTATACTGTTTCTGGTTATTGTCTCCTTGTTTCTTTTGGGTTTTTTGTCTGTTAAGCTTGTTTGTGAGATTTGTTTCCTGCAGGCTTAGTATACTCTACCTGCAAATGGCTGATTGCTTAACCCAGATATTACCCCCTATCCACAATCGTGATGTTTCATCCCTTAACCTGGTGTTGACCAAGCTCCAAATGCCAGCTAAAGCACTGCCAAGTTGAGCATCTGTCCATTTTTCATGCATTTCCCTTATTTAGTACCAATTAACTCATCATGTTTATTTGCAAAACTGGTTTAATTTTAATATTAAATATTGGCCCTTACCCATAAGGGATTTTTTTTAGGATAGTGTGTCAAAATTATGACCCAGCCCAGTTAAAACATTGTGCTAGGACTCAAGCTTTCAAGCCCAGATCTACATGAGCTAAACTATTTCTTCTAGAGCGCAACACTGATAAGACATGCTTCAGGTTTACACAATATTATAAGTCATGGATCTTCTCCAAAATTCTTCAAGATGACCTTTGATTTTTTCTGCTACATTTCTTTTCAGAGTGGGAGAAAGCCTTACTTTCGTTTATCTGGGCCATTAGGTTATCAGGTGAGTTCTTTTATAATCTCAGTCAAGATAGCTTTGCTTTGCTTTTGTTCAAGTGATTGCTTTCTTTTTCACTTACTGATTAATGACCTTGTTTTCTATCTACTGATGCTTTTAGTTTCTATTCTGTTTTTTTTTTCAAAAATTAATAATGGTAGTAGTAAGGAGAGAGTATTAATGGGGGCAGTAGAATGGTGTGGTAGAAAGAACACTGGTCTAGGATGAGGAAACCAGAGCTTTTGATTTTGGACAAATCATGTTAGTATCCAGGGCTGTAATCTCCTATCTGTAAAATTATGGGTTTATACTAAATGATTTTTGAGGTATCTTTCAGCTTTAATATGCTTTAATTTCAATATCCTATCTGATTCCCCATAGTATCTGTAGCCTTGATAAGTGCCTTGCTATTGATGAGGAGCCTAGGCCTGGGTGTTTGGTCCCCAATTTCAAAAGCGTCTTTCTCTGTGGCCTCAGAGCACTATCTCTGTTCCTCTCTCCCTGTTCCAGCACTATGTCTAGCAATCATTCATGATTGAGCCCCTGCCAAATGCTTACCTCCCCCTGGCACACTAACAAGCTGTACCTGTGAGAACTTCATTGGATTATCTATAATAACTCCCTAGCTCATTATATACACCCTGAGCTTCACTGGGTTATCCATAAGTAACTCCCTGGATCATTATGTACAACCTGAATCCCTCATTATGTATACTTGAGGCTTGAGATATATGTTTACTCCCGACATCCATCTTGTCAAATACATTAATGGGTGGCAGACTAGTCATTCCTCGGTCAACCCTGACTGCTAATTGACTTTGTGATGTTTCAAGCCTAAAATCATACCTTCATGTAGTTCCCCCTTGGGCTATTTCTCAATGAATTCTGGGTAGTATACCTGGATAGTAGATATTCAAAGTGCATGTTCCTTTAAGAACTGACCACTCCTTAACCACTGCCTAATCTCACCTTTACTCACCTACTTAGCATATTTGGTACATGTTTTACTATATTTTTTCCTATATAAAGGTTAACTGTACCCCTCTAAGGTTGCAGGTTCCCTAGGACCTACCTCGAAGAGATAATATATCTTCCAGACGACAACTTTTCCGATATTTGAACACAGGTATCCTGTCTCCACCAAGTCTCCTCTTTGGGACAAAAATATCCATTTTCTTTTAATCTATCCTCATGTGACATTATTTGTGGGCCCTTCTTTCTCCTGGTTGCCTCTCAAGCTTATCAAACATCCTATTAAAAATGTGGCAACAAAAACTTAACATAAGATTGTAAGAAGGAAGAGTACAAGGGACTGTGACTCCCTTTTTCATTGAATATGTTTCTATTCTTAATGAAGCTTAAGAACTCATTTACATTTTGCCTACCATATTACTAATTCACATTTAATTTGTAGTCCACTAAGATCCCCAGCTCTTTTTCAAACAAATTACTGTGTAAATATGTCATCCCATCTTTAACTTGGGAAATTGATTTTTCAATACAAGCAAAGACCTTATATTTACTATTATTGCATTTCAACCTATTACATTCAATCCAATGCTGCAATTTTTCTCAATAGACACCTGTCCCTCCCTATATTTTTCTATCTATCTATATTTATACATTACCGCATCAATGTCTTTTTTATCAGTCTATCATCTATAGCTACCTATTTATCTACATATTTCATATCTATGCCTATCTATCTATCCATCTATTCGATTCCTGCGCCCTCCCCTGAGTGTCAGCTAACATGTTACCTTTCTCTCCTAACTTGGTTTCACTTGAAAATTTGATAATCACTCCATGCATTACCCAATTTATTGATTAAAAATAAAACAAACAAACAAAATGTTGAATGGAACGGCTAGCTAAACTACAACGGACACCTCCTGCCAATCTGACCTTGAAGCTCTGAGCTCGACCTTTCAACCAGTTCTGAATCTAAGGCCACTTTCCCATCTTTTTATTGGAAAAGTATGATATGCTTATCAACTCTTTCGCCAAATCTAAGTAAACTGTGAATACTTTATTCTCTTAACCTATGAATTGGGTTACGACATTAAAAATGGACTCAGGTTATTTTGTTTTGGTTTGTTCCTGAGGAAGCCAAGGGAAGTATTGAAACTAATTTGTAAAGGAGCCAGTAACACAGCACACCTGCGCTCTGAGATTGGGACCCGGAGCTATCACGAGAATGGAAGACAAACCTCTTCCTCCCCAGTCCCTTCTGAGTGTGGAGGCGGGAGAATGTGGCTGCTAGTCACTCGCAGGCTGGCGGCGGGGCCTGCACGGAGCGGGGCTCTCTGGCCTGGGCTGGACCTGCTGAATGACTGGAGCCCTGAGGCGCAGAGCCGGGTCCCTTCCCGGCCCAGCATCTCCAAACCCAGCGGAGCCATCATGCCCCCGCCTGTCACCATGCCTTTTGGACTTCTCCGGGTACTTAGAGTTGTGATTAGCTTCATCTGCTTTGGGACATACGTAAGCAAGACTTTCGCTGCTTTCCTGGAGGAATGCAATGTTACTACAAACTTAGAGATTCCAGAAGATGATTTGTAGGGTGCATTGGGATCCTCCTCCAGTTCTGAGGCCTGGCCGCCCTCCTCCATCGGCAGGAGAGCAGAGGACCAGCCCTCAGCCCCCATTTCTCCCAACGAACGTTAACTCCCGTGGCCGGAGGGTTGAGGGCTTGTATCTAACCATGCTCCTTTCTCCCTCGACTTCCATGAAAGTTTTTCATTTTGGAGAAACCAAAAACCAAACTAGAATAAACGTCTTTGTGTGGCCGAGGAGGGAGGGCAGTATTTACTTTGTGCGTGTTTTCATGGGAACTAGCCCCAGGCAGTGGAAATAAGGCTTAGTCAGGGCCCACCCTTGAGCACCTTAAATGAGGCAATTATGACATGCTGAGAGGCATGCCCATGTTAGAGAGGCTGATGTGAGCCCCAAAGTGAAGGGCCTACCTAACGTGACCTCACTTTGGAAGCCCCTTTCTGCAGAAAGAAAAGGTCATCCAAGAAGAAGAATAATCTGGCTTAGCAGATGATGTACTTACCTGCCCCCAGGTCCTTTCTGTGGATACTGATGAAAAGGAAGCAGTTAAGGGTGTGATAGTGGCAAGAGGACATGATTTGGAATCATAGATAGGGGGTTTGGGGGAGGAGGGCTGTTATTCTGCTTCTGCTACATCCTGCTTATGTGCTGTTGGGACCTTGTGACCTTTCCACTCTTTGGGCCTGGGCATCCTTATCTGCAGTATAAGGGGATTGCATTAGGTCTCATCCTGATCAGAATCCTGATTTTTCTGGCCCAGCAGAACCTAGGAGGAGGTGAAGAGGCAGCCAGCTACTGGGGTCACAACGTGCAGTAGGATTCAATGAAGAACATTTTTTACTTCTATACCTTTTACTTCAATATTCATTAGAATTTTTCTAGTTTTTTTTTTCCTCTGACTCTGACAGTCAGAACACTCTTTGTCTCTCTCTCTCTCTCTGTCTCTCTCTTTCTTCTTTCTTTCTCTCCCACAGTACATAGTAAGTGAGTTTCATTGGATGCCGTCTTTATTTTTGCTAACAGTGATGTTGGAACTCATTCTTTTTCCACTTGTACATCTATCTGGACCTGGGGTTCTTTCTTTGGGAACTTATGTTTGGTTTATTCAGTTTCTTTTCCTGAGGTAAATTGTTTAAATTCCCCAATTCTTGTTCTGTTAACATGGATATTTTGCATTTAGTGAAGTATTGATCCATTTCATTTAATAGTTTTGTTGGCACATAATTGGACAAAATACTTTCTGATAATTTTCTTTATTGCCTCTTAAGAAAGAAAAATAAGAATCTTGCTTCTTTTCCTGGATATCAACTATGTTAGCCATTTTATTTGTCATTTCCAGTGCGAAGGTCATTCTCCTTGGCAGAGCAATGAAAGGTAAATTAACAATTGAGCAATCCTGCTTTCTCTCAGTTTTCAATTTTCATCATCCTATTTATCTCCAGCAGTGTTCCTTTCTCTTCTTTGAACCTCCTCTTATGCTCAAGATACATATACCACCAACCCCCCACACCCCCCCAAAAAAACCAAACATGAAACTATATGTTGTCTTTCTTATTTACAGCAGCTCGTTCTGAGTTTAAACACTCCTGACACTTTTTTTTAACAGGAGCATAGGACTTTTGTCTTCATCCTTTGTTATCTTCCTTTACTTTAATCTTCTACAAATAACTTTGAATATTGTCAGTTGACATATTCTATATGCTCTCACACTGTACTCTTCAGACTACTTCCATTTTTCTTCCTTGTTGGAATAGATTTGTTTCCAGAATTTCATCCTTGATTGATTTCTATTTGTCCTGTGCTCAACATTTGGATATCTATTCTCCCAGACTTTTACAATGAATGTCAGACAATGCTCACTTTTAATTTCCTTTAAACTCTAAACAAATTCAAAGTTCCCATCATTTCCACTCAAAAAAATAGTTCCTCCCTGTCAGTGAAAATCAAAATCAGAACATCCCTTTGTTGAATCCTCCACCTTTTGAATTTATGATGCTGTCATTAAAACATGCCCAAAAGTTGTTGCCTGCTTTGTTTTCGACTCAGAGAGTAGTCCAGTAGATGTCAAGATATTTGAAGACACCTGTCATTACTTTATCATGCCTCCATATCAGACTTACGATCTGTTTCCCAAACTCATCATCTATTTACTCTTTCCATCCAAATGATCAATAGTATATGCCAAATATATAACCACTTTTATTTTACTCTCCATTGATTTTAACTCAAATACTTCTCAACAAGATTATGTCCTTTGATTTTTCAATTTTCTTATGAGTATACTGTTTTAATGTGTTTTAATACTACCTCTAGCACCCATTTCATATTTAGAGTTTGAAGGGGCCTTATGGAGGATATCATGGGGGTGGGGGAGAGTTAGATTAGTTAGGAATAGATTAATTTTACCTAACTCAAGGCTCAAATCTTAAGAAAATTTTCAGTTCAGAATGTGTCATCATGGTAGAGTCTACTAATGAGGAGTGCCACTTCAGGCTGATTTATGCTGTTTATTAAAATAATGAAACAGGATTGTATGAAGATGGTAGCATATTAGGACCTAGAGGATCCCCAGTCCCACATTCCTCCCAAATATTACAGTAAAATTCCAAAAATTTACCTGGAAATATAATGATACAACTAAAGTCAGTTAAAAACTCCTTTCTCCATTCCAGGGTGTTACCAGAAGACTATCAGAAGTCTGAAGAAACCCTGAGCCAAAATAAGCCTGAGTAAGCAAAAGACAAATTGATAAGCAGCCTCCGCCTGCAGGGAATAGGGTCAGAGGTGAGGTAAACAAAGAGCAAAATTTCATCATGAGATAGGGCCTAAGTAGCATCCAGAAATTCAAGGCCTAAACCACAGCAGGGCATAAAGCCATACATTTTAATACAGAACGTGGGGCTTGCCCACACCATGAAGGAGTATTAAAGCATTTGACTCAAGCGCAATCCAGAAATAGGGAAAAGATATAAATAAATCTGGGGCAGTGGGGCTAGTGGGGAAAAGGGAGAAAAAGAAAAAGAAAAAGCGCCCAACACTATGAAGATGGTAGATATTGAAAAGCTACTCCAAGATCCTCCAGTTAAGGAGAGGGGTCAAGTCAGCAATCTCAGTTTCCCACCTAACTCCAGGACATCATCATGCCTTCATCGTTCCCTTACTCATCCTCCTCCCTTCCCCACACCCCACTTTTTAGTTTTAATGTGTTGTCTTTCCCCATTATATTATGAAATCCTTGAGAACCAGGATTGTCTTTTGCCATTCTTTATGGACCCAACTCTTAGGACAATGCCTGTTACTCAGTACATACTTATTTAATGTTTATTTACTGACTTACAGAAATACCTGAGAAAAGC
The DNA here is from genome assembly GCA_028627135.1 of Pseudochirops cupreus. Taxonomy (NCBI): domain Eukaryota; kingdom Metazoa; phylum Chordata; class Mammalia; order Diprotodontia; family Pseudocheiridae; genus Pseudochirops; species Pseudochirops cupreus. Next base: position 144,654,425 of record CM053583.1, read on the forward strand.
TGAAGGGGCAAACTCAGAAGAGTAGAGTAGTTCCATAAATTTGAAGGGAGGGACAGAGGAAACAATAGGCCTGTCACAAACAAGAGTATCTGGAAGAAATAAAACAGGAGATAAAGAATGGCAAGAGGAAATTAAATCTTAAAAGAAATATTGGTAAATCAACACAAGAATTGAATTCTCTAAAAATTAGAATGAAGCAAACAAAATGATTCTAAGTAGCAACTAAATGGTAAAACATTTAAAAAAAAACATAATGAAGAATTATCAGACTACCCAAAAATTGGTACCAAAAAATGCAGTTGTCATATTTTAAGAAATCATAAATGAAAATGTCCCAGTTCTCTTAAAATTATAGGGCAGAGTAAAAATTGAAATAATTTACAAGTCACCTAAATCCCGAAGCTAAAACTTCAAGGAATTAACCAAAATAGCCAAAATCAAGAGCTTCTAGGTCAAAGAAAAAATGCTGCAGATATCCAGATGAAAAGAGTTCAAGTACCAAAGAGACATAGTCAAGTTCACACAAGAATTGGTAACTGCCACTACAAGAAATCACGCATACAAAACAATAAGTCAAAGTCTTGGAATATGGTTTTACAAAAGGTGAAAGATAAAAGCTCATAACTAAGAATAATAGAATAGAACTGGCAAAACTGAACAATGCAGGACAAAAATGGATTTTTAGTGAAATAGAGTATTTCTAAGCATTTCTAATGAAAAGGCTGGGCTGATTAGAGTGCTAATTGAAAATGTAAGAGCCAAATGAAATGCCAAGCTAGACAAATCTCATCCATTAGAAGGGCAGTCTGAGGATGAATTCTTTACATGCTAAAATGGAAAGAAAAAAGAAACCTCAGTTCTTGAAGGGCCATAAAGTTAAATATCAAATTAGAAATCCTAAAAATACAAGATTAATAAAATAAAATATAAGAAAACCATTTAATTTATAAGTAAAACTAGGAGTTGCTTTTATGGGAGAAAAACTAGTAAAAATAGATAAACCACTGGTTAATGATTAAAAAAAAGAAAGGAAAACCAAATCAATAATACCAAAAGTGAAAAAGGTGAATACACCACTAATGAAATTGAAATCAGTGCAATTATTGGGAGTCATTTTTTCCAATTATATGTCAATGAATTTAACAATTTAAATGAAATAGAAGAATACTTGTAAAAGCATAAACTGCCTATATTAATAAAATAAGAAATAGAATGTCTAAATAAACATACTTTAGAAAAAGAAATTGAACAGGCCATAAATGAGCTTATTCAGAAAAAAAGCATCAGGATTAGATGGATATACAAGTGAATTTTACCAGATATTTAATGATTAATTAATTTCGATGTTAATTATTTGGAATTATATGGAAAGAAGGAGTCCTACCAGAGATCTTGATAACCTAAATGAGGAAAAAACAAAGCAGAAAGTTATGGAACAGTTTCATTAAAGAATATGGTTGTAAAAATCCTAAATAAAGTACCAGTCAGGGGACTACAACAATATGTCACTAATATTGATATGTTGTGACCAAGTGGTGATTCATACCAGGGATGTTGGGATGGTTTAACATAAAGAAAACTATTAACACAATTGTTTATATCAATAACAAAATAAATACTGATTAAATCAATAGATGCAGAAAAAGCTTTTGACAAAATATAACTGATTCCTATTTAAATAAAAAACACACTTGAAAGCATAGGTATAAACTAATTTTTCCTTAAAATGATAAGAAGGATCTACCTAAATCCATTACCAAACATTATTTGTAATGGGGTTAAGTTAGAAGCCTTCCCAATAAAATCCAGACTGAAACAAGGATGCCCATTATTGCCAATATTATTAATATTGTATTAGAAATGCTGACAGTTGCAATAAGAAAAAAAATGAAGGAATCATAATGGACAATTAGGTAATGAAAGTGACTCTTTTTGCAAACAATATGATGATATACCTGGAAAATCCTAGAGATTCAACTAAAAATTAAAACAATTTTAGCAAAATAGCAGGATATAAAATCAGTATTTCTGCCACCAACAAAACCTTGCAGAAAGAAATAGTAAAAGATACCCCATTTAAAATAACCATAGACTTTATAAAATACCTGGAAGTATACCTGCCAAGACAAATAGAGAAATTACGTGAATATAATTATAAAATACTTTTTACATAAATAGTCAGATTTAAATAATTAGAGATTTATTAATTGTTCATGGGTGGACAGAATAAATATAATGAAAAAGACAGTTCCACCTAATCTACTTATTTGATGCCATCCCAGTTAAATTACCAAAAAGAGATTTTATTGAGCTAGAAAACAAAAGAAAATTCATTTGGAATAACAATAGGTCAAGAATATCAAAGGAATTAATGGAAAAAAAAGTAAAGATAGAAAGATAAACAATACTAGATTTTAAACTATATTATAAGGCAGTAATTATCAAAACTAAGAAACGGAAAGGTGGATCAGTGAAACAGTACACATAAACAACAGTAAGGGATTATAGTAATTTGATGTTTGACAAATGTAAAGATTTAATCTTTGGGTGTTAGCATTTACTATTTGGTCAAGAAAAAAGAATATTGAGAAAACTGGAAAGGAGACTGGAAGAAATTGGATACTGACCAATCTCTTACACCATTTGCCAACATATGGTTAAAATGGAAACATAATATAGAAATAGAGGAAGATACAAGAAAATTAAAAAAACATGCAACATATTACCTATGAGACTTATGGATAGGAGAAGAATTTATGAATAAAGGAGACAGAGGCCATTGTAAGATATAAAATGGGTAATTTTGGTTATGTTAATTTAAAAAAATGTACAATTAAAACTTATATAGCCAAGATTAGAAGGAAAGAAGAAAAATAAGGTAAATCTTTATGAACAATTTCTCAGATATATGTCTCATATCTCAAATATGGAGTGATCTATCAAAGTTATAAGAATTTGAGTGATTACCCAATTGATAAATGACCAAAAAACATTTTTTGAAGAAATGAACTTCTCTATGGTCACATAGCAATTATCTTGTGAAAATGAGCAAACTGGAAAAAAAATTGACTATAAATAGTTACTATGGTGAATAGCAAGATGAAAACACACTCAAGAAGTCAAAGCTTCTACATCTGTGAGTGGAGCCAAGATGGCAGCATAGAAACAGGTAAATTCTAGGAGCTCCCCAACAACCACCTCAAATACCTGTAAAATATGACTCTAAACAAATTTTAGAGATACAAAACTGCAAATGACAGAGAGAACCAAATATTCCACTGAAGGCAGCAAATCTACAGGAAGGGTCCATCAGAGCTCACAGGGAGCTGAGACTGGCCCCATGTGAGCAAGGTTTTACATGAGGGTGGCCCTGAGTGGTGGCAGCCAGAGCAGACTTCAGGAGAGTGAAGCACCAGGAGCTGTAGTGGTTTCCAGAATTATCAACCCATAAATGCCAAAGACTAAGTAAATGGTCAGGGTCAAACTTTGTTGGAATCAGGGGGAGGCTAGAGGCAAGAGCATGGTCTGGCCCCTGTCCCCAGGGTGAGAAGTGGTGAAAGCATGGAGGCTGTGCAGCCACCATGTGGCTACTTCCAGAGCTCCTGGCCTGCAGATCTTAGAGGGTAATCTCAGAGGATAACCTTTCTTGTTTAAGTTGCTTGCATCTAGATTTCTGTCTTGGGTGGAGGTCCTGGGGTGTGTGGACAGTGGGCCAGAGATTGTGGGGGCTTCAGAGAGGGCACCCAACTAATAGCTCCAGCAGCTGGGAAAACTCCAGCAATTTGGGACAAAGCTCTCCTCTCTGGGAAGCAGAGTACTACTGTGGCAAAGAGCTCAAAATTAAAGTTATTGAATGACAACATGAGAAAGCAGAGGAAGCAAAGCAAGCACATCAATCAAATCTTAGATTCCTTTTTGAGGGACAAAAAGGATCAAAGCATGGAACGAGAGGCAGACAACAAAGTCAGAGCTCCTGCATCAAAAGCTGCCAAGAAAAATATGAATTGGTTACAGGCTATGGAGGAGCTCATGAAGGACTTTTAAAATGAAGTAAGAAAAGGAGAGGAAAAATTGGGAAGAGAAATGAGAATGGTGCAACAAAATCATGAAAAGCAAGTCAACAACCTGACTGAAAAAAATAACATCTTAAAAAATAGCCTGACTCAAAAGACAAAAGAGACCCAAATAGCCAATGAGGAGAAGAATGCCTCTTTAAGAAAAGCTGATTTTGCCACATGGAGAAGGAATTTCAAAAGCTCACTGAAGGGAATAATTCCTTCGGAAATTGATTGGAGGAAATGAAAGTTAGTGACTTTATGAGAAATCAAGGTACTATAAAACAGATACAAACAAATGAAAAAATAAAAGGCAATGTGAAATATCTCATTGGAAAAACCACTGAACTGGAAAATAGATCCTAGAGAGATAATTTAATAATTATTGGACTACCGGACATCCATGATCAAAAAAAGAACCTATAAATCATTCTTCAAGAAATTCTCAAGTAAAATTGTCCTGATATTGTAGAACCTAAGGGCAAAAATAGATATTGAAAGAGTACATTGATCACCTCTTATAAAAGACCCCAAAAAGAAAATTCCCAAGAATATTATAGACAAATTCCAGAGTTCCAAGGTCAAAGAGAAAATATTACAAGCAACCAAGAAGAAACAATTTAGATATTATGGAAACACAACCAGGATAACACTAGATCTAAAATCTAACATTAAGACATTGAAGGGCTTGGAATATAATATTCTGGAGGCCAAAGGAGCTAGAATTAAAACCAAGAATCACCTAACTAGCAAGACTTGAGTATAATGTTTCAGGGGAAAATAAAGTCATTCAATGAAATAGAGGACTTTCAAGCATTCTTGATTTACCAAAAAAAAAAAAATTGAATAGAAAATTTGACATTCAAATACAAGAAGCATTAGAATGTAAACAGGGAAGAGAAATAATAAGGAACTTATAAAAGTTGAACTATATACATTCCTACCTGGAAAAACAATAATTGTAATTCATGAAAGTTTTCAATATATGTATGTGTAGGTGTATACACACACACGCGCTCATATGCATATATATATATATATATGTTTAAAAAGAAGAGGTTTTATATATATATATATATATATATATGTATATACACTACACACATACATATACACACACACACACACACACACACACACACACACATATATATATCTATAATGTGAGTATGTATATATGTGTATATGTAGACAGAGCACAGGATGAGTTGAATATGAAGGAATGATATCTAAAAAATAAAATTAAGAGGTGAGAGGAATATAATGAGAGGAGATAGGGAGAGACAGAATAGGGTAAAATATTTCATAGAAAAGAAACAAGAGAAAACTTAAAATGGAAAGGACGAACAGGAAGGCAAAAGGGAATGGGTCAACCTCACTCTTGTTGAATTTGGCTTGAGGAAGAAACAACATACACACTAAATTGGGTATCTTACTCTATAGGAAAGTGGGGGGAAGGGGATAAAAGGGGGGATGATAGATGGTAGGGCATATGGTGGTAGTTAGAAGCACACACTTTTGGAAAGGGACAAGATAAAAGTAGAAAATAGAATAAGTGGGTGGAACAGGAGAGGAAGGAAGGAAATATATAGTCAGTCTTTCACAATATATCCACTATGAATATGTTTTGCATAACTACGCATGTACAACCTGTATTGAATTGCTTACCCTCTCAGTAAGAGTGAGTGATAAATGGAAGAAGGGGTAGAATCTGGAATTCAAAGTTTTAAAATAAAATATTTTAAAAATTATCATTATTATTATTATTTATTTTTACATGCAACTGGGAAATAAGATATACAGGGACTGGGATATGGAGATCCATCTTGCACTACTGGAAAGTCAGAAGGGGTATGGGGGAGGATATAGGAGAGAACAGATTTGGGGAGGGGATATTAAGTGGGAATGATGTTTGGGGGTTATGGGTAGGGGAAACATGGGGAGAAAATTTGTAACTCAAAATCTTCTGGAAATGAATGGTATAAACTAAAAATTAAAAAAAAATAGAATATAAATTAAAAAAAAATTTAAAAGCTAAAGAAAAAAATCTCCTACATCCAAAGCCTCCAAGAAAATTTAGGAATTGGTCTCATGCCATGGAAGAACTCAGAAAGCATTTTGAAAGTCAAGTAAGAGGGGGCAGAGCCAAGAGAGCAGAGTATAACCAGGAACTTGCTTGATCTACCTCCCCCCCCCAATCACCTTCAATACCTATAAAAATGACTCTCATCAAATCTGAGTACTACAGAAACCACAAGATAACAGAGCAAAACACATCTCCACCTGAAAACAATGTGGCAGACTGACAACAATCATCTATTGCACTGGGAGTGGACTGCATTCCTACAAGGTCTGCAATGGCACAGATCAGGCCAGAGCAGATCTCAGGGGACTGAATCACTGGCAGCTATAGCAGTTTCCAGAATTCTCAACCTACAAACACCAAAGAAAAAATATATATTCAGTGTGGAAACTCTGTGGGACCTAGGTGAGAGAAGGCAGGGTCCATACTCATCCCCCAAGGAAGTGCTGGTGGTGGTGGCAGCAGTTGCAGCAGCAGCAGGAGCAGAGCCTGTTTCTAGAGTTCCAGACCCACTGATGGAGTGGACATCAAGAATCTAATCAGAGGGTAATTTCAGGAATCTCTTTGCTGGTGCTGAGGCAGGATTCTATTGCTTTGGCTAGGTTGGATCTGGGTGACAGTCCTGGGGTGTGGAGGAGCACAAGCATGGCAGAGCTTGTAGTGGCTGTGGAGAGGGAATCCACTTCAAAATTCTGAGACAGATGCCTAGAAGAAGCTCTAAGAAGAGCTGCACAGTACCCCAGAAATGTGGGACACAGCATTCTTTACTCTGGAAGCAGAGTCCTACCTTGGTAAAGAACTCAAAATTCAAGGAATTGACTGGGAAAATGAGCAGAGGAGAAAATCAGAGTGTAGAATCTCTGATTGATGACAAAGAAGATCAAAACATAGAACTAGAGGAAGATAACAGAGTCAACACTCCTGCATCTAAAGGTTCCAAGAAAAAAAATGAATTGATCACATGCCAAGGAGGAACTCAAAAATGATTTTGTTTTTTATTTTTATTTTTGGTAAATTTATTTATTTATTTACTTCATTCTTTAAATCATTCATTTCCATGAGATTTTGAGTTACAAATTTTCTCCCCATCTTTTACCTAACCAACACCTCAAAACAGCCATCACACTGTATAAACCCTCCCCCAATCTGCTTTCTCCTATATCCTCCCTCTTGCCCCTCTGACTTTCTGGTAGAGCAGGATGGCTCTCCCTACCACAGTGCCTGTGTATCTTAATTCCCAGTTAGATGTAGTTAATAATAATAATAACAATTGTATTTATACACACACACACACACACACACACACACACACACATATATATATATGTATATACATATATATTTTTAACATTTGGTCATAGAACTTTAAATTCTAGATTCTTTCCCCTCCTCCCTTGTCACCCACCACCACTGGAAGGACAAGCAATTAAATACAGGCTGTACATGTATAATTAGGCAGAACCTCTCCACAGTGGGCATATTCTGAGAGACTGATTATATGTCCCTCCTTCCTATCCTGACCCCATCCCCCTTGTTCTATTCT
>CM053583.1:144662205-144674704 GCA_028627135.1 Pseudochirops cupreus
ATATATACATTTGCATTCCCTTCACCTATCCTCATACTGAGAAAAGTTTCATCAGTTACAGTTGTCCCTTTTCCATGTTGGCATGTAAATAGTTCAACTTTGATAAGTTCCTTATGATTTCTTTTCCATGTTTACCTTCTCATGCTTCTTGCATTTGAGTGTCAAACTTTCTTTTCAGTTCTGGTTTTTTCAGCAAGAATGTTTGAAAGTCCTCCACCTCACTGAATGACCATATTTTCCCCTGGAACATTATACTCAATTTTGCTGGGTAGGTGATTCTTGGTTTTAATCCTAGCTCCCTTGATCTCCAGAATATCATATTCCAGGCCCTTCAGTCCCTTAATGTAGAAGCTGCTAGAGCCTGGGTTAACCTAATTGTGTTTCCACAGTATTCAAATTGTTCCTTCTTGGCAGGTTGCAATATATTATCCTAGATCTGGGGACTCCAGAACCTTGCTATAATATTTCTAGAAGTTTTGTTATTGGGATCTTTTTCAAGAGATGATCAGTGAATTCTTTCAAGTTCTATTTTCCCTCTCATATTAAAATTCTAAAAAGGGCAATTTTCCTTGAGAATATCTTGAAGGATGCTTTCTAAGTTCTTTTTTTGATCATAGCTTTCAGGTAGTCCAATAATTTTTAAATTGTCTCTCCTGGATCTGTTTTCCAGGTCAGCAGTCTTTTCAAGGAGATATTTCACATTGCCTTCTATTTTTTTTCATTTGTTTGGATCTGTTTAATAGTATCTTGATTTCTCATGAAGTCATTTGCTCTACTCAAATTATGAAGGAATGATTCTCTTCAGAAAGTTTTTGGGATTCTTTTTCTATCTGGCAAATTTGACTTTTTAAGGCATTCTCCTCATTGGCTTTTTGGGCCTCTTTTGTGATTTGAGTTAATTTATTTTTTAAGGTGTAATTTTCTTCAGTCAGGTTGGTGACTCTCTTTTCATGATTTTCTTGCAGCATTCTTGTTTCTCTTCCCAATTTTTCCTCCACCTCTCTCATTTGGTTTTCAAAATCCTTTTTAAGCTGATTATGGCTTTTAGGCAGTCTTCATGTTTCTTGGAAGATTTTGGTGCAGGAATTCTGACTGTGCTGTCCTCCCCCCGCTCCAAGCTTTGATCCTTCTTGTCCCCAAAGAAGGAATCTAGAGTTTGGTTGCTGTTCTTACTTTGCATCCTTTGCCTGCTCATGGTAGGCCATTCAATGACTTTTTAGCTCTGTGGAGCTCTGCTTCGAGAGGGGAAAGCTCTGTCCCAATTTGCTGGGGTTTTCCCAGCAGCTAGAGCTATTAGGGGGTTTTCATTTTTTTTTTGCAGCCCTCACCGTCTTTGGCTCACTGAAAATGCATCCCAGGACCACCACCAAAGACCACAATCTGGATCCAGGCCATTCAATACTAGAGCACTTGGCCTCTCAATGATTGTTTGCCCCCCTGCAGTCTGCAGGCCAGGAGCTCTGAAGCAGCTACATGGAGGTGCCTGCAGGGCCTCCACCTCTGCTGCTTCCTTGCCCTGTAGGCAGTCTGGCTGGACCCACTTTTCTCCCCCAATTTTAACTGAGATCCACTGACCTTTCACTTAGTCCTTTTTTTCTTATGGCTTGATAATTTTGGAAACTGCCACAGTTGCTGCTGATCCATGCTCCTGAAGCTCCAGCTGCAACTTGTCCTGGTGACCTCCCCACCCCCGGGGCCATGCCACAGTTTTAGGCTGGGCTGATTTCAGCTTCCAGCACTGAGATGGACTCTTTAAGCAGAGCTGCCTTCAGCAGGAGTTGTATTTGTGTGTATTTTAGAGCCCTTAAATTTGTTTACAGTCATATTTTATGGGTATTTGAGGTGTCTTTGTGAAGGTGCGGTACCTTGCTGCTCCTATGCCTCCATTTTGGCTGTGCCCCATTCAAAAAGGATTTTGAAAATCAAGTAAGAAAAGTAGAGGAAAATTAGGAAAAGATATGAGAGTGATGCAAGAAAATCATGAAAAATGTGTCAACATCTTGCTAAAGGAACTCCTAAAAATTCTGAAGAAAATAACATCTTAAAAAATAGAGTAACTCAAATGGCAAAAGACATCCAGAAAACCAATGAGGAGAAGAATGCCTTAAAAAGCAGAATTGGTCAAATGGAAAAGGAGGTCTCAAAGCTCATTAAATAATAATAATAATAGTAATAATAATAATTCCTTAAAAATTAAAGTGGAAGAAATAGAAGCTAATGACTTTATGAGAAATCAATATATTATGAAACACATCCAAAAGAATAAAACCAATAGAAGACAATGTAAAATATCTCAAATAAAAAACAACTTACCTGGAAACCAGATGGAGGAGAGGTAGTTTAAACATTATTGGTCTACCTGAAAGCCTTGAACATAAAAGAGCCTAGACATCATCTTTCACAAATTTATCAAGGGAAAACTGCCCAGCTATTTTAGAACCAGATGGTAAAATAGAAATTAAAAGAATCTACCAACTGCCTCTTGAAAAATTTCCCCAAAAGAAAAGTCCTAGGAATATAATAGCCAAATTCCAAAGTTCCCTGGTCAATGAGAAAATACTACAAGTAGTCAGGGAGAAACAAATCTAGTATTGTTTAAAAAAAACAATTAGGATACCACAAGACCCGGAAGCTTCTACATCAAGCAATCAGAGAGCTTGGAGTATGATATTTCAAAGGTCATAGAGACTTGGATTAAAACCAAGAATCACATGTCCAGCAAAACTGAGCACAGTACTTCAGGGGAAAAAAGTGATCATTCAATGAAATAGAGAAATTTCAAGCATTCTTTGTGAAAAGACCAGGGATGAACAGAATTTCAATTCTTTCAATTAAAAGAATCAAGAAAAGGATGAAAATGTAAACAGGAAAGAGAAATCATAAGGCACTTATTAATGTTGAATTATATACATTCCCATATGAAAAGAGGATATTTGTAACTCATGAGACTTTTCTCATTCTAATTGAAGGTAATATATGTGTGTGTGTATGTATGCATGCATGTATGTATATATGTTTATATGTGTGTATATATGTATATATACACATGATATGTGTCTATATATAAGTACATGTATACATAGACAGATGGCATAGGGTGAGTTGAATATGAAGGGATCATATCTAAAAAATAAAATTAAGGTGTGAGACAGGAATATATTGGGAGAGGGAGAAAGGGAGAGATAGGGTAAATTATCTCACATATAGTAGGCAAGAGAAAGCTGTTTCAACAGAGGGGAAGAACAAGGAGGTGAAAGGGAATGTGTCAACCTTACTCATTTGATTTGGCTTAAGAAGGGAATAACATACACTCTAGAAATACCATGCACTAATAGATTCCCAAAAGAATGCTACTGTGAACATCTTTTTAAGGTTCAGATTATACAGTATAGTGAATATTCCATTTATTCCATTACAAATCAATGCAAACATTCACAACAAATCACAATATAATATTCACAACATTACACGTTATCACAGAAAATCAAAATATAGTGTTCAGAATAGCTTAACATTAGAATGGCCACATAGTTTTCACTAGTGGCCATAGTATTTAGAATAAGGAACAAAAGAATAATCATCTGGTTTTCCTTAGGGGGAAACCCTCCTCACTTAATCACTCAATCATTCCACAATACAATACTTAATATTCCACGCATGGGCAATTATAGATTAAGTTAATCATTCACTTATTGAGATTCGCAATTACTAAATATCATTAATCACTAAGTACAGTCATTAGAAAATTACACAAACCCTCCATTCCTTGGTGTCTAATAAACTTCAATTTCATCAGGCATTCTATATCAGAGTAGAGGCCTTTTCTTGATCTTGAATTTGGGTGATCTCTCAGATTCCCTGAATCCCCTTCCATGGTCCCAGCTCCTACTTGAATCTACCAAACAGTCACCTGGATTCAGAAGCAGCCAGCTCCCAACTCCTTGTCCAGTCTTCCAAGCAGTTCTTGTTACACACTGAAGTTCACAGGGTCAGGCACATCTCAAAACCTTCACCACTTCTGTTGCCAGGAACTTAAGGATCAACCAATGCACAAACAAACAAAGTCTTATTCTGGTCATGCTTCTTCAGTCCTCAAGCAATTCAGCTGGCCCTAATACCCAGGAGAAATCTCAGCCTTCCAGGAGGACTTCCAGGCAGCCCACTCAGCCCTCCAGTGGCCTTCACCAGACTCTGGTCGCATAAAAAACTCCAACTCGCTTCTCAGTCCAGCAAGCCCACCTCCCAAATGCTGGGACAATCCTGCTTCCTCTACCAGGAGCCACTAGGAGGAAATTTCTTGCCTCTGAGTTTCCTGTTTCAGCCAACCCCCTCCTGCCACTCAGCAACAGGAGACAGAATTCACACTCTCTGTTCACACAGCACACATAGTTCATACCTTCTGCTTTTTTCACAGAAGTACTTGGCCTTCAGTTACTAAGGACCAAGTACCTGCTAAATTAATTACCATTTGCAACACTCAATTTGGTATCTTACCCTATAGGAAAGTAGAGGGGGAAGGAGATAATAGGGGGAGATGATAGAAGGGAGGGAAGATCGGATAGAGAGGAGTCAGAAGCAAACACTTTTGAAAAGGGACATGGACAAAGAACAAAATAGAATAAATATGTTTGGGAGGGATAGAATGGAACAAACTCTAGTCTTTCACAATATGATTCCTATGGAAATGTTTTGCATGACTGCACATGTATGGTCTGAGAGAAGGCAAACTGGGGCAAGGGATAATCAGTATGCTTACTGTCTTGGGGTGGGGGTAGGGGAGAGATGGAGAAATATTTGAAACTCAGAATCTTGTGAAAATGAATGTTGAAAACTAAAAATAACTAAATTCTTGAAAAAGAAAAAAAATCAAGTAAGAGAGGTAGAAGAAAAATTGAGAGGAAAAATGAGAGTGATTCAAGGAGATCATTAAAAAAAAGTCAACAGTTGTTAAAGGAGACACAAAAAATACTAAATAAAATAACACCTTAAAAAACAGACTAGGCCAAATGGTAAAAGAGGTCTAAATAATCAATGAGGAGAGGAATGATTTAAAAAACAGAACTGGACAAACAGAAAAGTAGATCCGAAGGGTTGATGAAGAAATTAATTTCCAAAAAATTAAAATATGGCAAGTAGAAATTAATAACTTTATGAGAAATAAGCAATAAAAGAATATTGAAAGAATGAAAAAATGGAAGATGATGCAATATAACTCACTGGAAAAAAAAACTCACCTGGAAAATAGATCCAGGAGAGAGAATTTAAAAAATTATTGAACAACCTGAAAGTGATGACCAGAAAAAGAACCTAGACATCTTTCAATAAGTTAGCGAGGAAAACTGATATTCAAGAACTAGAGGGTAAAAAAGAAATTGAAGCTATCCACTGATCACTTCCTTAAAGAGATCCCAAAATAAAAACTTCCAGAGATACCATAGCCAAATTTCAGAACTCTCAAGTTAAAGGAAGAAGATTACCAACAGTCAGAAAGAAACATTTAAAGTATCGTGAGTAAGGATAACACAAGATTTAGCACATTCTACATTAAAGGATCAGAGAAATTGGAATATGATATTCTGGAGGTCATAGAAGCTACAAATAAAACCCAGAATTACCTATGCAGAAAAGCTAATTATAATTGTTCAGGGGGAAAATGGACATTCAGCAAAGATAGAGGACTTTCAAGTATTCTTGATGTAAGTACAGAGCTAAATAGAAAATTTGGCTTTCAAATACAAGACTCAAGAGAAGCATAAAAAGTTAATAGGAAAGGAAAATCATAAGGGACTTAGTAGAGTTAATGTGTTAATATTCCCACATGGGAAGATGATATTTGTAACTTATAAGACCTTTCTCATTATTGTTATGGTAGTTAGAAGGAGTATATATAAACAGAGGGGGCAGGTGTAACTTGAATATGAAGGGATGCCATCTAAAAAATAAAATTAAGGGGTGAGAGAGGAAGATACTGGGAGAAAGAGAAAAGGAGAGGTAGAAAGGATAAACTATCTTACATTAAAGAGTCTAGAAAAAAACTTTCTTAATGGAGGGGAAGAGAGTGTAAATAAGGAGGAGTGAGTGAACCTTATTCTCATCAAAATTGACTCAAGGATGGAATAACCATAAACACTCAATTGGGTATACAAAACTGTCTCACCCTATGGGAAAGTAGGAGGTGAAAGGGATAAGAGAAGAAGGTGGGGTGGGGGCATGATAGAAGAGAGGGCAAATTGGGGGAGGGGAGTAGTCAGAAGTGAAACATTTTTGAAGTGGGACAGGTTGAAAGGAGAGAGAATAGAATAAATGGGATAGGATGTGGAGGGAAATGCAATTAACAGTGATAACTGTGAAAAAAATTTTGAAGCGAATTTCTCTGATAAAGGCCTAATTTCTCAAACATAGAGAACTGAGTCAAATTTATGAAAATAAGATCCATTCCCCAATTGATAAATGATTAAAAGATATGATCAATTTTCAGGTAAAGTAATCAAAGCTATCTCTAGCCATGTGAAAAGTAAAATACCTTAATATATTATTGATTGGAGAAATGCAAATTTAAAAGATCCTAACATATTTTCTCATTGGCCCAGAGCATAAAAAAGGTAAATGACAAATATTGGAGGGTATGTGGGGGAAAATGAAACATTAATGCACAATTGGTGGAAATGTGAACTGATTCAACCATCCCGTAGAGCAATTTGGAACTATGCTCAAAGACTATAAAACCAAGTGTACCCTTTGACCTAGCAATACCACTACTAGGTCTATATCCTGAAAGAGATAAAAAATGAAAAGTTATGGCATGTGATTATGATGGAATACTATTGTACTATGAGAAATGATGAGCAAGATGCTCTCGGAAAAACTTGGGAAGATGTGCATGAGCCGATGCAAAGTACTGAAATATACTATGTACAAAGTATCGGCAATTCTGTAAGATGATCAAAAGCTAAGCTATGCTCAGCTATTTAACAATTCCAGACAACTCCGAGGTTTGTTTGTTTTCTTTAATGATGAAAAATGTTGTCCTATCAGCATAGAAAGAATTTATGGTGTCTGAATTTCAGAGTGAAGCATATTTTTAATGAAATTTCCTTTGAGGTTTATCATTTCTTTATGTTTTCTTTCACAACATATTATTATGGATATGCTTTGCATGACTATATCTGTTTAACCTATATCAAACTGCTTACCTTATCAATGGGAGGGGACAGGTATGGAGGAAGGAACGGAGATAATTTGGTGTTTTTTGGTTTTAGAAATGAATGTTTAAAATTGATTTTCTATGTAATTGGGGAAATTTAAATAAATGAATTTTAAAATTAAAGAAAAAAATAAAGTCAAAGAAAACAGAAAGTTTAGGGTTGATTTTATTCTGTTTTTATGAGTGTAGGAGATGAAGGAAATGGGATGTCTAGGGGACTGTGATGGAGAGGAAAGGAAGAGGAATGGGAGAGAACTCATTGTCTCAGATACTAAAGTAGTGTGAGTTGAAGAACATACAAACATAGAGCAAGGGGTAAGAGAAAGGCATGGTCATCCCCTTAACCTAACTCTCATCTGAACCAGTCACAGAAGGCTAGAACACACTTATTAACTTGCACACCCATACACCAACACTATAGTGTAGAAATATGTTTTTAAAAATAGGGAAACAGGTAGGATCTGGGAGAGAGAATAGTGGGATTTAAAAGAAATGGGCTGAAAGGTGATGAAATAGTCATCACATGTAAAACAAATTCTAACCTTGTAAGGAGGTTTCCATAAAGGGAAGATTATTTTTTCCACTTAATATCATTTTATTTTTCCAATTACATGTAAAGATAATTTCCAACATTCGTTGTTGTGAGGTTTTGAGTTTCATTTTTTTCTCTCTCCTGAAGACCCAAAACAATCTGATATAGGCTATACATGTACAATTATATTATACACAATTCTACATTAGGCATGTTGTGAAAGAAGAATCAGAATAGAAGGGTAAAGCCATGAGAAAGGAAAAAAGAGAAAACAGTATGCTTCAATCTGCATTCAGACTCCATAGTTTGTTTCCTCTCCTCCTCCTCCCAGATGCAGATGACTTTTTTCCATCACAAGTCTTTTGGAATTGTCTCTAGATCATTGTATAGCTGACAAGAGTGAAGTCTATTAAAGCTGGTCATTCAAATGCTGGAGAGGATGTGGAAAAATTGTTGGATCACTAATGCATTGTTAAAAATAAAGAGTGTAAACTCTTTGGTAGTGGGGCAAGAAAAAAAGAAGAGGAATTATGGAGGGGAAACACAGTGTATCATTTTTAGATTACAAGTGTTAGGCAAAATCATTCATTCTCTCCTTTGTTAAGAGGGTGCAGAGGCAAAGAATGGAAAAAGTACCGAAGAACAGCATGGAGAAGGAATATACAACAATCAGAAAGTTAGATGTGAATGGGATAAACTCACCAACAAAACAGAAGACAATAACAGAATGGATTAGAAAGCAGAGTCAAGCATTATGTTGCTTACTGAAAGCACGCTTGAAATGTAAAGAATCACTCTGAGCTAAAATGAGAATCTGTTATGTTTCAGATAAATTTTAAAATAATGGGATAGCAATCATTTCATTAAAGCCTATAGTAAAAAAAAATAGGTTACATAAAAGGAGATAAATAATCAAACTGCATTACTTTTAAAGCCACTGCATGTAATGAATTGATGCCCATGCTCTACACATGTGCCATTTATGTACTATTGCATAGCATCTATATGTTTAAAAAATATCTGAGATAAAAGAGGAAGGGAGATACATACCTCTTGTGATCTATAAATATGGAGTCAGGGAATCCTTGTGTTAAGGGAGATCTTTTAACACTATGTATAGGAAATTAAGTTTTTTCTTGGGAAAACAAAAAATTTGGAGGGCATATATAGTACAAAAAAAGGGGGGGGGGCAGAATGAGCCACAGCTGTGATCCAAAGGGTTTGCCACTGGCAGAATACCATCTTAAAGGGGCAAGATATGTAGTTTTCTATTATTCTTCTATCTCTTGAACCACATGTCTTCAATCATCTGTTCCTACTTGCAAGGCTTAGGTCACACAGAATCACATAAAAGACTTACAAGTCTGTCAGGATATTTCCTTGCCATGCAAATCACCTTGATGTTAACCAGCATATATCCTGGCCATGCTGCTGCTTGTTGTTTCCTTATCTCAGTCTCTCTAGGTTCTTTTGCTTTTGACCACAGAGTACAGCCTTACTCCTCTTCCCATCTATTGCCTTCCTGTTGCAATATACATGGAAGCATTTCTTTCATAAAATATGAGGTACATATTTTATCAAGAATACAAAATTTAGGAGGATGAGTTTAATTGTTTTTTTCAACACCTTAAATTTGACCCTGAGCAGCATGCCTTTTGCAATACACTAAATTGATATCTTATGAAAATGCTTTTAGTGATTGGAATCCTACTATCTCTTTAAAAGCAACAAATCTTAGGAAATTATTCTGTCTATTTGAGAGAAAAAAATGCTTACAATGGCACCTCTGTTCCATGTGAAGGAATCTAAAGTCAGCCACATTAATTTGTCTGTTACTTTTGCACAGAAATTGTAATTTTCTTTAGCTATGCATTATATAAAGGACTAAATTCAAATGAGATTATAAATAATTCATTTCTCTGAATTACTGTTTTTGTGATCTGTAGTCTTGAACATCTTTTATAAAGGATCTTCCTATAAGAATCATCTTATAAGAATTCAAGAAAATGGAAATGGAATGGAAACCTTGTTATTATTTTTGTAAGGACCATTATGGTAGTCTGTCCTGCTGGGGAGAAAAATAAAATAGGCCATATGACTCTTGTTGCACTTCCTTGAACATAGTTTCTGGCAGAAAATTGGTGTTTGGGAGATAAATATTGTCTCATTGGGAAAAGCACGAAGATGGTCATTTATAAAGGGTTCTATCAAGGCTCAGCAGCAGTCTTTGAGGGTCAGCAGAAAAAGAGAAGATGAGAGAAGTCTTCTAAAGGTCAGAAAAGGTGGAGGAGGAATAAAAAGGAAGAAAGGGAGGGAGCACACATTTTTTTAAAGTACCTATATTAGGCCAGGTATTACACTAAACACTTCATAAATATTATCTCATTTGATCCTCACAACAACTCTGTCAATTTGGGGCTATTATTATTCCCATTTTTTGCATCTTGGTGGCTCAGTGTTTGTCCTGAAGTCAGGAAGACCTGGGCTTAAATCTGATCTCAGGCATTTACTGTGTCAGCTTGGGCAAATTACTTGACCTCTATGTTCCCATGTTTTCTCAACTGTAAAACAGGATAATAAAAACACCTATTTCTTAGTATTGTTGTGAAAAATCAAATGAGGTAATATTTGGAAATAGCTTAACATGGTGTCTGTCACATAGGTAATATATAAAAGCTATACTAATGAAGATGTTTTGAGGAAGCTGAGGCAAACAAAGTTTAAGGGCATTGCCCAGGGTCACACAATTATTAAGTGTCTGAGGCTAGAATTAAATTATGCACTTGACTTTCAATTCATTTTTGGTCCTTGCATATTTGGAAATCTTTTACTGTTGCCAAATTTTTCACAGCCCCACATGGGGTCCTGACCCAAGATGAAGGAGTGCTTAATTACTTCTGGTCCAACAACCTCCTTAGGCAGATAAGGAAGCTGAGGCCCAGAAAGGCTGAGTGCACCTTACTGTGCACGTCATCAGAACAGAAGGCAGCTGGAGCTTATTGGACCCTACCTGAAGGGCTTTCTCAAAGAACTTCCCCGTGGAAAAGCACCACCATGAAACATTGGCCAAAGGCAGTCCTTGGCTACAGGTCAGAATGAAACATCCCCCAAACTACCACTCCCACTCCTACCAGGGATGGTGAACTTCCTTTCAAGAAAACCTTTGGATTTCACATCTTCTCAGAAATTCTGGACGTGTTTAATACAGAGAGAGCTTTCTGGAAGACATCAAGGATCTTAAGCGATTGAATATCAGAGAAGAAACAGACCATACCACAACCTTTTCAGCTTCTAAAGATCAAAGGAGATCCAGTAACAGAAGCTCATAATACAGTCTGCCTGGAGCCATGGCAGCTGAGCACACAGAAGTGGGTTCACTGCTTGACCCAGCCCAGAAATGGATTGAGCTAAAATCTGAGACATCATTTCTTGTAAGCAACGGAACACCTAGCGTATAAATTATGTAACTTCCCCCCCCCACACACACACAAAAGAAAAGCAATATGAACAGAGGGATGAGGGGGAAAGATATTAGTAAATATCATTTAAGTTGATCTCTATTCTCTTCGGGGCCTGAGTGAACGTGAAGAAAAACTGTACCTCAGTTCAGCGGGGATATGTTTTGTGTTGTGGTCATTCTTGCTGTGCATTCTCAGTTAATTTCACTTTGTATTTGGTGTGAATTGGTCAAAATTATACTAGAGCAGTAATCACTGGTTAGATGATACTAAAGAAATACTAACTGGCCATGATTTTGGAGGAAGTACATCAGATGGAGGCTCATGAGCTCTAAAGGAAAGATAGCCTTAGACAATTAGGGTTACCTCTAGTGCCCAAGGGAGGAAAGCAGCAACCTAGCTCCAGGGACCTCACAAAGTGAAAGTTGGGAGATTGAACCTAAAACCTATATTGCTACATATGCAAAGTATTTGAGAGGGAGGGGAGGAACTATTGGCAGAGGGGCAAATATGAAACAGCGGGTACACCAGCAAAGAGGGCATGACTTGAGTATGCTCTAGAGAGAAAGTGGAACCCTCTAGTGTAGTAACTGCCAATTCTCCAAAATGAGGAGCTGTCCTCTCTTTTAACCAGAGAGAAAGGCACATAGATAGGAAAGGGGTTAGAGACACGTAACTCCTTCAACAAATGGGTGGGGTAGCAGGGCATTGTTAGGACCAATGGGTGGGGAATTTTTTGCATTATTTAAAATATTTCCATATTACTCATTTTGTATAAGAAGACTCAAATCAAAGAAAAAATGAATGAAGGATAAATTCAAATGATCCTCATTCCAAGTTCACTGCTCTACCTGTGTATACACTGTATGCACTCTACACTGTATAATCTAGTTTTATTCAGATAGATGCTTCTACCATCTCTGATACCTCAGTTTGAATATGTATTTTTTGTTTATTTGTTTCTTCGCTCAGAGATGTTTTTATTAGATACATGCTCCCATAGCAAGATATGAGGGTAAATCAGCAGGACTAGAGGACTTTAAATGTTTCCTTGACAATGGATTCTATTCCTTTGAAATTTAATGACTGGGCCTTACAGTGCCATGAAGACTTTTAATTTTATTTTTCAAAATTAATTAATTGATTGATTATTTTTGGTTTTTAGCATTCACTTTCATAAGATTTTGAGTTTTAAATTTTCTCCCCCTTTCTGTTGCCCCCTCCCCAAGGTGACTTTCAATCTCATATACATTCATATTAAACATATTTTCACATTAGTCATCTTGAAGGAAGAATTAGAAACAA
>CM053583.1:144675204-144710184 GCA_028627135.1 Pseudochirops cupreus
GGAGGAAAAATTGGGAAGAGAAATGACAATGATGCAAGAAAATCATGAAAAGCAAGTCAACAATCTGACTAAAGAAAATAACATCTTGAAAAATAGACTAACTCAAATGGCAAAAGAGCCCCAAAAAGCCAATGATAAGAAGAAAGGCTAAAAAAGCTGAATTTGCCAGATGGAAGAGATATTCCAGAAGCTCAATGAAGAGAACAATTCCTTCAGAATTAGATTGGAGCAAATGGAAGCTAATGACTTTATAAGAAATCAACATACTATTAAGCAGATCCAAACAAATCAAAAAAAAGAAGACAATATGAAATATCTTACTGGAAAAACCACTGACCTAGAAAATAGATCCAGGTGAGATAATTTAACAATTATTGGACTACCTGAAAACTATGATAAAAAAAAAAGAACCTAGAAATCATCCTTCAAGAAATTCTCAAGGAAAATTTCCCTGTGATTCTAGAAACAGCAGGCAAAAAAGAAATTGAAAGAATTTGCCAATCACGTTTTGAAAAAGATCACAAAAATAAAACTCCTAGGAGTACCATAGCCAGGTTCCAGAGTTCCCAGATCAAGGAGAAAATATTTCATTCAGCCAAAGAGAAACAATTTGAATATTGTGGAAATACAATCAAGAAAACACAAGATCTAGTAGCTTCTACATTAAGAGATTGAAGAGCTTGGAATATGATACTTTGGAAGTCAAAGGAGCTAGGATTAAAACCAAGTATCACTTACTCAGCAAGACTGAGGGAGTCTTGCTTCAGGGGAAAATATAGTCATATAGTTAGAAACATCCACTTTTGAAAAGGGACAGAGTCGAAGTAGAAAATAGAACAAGTGAGGGGCAGGATAGAATGGAGGGAAATATAGTCAGTTTTTCACAATATATCCGCTATGGAAATGTTTTGTGTAACTACACATGTACACCCTATATTGAATTGCTTATTTTCCCAGTAATGGCAGGTGAGGAGGGTAGAAGGGAAAGAATATGAAATCCAAAATTTTAAAATCAAATGTTTAAAAAATTTAATAATAATAATAAAAATTATTATTTTACAAGCACCTTGGAAATAAAATGTTCAGACATTGGGGTATAGAGATTCATCTTGTCCTATGGGAAAGTTGGAGGGGGGATAGAGAAGGATATAGGAGAGAGCAGATTGGGGGAGGGGTATTCAGTGGGATTGCTGTTTTCAGGTGGTGGGTAGGAGAAAGACTGGGCAAAAATTTTTAACTCAAAATCTTGTGGAAATGAATGTTGTAAATTAAAAATAAACAAACACCCCCCGCAAAAAAATAAATAAATAAAATTAGGGCTTTCTCAGAGACACTTCTAAAAATTCTTTCCCAGTTTTCTGCTTCCCTCCTAATCTTGTCTGCACTGGCACACATGAAGTTTTTCTGAACTGGAGTCTACTGGTTCCCATGGCTATGCCAAGGCGTGCAGGAGTCCTGGTGTTAATGATTGCCTACTCCACCACCCTTGGGCTCAGGATCTCCAGCTGGTTTGCTGAGACTGGGCTTGCTTCTTGCTGACACCTCTAATCTTAGACTTCTCCCCTTCCATGATAGTGAGAGGAACCTTTCCTCTCAATCTCTTGAGTTTCCTGGGCTAAAAGACTGTTTCACCCAGCCTTCCTGCTGGCTCCACTGTCTCAGGATTTTTCCTGAGGGAATATTTTATGGGTTTTTAGAGATCAGCAAAGGAGACTGAGAGTGATTCACTGCTTTATCTGCCATGTTCTCTCCTGGAAGTTTTTGAGTAAGTATTCTAAAAATAATATTGAGTCTCAACTTTCTAAATCTCGTTTTTTTTTTTTATAAAGTGAATAGCTAGATATGACAGATTTTTTTTCAAATAATTAAAAAAATATATTGCCTGGATTTCTACCTGCATCCTTTCCATTTGTCCTCCCCAAAAGCCATACAATAAAATGAATAATTTCTTATTTATTATTTTTTCAGGCAACCTGTAGCTTTATTAATCTGTCTCATTACCACTTCCTCTGGTTTAGCAAATTAAAAAGAAAAAAAAAACAAACCTGGAAAACAATATGGGATTTCAGCTGATTCTTGAAAGAAGCCAGCAATTCTGGGAACTAGAAGTGAAAAGGCAGATCACATCAGGGAATTGGATTATCCAGTGCAAAATCATAGAAATTGAAGATGGGATGTTGTATATTTTCAATATTAAGTTGCCCAATATAGAGGAGAATAACGTATAAAAAGACTTCTAAGATGGAAAGGGGCCAGGGTACACAGGTTTAAATGTCAAGCAGAGGATTTATCATGAAAGTGTTAAAGAGCCATGCGAGGTTGTGTTTTGTTTTTTTTTCTTTTATTTAAGGAGTGACATGGTCAAGTTTTTAGTAAAATCACTATAGAAAGCATGGGGTAGACATAATCAGATCTATGCTTTAGAAAACTCTCCTTGGACGTCATGTGGAAAATAGACTGAAATGTGGAGTGAGTTAAGTGACAAAGATAAATTTGAAGGCTATTGCAGTATTCCAGGTAAGAGGAAATAAGACCCTGAACTAGACACAAAGCTTCTTAAAATGTTGGTTGTGACCCCATATGAGACTGCATAACTGAATTGAGGGTTTTGAAAATTTTGGCAACAGTAAAAGGTTTCTGAATGTGCATTGACCAAAATTAGTTCAAAACCAAATGCGTAATGAATCCAAGGAGTGTGTAACAGCACTTGTATATTTTCTATCATGCAACTTTGCAACCTTGGTTCTGGGCACACAACATGTTTACTTTGCACTTTGCTTTCTGGTGTGCCACACAACACCAACAAACACTGCCAGAAACACTTGAGCTCAGATTTGAGATTATTATTCATTTGAATTTGTTTTATAGTATCTTGATTTCTCATTAAGTCCTTATCTTTCACTTGCCACAATC
The DNA here is from genome assembly GCA_028627135.1 of Pseudochirops cupreus. Taxonomy (NCBI): domain Eukaryota; kingdom Metazoa; phylum Chordata; class Mammalia; order Diprotodontia; family Pseudocheiridae; genus Pseudochirops; species Pseudochirops cupreus. The sequence continues at coordinate 144,678,118 of CM053583.1, forward strand.
TAATTTTGAAGGAATTATTTTCTTCAGTGAGCTTTTGAAGTTCCTTTTCCATCTAGCCAATTCTTCTTAAGACATTCTCCTCATTGGCTTTCTGAACCTCTTTCTCTTGCCATTTGATTTAGTTTGTTTTTAAGGCATTATTTTCTTCAGTCAAATTGTTGCCTCTCTTTTCATGATTTTCTTGCATCATTCTCATTTCTCTTCCAAATTTTTCCTCTACTTCTCTTAATTGATTTTTGAAATCCTTCTTGAGCTCCTCTATAGTCTACAACCACTTCATATTTTTCTTGGAGGCTTTTCATGCAGAGGTTTTGGCTTTGTTGTCTTCTTCTGGCCCTATATTGTGGTCATCTTTGTCCTCCCCAAAAGATTTTATAGTCTGATTGTGCTTCCCCTGTTTTGCTCTTCTTGCGGGTCAGTTCCTTTACTTTTGAGCTCTTTGCCATGGTAGATCTCTGTTTCCAGAGTGGAGAGTGATTTGTCCCAAATTTCTGGGGTTTTATGCAGCTGTTGTCAGAGTTCTTGTCAGAGCTATGAGGAGGGCACCCTCTCTAGAGCTACCACAAGTTCTGCTGTGCTAGTGCTCCTCATCCCAGGACTGCCACCTAAGACTGCTATCCATATCCAAGCAAGGGAAAGTAAGACCAATTACCAATATAAATAGTCCCTTAGTCCCCCTGTGATCTGTAGGCCTGGAGGTCAGGAGGCAACCACACAGCAGTAGCTGCAGCTACCTCCACCTTTGCCGCCCCGGGGCCAGGGGCCAGACTGTGCTCTTCTCCAACTCAGTTCCAGCAGAGGTTCCTCTACTGACCTTTTACTTTCTCCTTGGCATTTATGGGTTGAGAAGTCTGGAAACCACCCAAGATGCCAGTGATTCACTGTCCTGAAGTCTATTCTGGCCAGTCTGTGTCATACGTCTGTGTTGCATTGGGTCTGGGCTGCTGCAGCTCATGTGGGACTGCTTTCTGCTCCCAACTTGGTGTGATAGATCCTTCCTGTCAGCTTGACAGGCTGCCTTCAGCAGGATATTTTCTTCTCTCTGTCACTTTGTGGGCTCTGTAGCTCTAAAATCTGTATAGAATCATTTCTTTTCTTTTTTTTATTAATTAATTTTTATTTTTTATTTAGAGTCATTTTTCTTTACAGGTGTTGGAGGTGATTAGAGCCAGAGCTCAAGCAAGTTCCTGCTTTTACTCCACCAGCTTGATTCTACAACCCAATTCAAGACTATTGCGTGCCCATGAATTGCATTGTTTTTGCTGTACCTACAAAGTTTTGAGCTCCTAATGAAACATAGTAGTTTAATTATGGAAAACAAAGATTTTTAAATATTTTCCTATCATAATTCCTCAGCAAATTAGTATATCTTTGGAATGTGTTGTGCTAGAATGTTTGATTTAAAAAAACTGCTGTTATCTCTGTTTTTTACAGAAACATAAGTGTTTAATTGCAGAAAGTAAAGACAAAAACCCTTTAATAATATTTCTCTACCATCATTGCTATATGTGTAAGTGTGAAGAACAATTTATAAAATTAAGCTCAAGCAAATGCAATTTCATATACTACATCTAGTATTTATTTGAGAAATTATTAGCAATATTTATTTATATTTTAGGGAAAAATACTTTTCATTCATGAAGAAGTGGCTGAATGTAGTCAGAAAAAGTAAAAATACTGATGACTATAAAACAGATTATTCATTACAAGTTTGTAGTACATCTAAATTGACAAGAAAAAAGATACTATGTTAAATCATTTTTGTGCTATGGATTTACTTTTAAATGATGATGATGTGGGAAAACATTATTTCTTAATTTGTAATGAAATGTTAACTATGGAGGGCATGAAACAGTCAAACTAAAATGACATATTAATACCAAGCTTGTTGTATACTGTATTAAGCCAAAGGAATATTTTAAAATATTTAAAAAATAAAAATAAAAACATTTTTTGAGAAATTTGTTACAGTATATGAAAAGTATTTACTTGCATATTATGAAACTTATTTAAATGTAAAAACTATAAATCCCTATGTGATAGGAGAAGACCTTTTGTTACCTGCTGCTATTAAAATATCAGAAATAGTCATAGGAAAAAAAAGTATGGTGATGAATTTATAAAATTCCCTCACTGAACAATACTGTTTCCAGAAGAATTTCTGAAATTACTAGTTACCAATTCTAGTAGCTTATTACCAGGCTTGAGGGAAGCCAAAAGTTTATAATTCAGTTAGGAAAAAAAAAACAAACAACAACTGATATTTCTAACATGGCATAGTTGTTACTTTATGGAAGATACGAGGGAAGCATACATGAAGAATCACTTTTTTCTTGTTGTTGTTACCCTTTGTTTGCCCTCCACACAGGAGGGGAAGATTTTTTCTTAAAGTTTATGAATTTTTTACAGATGAAGCTTTACAGTGAAAAAATTGCTTTGGAGTCTGACAGTGCTGGAGCAATGATGGGCAAGAATGTTGGATTTTTTGCATGTATTCAGGCTGGTGGCAAAAAATATATCACTTTTCCTCACTACATGATCCATAAGGAGGCACTTGTAGTTAAAAAAAAAAACAAAAAAACAAAAAAACAACAACAAATGTGACCAGTTAGATGTTGCACTTTGCAATACTATCAAAATTATGAACTTCATTAAAATCCATGTCCCTAATAATCATTTGTTTTCAAGATTTTGGAAAGACATGGCCTCTGATTATGAAAGTTATAACTACATGCAGAGGTAAGGTGGCTTTCAAGAGAGTGAAGTCTAAACAGATTATTGAAAGTGAAAGATCAAGTTTTATTTTTGACTCAACAGAAATTGGATTATGTTAATTTTATTTCAAAGTGACTTTTGGCTTTCAAAACTATGTTTCTTATTAGATATTTTCAAATTAAAACATGTCACATCAAGGAAAAATGTAACATGTACGTTAAAAGATAAAATTGAAAGTTTATCTAAAAAGTTAGTATATGTAAGAATAGGGTAGAAAACTTTTCTTTAGAAATGTTTATAGCTACAGATGATTTTATAATTGAAAATAACCTTCCCAAAGATTCAATTCTAAGAGTTATGATTGATCATCTGAAATATGTGGAGACACAGGTTCAAAAATGGATCCTTTCCAATTTTGATTCTATAATATGACATTGGATTCATAGATGATACTCAATTGAAATAAAAAAAAAAAACAATGCCAATCACATCTCATTAAAAGTTCAAGGAGAATTTGCCAAATTATAAAGTGTCACAGGTTTAAAACTTGACTTTCCTAAAAAAATCATAAAATGAATTTTGTCTTGGGATTAGGACAGAATTTCTAACAATTTCTGAAATGGCCCTAAACATACATTTTGGACTATGTAGTTATGAGAAGCAGTGTTCCCAATATTGACAATTACAAAATATCAATCTACTCTGTAAATGTTGAAGAACCTGCAGTATCAAATATTCTACCAAGATCTAATTCTTTACATAAAAATAAACGAGCATATCCATCTTGTTAGTGTGCAAATTTGCTTTAATCTTTAATAACTAGTAAAATCATATGTGTACCAAAGAATTATTTTCACATTTTTTTTTTGCATGGGGGAAGACAGGGCAATTGTGGTTAAGTTATACTGGCCCAAGGTCACAAGACTAGTAAGTGTTAAGTGTCTGAGGTCAAATTTGAACTCAGGTCCTCCTGACTTCAGGGCCAGTGCTCTATTTTGTGTGCCACCTAGTCACCCCCACATACATTTTTTTATTATTTATTATAAAAAATTAGTATATCTATTTTATACACCTATATACCCATGGTCATTTAAACATTCTTGGGTGAAAAGGGGTCATGGTTGGAAAAAGTTTAAGAAGTCCTTAACTTGGAGTAGTGACTATTTGTAAGGAGGGAAGAGGGAGTACATAAGCAATTTATGTATTCCCAAAAATTCTATTTTTGGAAATAGAAGCAGTTTTGCAGTTTTTTAAGTATGTGGGATAAGTAAGAGAGAGGCAAGTGGAGGAAGACACTGATTTTGTAAACCTGAGTGAGTAGGGATGGTTGTGTCCTCTACGACAAAAATTTCAGAGCAAGGTGAGATTATAAGGAAGCCTAATGAGTTCTTTTTAAAACAGGTTCATTTTTCAGGGGGCCATGGGACATCCAGTTTGAAACTTTGAATAGGCACTTGTTGATGCAGGACTAAAGATCAAGGAAAAGAGACTAGAGTTAAGTAAAACCAAGCAAATTTTTAAAATAGACATGATAACTGAGACCTTTAAAACTGATTAGCTCGCTGTGTGAAATAATACAGAACAAAAAGAGAGGGCAAAGATAGAGCTTTAGGAATACCCATAGTTAGTGAAAATATCATGAATGATAATATAGCAAAGGAATGATTAGTCAGGTAGGAAATGAACAATGTTACAGAAACCTAAAAAGGAGAAATTATCCCCCAAAAGGAGGTGATAAAATACAAAGATAAAGAAAAATAGAAATTGATTAAAGACTGTTACACTTGATCATTTAGAGAGGACTTTAAAGAGAAGAATTTCGGTTTTATGATGAAGTTGGAAGCCAAATTGTAGACCTTTTACAAGAAATTGGGGAAGAAAATAAGAGGGAGCACTTAACACAGTGTTTTTTTTCAAGGACTTTAACTGAGAAGATAGGATCTTATGAAATTTTTGTTTGTTTTGGGATTGTAGCATAAAGGAGACATAGAAATGTTGGCAGGAAGAGAGGAAGGGACAGTAGCCGAAAGATTACTGAAAATTGAGAGTGGGGGTGGTATGAGGGCAATAGTTTGGAGAAGAGAAGAGGTGATAGCATAAAACTTATATGTCAAAGGGTTGACCTTTGCTAGGAGAAAGCCCATTTCATCATCAGAAACTAGTGTGAAGGAGAAAATCGTGGGGGAATGGTATCATAGAAATATAAGATGTAAGAGAATAGCCTTAATTTCTTTGGTAAAATATGATTGTAGTCCTCAATTGAGATGATAGGGAAAGGGGGTTTAGTGGGAGGTTTTAAGGAGAAAAATTTTAGGACAGCTGCTTTTGAGTGGAATAGAAAATCAATTATGGAGTGTAAGTATTATTACCTTCTTGCTCTGATGTCCCACTGGAAATCATATAATATAAATTTGTAATGGAATCAGCTCCTCCTAATATCATAAAAATTGGAACAAAGGATGTAGGTCAAGGGAATAATCCAGGGTTGTATTTTCACAAAGCATGATTTGCAATAGAACAAGGGAGCACAGAATTCAGGAGTAGAGGGAACATAGTGTAGAGAACAATGTTGTATTCAAATTATAAATAAACACAAAAAGTGAGTTGGATAGTTAGGATTTTGCACTTTTCCCCCATTCCTAATAAGTGACTGTCAGGCTTTTATTTAAATATAGATAAAGAACACACTATTTGCCAAGGAAATCCATTCCATTCTTGAACACTTGTAAGTGTTAGAAAATCAATCATCTAATACTGAGATAAATTCTTCCTCTTTAACTTCCATCTACTCCATGTAGCCTTGAACTGAAGGATCAAGAAAAATGTTTAATTCCTCTTCCACATGACAGTCTTTCATATATTTAAAGATAGAATCCATGCCTAAGACATTATGCAGAATATGAGAATGGGAGCCAATTGGTTTCTAGTCCCATAATAACCACTAAATAGCTGTGTGGCATTGTAGGTAAGATAACTACCACAACACTCAGTTTTCTGATCTTTTGATAAGATTTGCCTTTAAGTGTTAATTGTTGCAGGAAAGTGCAATGCAAAATGTAAAGTGATATAAAGAAGTGAGTCTAAGGGATCAAAGGGCTTGGAATACGATATTTCAGAGGCCAAAGTAGATAGAATTAAAACCAGGAAGCACCTACCCAACAAAACTGAGTATAACACTTCAGGGGGAAAATAGATATTCAATGAAATAGAGGAATTTCAAGCATTCTTGATGAAAAAAAAAACAGAATTGAACAAAAAATTTGACTTTCAAATACAAGAAGCAAAAGAAGCATGGGAAGGTAAACGGGAAAAAGAAATCATAAGTAACTTATTAACATTGAACTATTTACATTCCTATGTAGAAAAAAAATAATTGAAACTCATGAGACTTTTCTCAGTATGAGGATGGTTGAAGGGAATATATATGTATGTATGTACATATGTATATGTGTATGTATGCATATATATGTATGTATAGGAGAGTGTATGTGTGCTTATATATATATGTGTGTATATATGTGTGTACATGTATACATAGAGGGCACAGGATGAGTTGAATATGGAGGAATTCTACTGAAAAAATAAAATTAAGAGGTGAGAGAGGAATATATTGGAAGAAGGAGAAAGGGAGAGATAGAATAGGGTAAATTATCTCATGTAAAAAAAAGGCAAGAGAAAACTGTGACAATGGAGTGGAAGAGCAGGAAGGTGAAAGGGAATGAGTCAACCTCACTCTCATTGAATTTAGATTAAGGAGGCAATAGCATATATACTTAATTGGGTATCTTACCCTATAGGAAAGTAGGAGGTAAGGGGATAAGGGGTGGGGGTGATATAAAGGAGGGCAGATTGGGAGAGACGGTAGTTAGAAGCAAACATTTTTGCAAAGGGACAGAGTGTATTGGTAATGGAATTTGTAGATGCACCTGTATTGGCTTGGTTTTTAGGTTGAGTGTTAAAACCCAGAGCTTGTGAATCCCACTTGTGGGATGGGATTGTTGATGTGAAGAGAGAGGGCTGAACTGGGAGGAACTGTGAATTGAGAAAGAGGCCCAAGCCTAGAGAAGGCCAGAAGGACTTTGGGAGAGCAGTATCCTGTATCATGGAGCCTGAGTTGCTAAGAAAAAGACTGATAGGAGTCCATTGAAACTGCTATCTGGAACTGCCACCCAGTACTGTCAAGGACTGAGGAGGCATGGCTGTGATGCCGGTATTTTGTCTGTCTGTTTTGATGTTGTTTTGCCAGATTCACCTGATGGTAAAGGACAGTGCTGCTGGGGTAGAGGTCCTGGAACCTGGCTGTTAGTTCAGAAGTCCTGAAGGGGGACTTTCTTTTGATACCTGCACAGAAATCCTGGAAGAGGGCCTTGCTGATGTTTTCAGGGGTTCTGGGACTGTTCTACAGGCAGAGAGTGACTTGATGAGGACACTGGCTATAACTTTGTTGAGCCTTGTCTCCCCAGGAACTGAGATTGCTGAGGACTTGCCTGGAGTGAAGATGAAAGAAGATCCTTTCCTTGGGTATTCAATGCTGAGATTAACTTTGTTGTAACTTAAGGGTGGATAGCCTTTTGTGCTCTCCTGCCCTTTTTGAGATTCAGGGGTGGGAAGCCTTTGAGTTTTTTTTTGTGCTCTGTGATTGACCAAATGAATGTAATTTGTTTATGGTTAGAAACTAATCTCCATTTGAGAAGAGACTTTTGATTGACTAAATGAATGTACTGTCTAGAGGTGGAGTAGTACCTAGATTGAATTGAGAATTTACTTGCTAAAGGAGCAAGTTACACTGTATTTTGACTTTCTCTGATCTGTGAATGTTTGCTGAATAAATGAGATTTACTATGCTGGTAAGCTGAACCTTGGAAGTTACCTTTGCTAGGCATTACACAGAGTCAAAGGAGAAAACAGAATAAGTGGGGGGTGGGATAGGATGAAGGGAAATATAGTTAGTCTTTCACAATATATCGACTATGGAAGTGTTTTGAATAATTACGCATGGACAACCTATATTGAATTGCTTATCTTCTCAATGGGCACAGTTGAGGAGGGAAGAAAGGAAAGAATCCAGAACTCAAAGTTTTAAAAACAAATGTTAAAAAAAAAATGTTTTTTACATGAAACCAGGAAATAAGATATACAGGCACTGGGATATAGAAATCCATCTTGAGCTATAGAAAAGTTAGGAGTGGTGGGGGAGGATATAAGAGAGAACAGATTGGGGGAAGGGGTTTTCAGTAGCTATGCTGTTGTGAGGTGGGAGTAGAGGAGAGACAGGAAGAAAATTTGCAACTCAAAATCTTATGGAAATGAATGTTGAAACTTAAAAAGGAATTAAAAAGTAAGATATAGAGGATTACAAAGGAAAGAAATTATATTAAAATTAAAAAGAAGTGAGTCAAATTAGTGAAGGTATGATAGGTAACATTTACATAGTACTTTAAGGTTTGCTGAAGGAATGTGGTATACTTGATATGTACAATTCTATTATATAGATTAGAAAACAAAGACCCAGAGTGGTTAAATGACAAATGATAGTGAAACAACTAGTAAAAGTCTGTGGCAGGATTTGGATTTGTCTTTTGCTTGACCCAAAGTCCTGTGCTTTTTTTCACAACAGAAGCAAGCTATTCTGGATGGTAGTAGTGCATATAGGTCACAAAATAGATTAAGCGTCAGGCCCAGAGTCAGACAGTCTCATCTCCCTGAGATCAAATCTAAAATCAGAAGTTTATTGACTGTGTGACTCTGGGCAAGTCACTTAAGCCTGTTTGCTTCAGTTCCTCATCTCTAATATGAGCTGGAGTAGGAAATGGTAGACTACTCTGGTATTTTTGCCAAGAAAACCCCAAACAGGGTCAGTAACAGTCAGAGATGATTGAAATGACTGAACAATAATGTTCACAATATTTATTGAGTTTTTCTGGTGTTATAAACTTGTAGAATATATGCAAGGCAAGCCTTGCTATAAAAGAGTTCATACACTATAGCTACTCACTTTCATGTATATTACATTTTACCATTTTCCCACTTCAGCCCTAAACTTGAGTTTTATAATGTCATGGAGGTGACCCAGTATTCTCAAAGTCTGTGTCATTGGATCATAATTGATGTCAGGTCCTGTCAACCTGCAAAGGTTTTTCCAATGAATCTAGCAATAAATCCTATATCTGTAATCTGAGGACCAGTCCAGCTAAGTACCAAAAGACTGACCTTCAGAGACCTGGGCTTCTGGTAATGTTGTTTGTTTAATTGTTTATTTTTTCCCTTCCCAGCCAAAATCACAAAGAATATCTACTGAAGTGTGGAGAAATTCCAATCTACATCAATGCGGGAAATACCCACATGGATTAAATCATGAATCTTTGAAATGTTGAATTGTTTTTGGTTTATAAAATGCTTTCTTCTTGACAGCTTTGTCAGTCAAGTAGGAAATATTAAAACTTTCATTTTAAAGAAAAAATATATGAACCCTAGAAGATTAATTGAGTTGACTAGATTCATATATGTCAAATGACTGAAATCCTTATCTTGTGATCCAAGGCCACCATACCTCTCCAGAGAATACAAGATGAACAGAGATCCTATTTTATTATATACCTACATATACATACCTGTGTGTTTATGTATTCCTTTCAAGAGAAGGTGAGAAGATATCTATGCTACCAGATATTGAAGGTAGTACAAGTAGAGTAGACAGATAAGCAAACAGTTAATTTTTTTTAATCATTGCTCATCCTTTCTGTTTTAACTTTTTTTAAACTTTTATTTATTTTAGTTTACATCATTCATTTCCATGAGATTTTTAGTTACAAATTTTCTCCCCATCTTTCCCCTACCCACCACGCCAAAACAGCCATCTCACTGTATAACCCCTCCTCCAATCTATTCTCTCCTATGTCCTCCCCCATCACCACTCTGACTTTCCAGTAGGGCAGAATGGATCTCCCTTCCACAGTGCCTGTGTATCTTAAGTTGCAGCTGGGTGTAGTTAATAATTGTGTGTGTGTATATATATATATTTAACATTTGATTATAGAACTTTAAATTCAAGATTATTTCTCTTCCTACCTCATCACCCACCCCCACTAGAGGGACAAGCAATCAAATACAGGCTGAACATGTGTAATTACGCAGAACCTCTTCACAGTAGGCATATCGTGAGACACTGATTACATGTCTCTTCTTCCTATCCAGCTCCCCCATTCCCCTCTCTACCCTGTCCCTGTCCCTCTACAGAAGTGTGCACTTTCATAGACTCTCCCCCTCCCGCCTTGCCCTCCCTCCATCATCCCACCTCCCATCCCCATTCCCCCTACTCTTCTGTGTGGCAAGATACCCAGTTTAGAGTTTATGTCATTCCTTCCCTAAGCCAAGTTCAGTGAGAGTAAGGTTGGCTCTTTCCCTTTTGCCTTCCTGTTCTCCCCCTCTATTGTAACAATTATCCTTTGCCTCTTCCATGAGATGCTCAACCCCATTCTGTCTCTCCCTGTCTCCTCTCAATCTAATCCTCTCTCACCTCAGGATTTCACCTTTTAGAATATTGTCCCTTCCTATTCAATTGATCTTATGCCCTCTATGTATTCATATATGTACGTACTCAGATATGTAACAAACAGTTTAAATAATCTCCCAGAAGACTGACTATGATAGAAAGATCAATTTTGATATGGTTGTTTCTTCCATAAAAAGTGAGTGTTCATGTTTTGAGGAGGAACTGGGAGGTTTAAAGGTTTAATAAATTTCATAAAACTTCAAATTCCTTAAGTCTTAATGTGGGGAAACTGAAAGTTTAAATCCACCTACTCACTAGCAATAAAACATTTTCATAGGCTCTTATACAGAGGGATAGAAAAGGGGGAGAAATTGAGAAAAGGACAAAAAAAAGGTCACTATTTTACAAACCAAATGTCAGTCTTGATTTTATCCCTCCATCAAATCAAATGATATAATATATGCAAAGCACTATATAAACTTGAGCTGTTTTCACTCATTAATTCACCAAATATTTATTAATTGTCTGTTTTCTCACCCCCCCCCCAACATTAGGCTTCCCCAGTCTAGTTTCTTGCAGTAGGAAAATTAAGACACGGAATAAAGGTCTAGTGTCTGACAACATAAAATGATAATATTTTTAAAGGGAAATTTTGAGTCGTGTGGATTTTTGTAGGATTTTTTTTTTGCTGAAATGATAGTAGTGTTAATGGATTCCTTAATCCTAAAAGTTAAAAATTTATGAACTTTAAAAAGCATAGAATTTGGAATAATTGTAATCTTACTATTTAAGCCATGCCTATTTAAATCTTAATAAGAAGATATGAAGACAAGTTAGAAGTAACCATGGAAAAATGAATGAATTAATTATAAAAACATTTATTAAGTATGTATATGTGTAAAGCAGTGTGCTAAGTGCTAGGCAAGCAAATAACAAAATATTTTTCTTTTTTTATAAAAGTATAATTTCCCAGGTTATTTCTTTTAATTGGGTTTGTTTGGGTTTTTTGCTTTGTATGAGATCATGATTGCTACCCCTGCCTTCAGCTTTCAGCTGAAACAAAATATACATACATACATACATATATATATATATATATATATATATATATATATATATATATATTCTGTTTCAGCTCCTTATTTTTAACTCTGTGTGTGTCTTTCTGTTTTAATTTTTTCTCTTGTAAAGAACATATTGTTGGATTGCTGTTTGTAATCTATCCTGCTGTCTGCTTCCCTTTTATCAATGCATTCATCTGATACACATTCACAGTTATGATTACTAACTGCATGTTTCCTGCCATCCTATTTTCTTCTGGGAGGGAGTACAGAGTTTTCAGGGAGGACTAGTACCTCTTGAAGGCTTCTGAAACCCTTTTCGGGTCTGCTCATCCACCTTTGGCGTCCACTTTTCACCCAGCTCTAACCTGTGGCTCCATAAAGCACAGACAGTGGCTACAGCTTGGTTGTTATTGTTTGTCCTTTGTTCTGGAAAAGGACCATGCCATTGGGAAGGTGATACCATGACTGGCAGGTTAATTGAATTTAAGTAGAGAGGGTTGTGCTAAGTCACCAGACTTACTTTCTCCTTCAGAGTCATCTGGGTTCAGTGGCAAGATATAGATCAGGACAACTGGAGATGGCCCTGAATACAGTGAGAGACTTTGACCTTTTTAAGCTAAGGTCTTCCCTAGGTCTCAGTTTGACTCTGATGTAGGCAATTGACAAGCTCTTTTCAAAGCTGCTCATCTACCTTTAGTGTCCTCCTATAACTCAGTTCCAACCTATGACTCCATAAAGATATAGCATGCACAGTGGTTACACCTTGGTAAAACTGTCTTGGCAGATGGGATAAACCAGGTTGAGGCTAACTGAGTTAGGAGGATGTCTATCCCAATCATGTGAAGACTTTCCCTGGTGGAATGGGCAGTTGAGAACTATTTGTTCCAGTGCCATGAAGGCAGTTAAAGCAGGTGTTATGGAGCTCTTAGAGACTGGTCAGACAACAAAGACACTAAGATCATCAACTGTATCCTGGGTCATCATCCATTATCCTGACTTTTATTTTGCCACTGGACTTTAATGACTCTGGAAGAGAGAGTGAGGCTAATGACTTTGTTCAATTCTATCTCACGTGTCAAGATATGACCACATGATGTCATTGATCCTCTTCAAAAGTGAATGACAACCAACACTTTCTTTTGTTTCTCCTTCTTTCTCTCTTTTTTCCTTATTCCTCCTCAAAAATCTATTTTGTTTCTTACCAGTACCTCTCTTAATTCTTCCTCCCTCGTGTCACCACTCTCCCTTTATTTTATTCTTTCCTGTCTTCTTTCCTTCTTGGGTAAGATATATTTTTGTATCCAACTAAGTGTGTATATATTTTTCCCTTGCTGAACCAATTCTGATGAGAATGAGGTTTATGCGGTCTGTGCCATCTCCCTACTGTAACAACAATGCAATATTCACAATGCCTAGAGTGACTATAAATATGCTGGTATAGTTATTAATTGCAAAATGTAATAGGCTCTCTACATGGGGGACATATCCAGAACATTTATTCAAATACAAAAAAGCTGAGACCCCCCAAACCAGAAAGTCAAAGCCATTATAGTCACCACAGAGTTGGCACACAAGAGTTAATGCAGTAAACATCCACATTCTCATGCCTTCATAACAAAACAGGCTCCCTCAGGCAAAGATCCTCCTCTTCTCACTCACAGTAACTGTTCAGCCTCCACACAGCTTGCTCCCAGTAGCTCTGGCCCCATACAGTTCCTGTCCCTGGCAGTCCTCAGCAGAAGTCCTCAGTAAAAGTTCTGACTGGCTCTCAGAAGAAGTTCTTGCTGGCGCCACCACTTATAGTCACTGTGCTGGCTCTAGTTGCCCCCTACTCAGCTCCGGCTCCTCCCTACCTGGCTCTGGCTCCTCCCTACCCCACACCTTTATGTTATGTCAGCAAGTTCAAGGGACAAGGAAGATCTTCAAATCCCATTACTATTTTACTACCCCATTTTCCCTTCCACTTGTAATGGCAAGAAAAGAAGTACTTAGTGACTTGTTTCAGTTATTTAAGTATTTAGCACCTTGTATGAGTCCTGCCTTGTGATTTGAAGGTGGGAGGAATTTGCTCAAGCAATAGGAAGGGTAAGACAGGAAGGAGATTGCCATATAAAAGGAGGAACACAAGCTGGGACTGAGCAGAACTGAGAAGAACACTTATAATGACCAACATTTTGTGTTGATATTACTTTGTCAGATCTGTCTGCTGAAAAAGGATGTTGCTGTTGTTACAGAAACCCTGGGGCCTTAATGCTGGTTCAGAAGCCCTGAAAGAGGATTTTCTTGTTGTCTGTTTACAGAAGTTCTGGAGGAGGGTTTTACTGATGTTTTCAGAGGTCCTGGGACTATACTAATGATTTGTGTTGATTTCTCAGACCTTGTCTCATCTTTGCTGAGTAGGTTATTATTGGTTGTAATCTTAGCTCTTTGACTTCCAGAATGTCATTTTAAGCCCTCCACACCTTTAATGTGGAAATTGCTAAATCTTGTGTGATCCTGACTGTCCCTCCATGATATTTGAATTGTTTCTGGATGCTTGAAATATTTTCTCCTTCACTTAGGAATGCTTCAATTTGACTATAATAATTAATTTTGATATTTCTTTCAAGAGAGATAGGTGAATTTTTTCAATTTTTCAATTTCTATTTTACCCTCTGGACCTAAGATATCAGAAAAAAAATTCCCTTGTAATTTCTTGAAATATGGTGTCTAGGGCTTTTTATTATCATGGTTTGCAGTTAATACAATCATTTTTAATTTATGTCTTCTCAGGACATGGCCCCAACACCGGTGCTAGAATCACATAAGGGGCTCAGCTCTCATGTTTTTGTCCTTCACCAGACTACAGGAAAAAAACAAAAACAAAAAAAACACGTGACACACTACGCAGGGCAACATTGTCCAGGACAAAATAGAAACCTGAAGACGGGTAGGAGGCCTGCAGGTAGAGGTTGGTCTGGTGGTTGTCAGTGTCCTCAGCAGGTGGTAGACTGCAGAGAGGCAAAGGTCAGCTGATAAGAGTTTTGGACACTGCTATCCTGGTCTGCCCTCTGGCTTTTATCCAGGAAAGAGCTCTTTTCCTGTAGAGCTGCAAGATATAACATTTCTTTCTGCCTTGGCACTGTGACCATGGCTCCTCTTCCCTTATGACAAGAGCACCTCTCCACCATTGAACTGCAGCCCTGAATTGTGACCTAGAATTAAATATGAAAAATAGAGTTGCAGTTGTCAGGCCCTGGATCCAGTGCTAGTAAAGAATCTCCTGCAGTCTCTTTCTGATCAATTGTCTCATCCCCTTTTGGTCCCTTAACTGAGAGGTCCCAAAGGAGCTGTTGTTGCTGCTGTTGTCACAGCCATCTCCAAGGCCTATTGCTGGTGTTGTGTGTTCCAGGCTTGTCACCACCCCAGTGGTACAGACTGCTCCTGCCAACCTTCTAAGTTGTCTTAGTCTTGAAAAATGCCTCATCCTGACTTTTGTTAGCTCTGTCACTTCAGAATTTGATTTGAAGTGTTAATGTAAAGCTGTTTGGAAGGAAATACTGATAGAGTTCCCCTGGGTTACTCCCTCTACTTGGCCATCTTGGCTGCCTCAAGAAGGTCATATTTTAATAAAATGGAAGGTATATTTTGCCAAATCAACTCTGAACAGAAACATGGGATTAGTACAAATTTTGGATTACTGTATAACTCATCACTTTTTCCAGGCCATTTCCTTTTTTCCCCTCTGAGTTGCTAAATATGTTTGAGTATGTTACCAATGATGACCTACATGCCATTAAAATTATATGATCTAGGAAATATGCAATTAGAAATTGAGGTCAACTATTTATGTGCCAACAAGTTGGTAGCCAGAGGTATTCACTGGTACTCCACAAATATAAAAAGTCCAGAAAAGATATTTTTTTGTCTGAAAGAGTACCACTTCTTTGGAATACTTTTGGTTGAAAGTGAATAAAGGTAAGAAAAAGAGAAAAGTATGGATGGGTTAATTTTTGTAGTGAAGGCAGTAGTACCTACATTAAGAGATTATTGATCCATTAAAGTTAAGTTAAAGAAGGAGCTTCCTTGTACCTAATAGAGCTTGTTTTGGTGACAATGATTAGGCATAAACTCCAAAACACAATTAAAGTTTAATCACCAGAAAGGAGTATAAAAAAGAGATTCCATTTCCATTATCTAAAGTATAACTACATTAGCTGTGACTCCTAAAGTGCTATAGGCACAACCCTGACATATTACAAGCAATCCATTTCTCATGATAAATTTTGCTCTCCAAATACCTCACTAATGTGTTTTGAACAGTTACTTGATCACTGTTTAAGCTATTCTAAGAATGTGAACTGATTGTCCCTTACCCCGAACCTGATTACAGATTTCCTTAGAATTTCCTTAGAAACTGTTGTAATAAAGATAGGACACTTCACATTCAATACAATAGATACATGCCAAGCATATGAATTTCTTTGGACTTTATTACTCTCAGGTTTGAAACTGCTACATTGATAAACCAACATAATAAATTCCTCATAGGTGATATCAATCATGTTGTAAGATTTCGAATCTGTGATCAATTAACTTGTAACCACCTGTCATAATCATATACGCATCTAATAGCAATAACACCAAAATAAAACCATAATATAGTGTGTCTTGAAAAATATATTTTTGTCTTTATTAATTTGTTTGTTAACTTTTAGTTTACAAGATTCAATTCCATAATCTCTTGAGTTTCAAATTTTCTCTCCCACCCTCTTTCCTCTTTCCCTGCCCCAACCATGTCACATTAGACATTAGTCAGGTTATAAAGAAGGAGTATAAGCAATGTAATGAACAATGGGGAAGAGGAAACAACACCAAACAAGACAAAGAAAGAGAGCAGGTAGTTTGCTTCAGTCTGCACTCAAATTCTGTTCTTTCTAGCTCTTTCTAGTTCTTTCTCTGAATGTAGACATCTCCTTCCATCATGAGTCTTTGAGAGCTGTTGTATAACCTTGCATGGCTAAGGAGAGTCAAGTCTGTCAAATCAGTCATCACACATACTTTATTGTGTAACAAATTTCTCCTGGATCTGCTCTTCTCACATAGCATCAGTTTGTATAAGCCTCTGCAGGTAAATATGAAGTCAATCTGATCCTCATTACTTATAGCATAATAGTATTCCATTACATTCATATACCACAACTTGTTTAGCCATTCCCCAATTGAAGGTCATACCCTTAATTTCCAATTTTTTTGCCACCACAAAGAGAGAAGCAATAAATATATTTGTACTTACATGTTTTCCTCTCACTTCAATAATCTCTTTGGGATACAACACAAGAAATGGTATTACTGGGTCAAAGGGTACTCGATTATTGAAAGCCCTTTGGACATAGTTATGGATTGCTCTCCAGAATGGTTGAATCAGTTCACAACTCCACCAACAATGCATTAGTGTTCCAGTTTTCCACATCCTCTCCAGCGTTTGCCATTTTCCTCTTTTGTCATCTTTGCCAATCTGACTGGTGATATGTGGTACTTCAGAGTTGTTTTGATTTGCATTTCTTTAATCAATATTGATTTGGAGCATTTTTTTCATATGCTTATAGATATCTTTAATTTCTGCCTCTGAAAATTACCTATTCATATCCTTTGACCATTTTTTAATTGGGGACTGACGTGTATTCTTACAGATTTGATGCGATTTTCAGTATATTTTGGAAATGAGGTCTTTGTGAGACACACTGGTTGCAAAAATTCTTTCCTAATTTCCCCTTCCCTCTTAATCTTGGCTACATTGGCTTTGTTTGTACAGAAACTTTTAAATTTAATGTAATCAAGATTATCAGTTTTGCATTTTATAATGCTAACTGTATTTTGATCATAACGTTTTCCTTTCTCCAAAATCTGACAGATAGACTTTTCTTTGATTTCCCAGATTGCTTACGGCAGTGATTCTCAACCTTCCTAATGCCATGACACTTTAATACTTGTATGTGGGCATGTATACATGTGCATACACTCACCGGGAGATGGATAGAGAAGTGCAGTGTCTCAGTTACCACGACCATTGGAAATATGTGTTTTCTGATGGTCTTAGGAGATCCCTGTGAAAGTTGCAAAAGGGTCATTTGACCCCCAAAGGGGTTGCAACCCACAGGTTGAGAGCCACTGGCTTACAGTATCAGTTTTTATACCTAAATCTTGCAGTCATTTCAGCTTGAATTTGGTATATGGTGTTAAATAATGATATATGCCCAGTTTCTGCAACAATATATTCCAGTTTTCCTAGCAGTTTTTGTCAAATAATGAGTTCTTATCCCAAAAACTGGCATCTTTTGGTTTATCAAACAGTAGATTACTATAGTCATTGACTGCTGAGTCTGGTGTATGCAATCTATTCCATTGATCCACTACTCTATTTCTGAGCCAGTACCAAGTAGTTTTCATGCTTCTTTATAAAACAGATTAACATCTGGTATGGCTAGGCCACATTCCCTGGCATTACTTTTCATTAATTCCTTTGATATTCTGGAACATTTGTTCTTCCAAATGAATTTTGTTACCATTTTTTCTACCTCTATAAACTCATTTTTGGTAGATTGATTGGTATGACATTAAATATGTACCTTAATTTATGTAAAATAGTCATTTTTATTATATTGCCTTGACCTTGCCACGAGCAATTGATGTTTTCCCAGTTATTTAGATCTAACTTTGTGTGATAAGTGTTTTGTAGTTGGGTTCATATAGGTCCTGGGGTGGTTTTGTCAGGTAGATTCCCAAATGTGTTTTAATGTCTACAGTAACTTTAAATTGTATTTCTGTTTCTGTCTCTTGCTGTTGTATTTTATTATAAATATATAAAAATGCCAAGGATTTTGGGGGGGTTTATTTTATGTCTTGCAGCTTTGCCAAATTTATTTATTGTCTCAAGTACTTTTTTTACTTCATTCTCTAGGATTATCTAAGTATAGCATCATATTTTCAAAGAGTGATAGCTTAGTCTCTTCTTTACCTAATTTGATTCCTTTGATTTCTTTTTCTTCTCTAATTGCTACTGCTAACATTTCTAGTGCCAAATTGAATAAGAGGGGTGATAGTGGTCATTCTTTTTCACCCCTAATTTTATTGAAAATGCTTCCAGCTTATCCCCATTCCATATAATACTTCCTGATGGCTTTAAATCGATGCTACCTATTATTTTAAGGAAGACTCCATTTATTCCTGTATTTTGTAGTGTTTTTAATAGGAATGGATTTTGTATTTTGTCAAAAGCCTTTTCTGCGTATGTTGAGATAATCATGTCATTTCTGATAGTTATATTGTTGATATGATCAATTTTACTGATGAATTTCCTAATATTGAACTATCCTAGCATTCCTGGAATAAATCCTACTTGACCAAAGTGTATTATTCTTGTGATAAGTTTCTGTGGTCTTTTTGCTAATATTTTAATTAAAATTTTTAGATCTATATTCATGAGGGAAATTGGTCTATAATTTTCTTTCTCTTTTTTGTCTCTTCCTGATTTAGATAATAGTGACATATTTGTTTCATAAAAAGAATTTGGTAGGACTCTTCTTCATTACTTTTCCGAAATATTTTGTACAATATTGGAATTGATTGTTCTTTAAATGTTTGATAGAATTCATTAGTAAATCGATCTGGCACTTCAAGTTTTTCCTAGGGAGTTCATTGATGGCTTGTTTGATTTGTTTTTCTCGGATGGTATTATGTAAGTAATTTTTTCCTCTTCATTTAATCTGGGCAATTTATATATTTTTAAAAAAATATTCATTCATTTCACCAAGACTGACAAATAGATGTGCATACAATTGGGAAAAATAATTCCTGATTATTGTTTTAATTTCCTATTCATTGGAGGTAGATTCACCCTTTTCATTTTTGATACTCATAATTTGGTTTTCTTTTTCTATTTTTAACATACTGACTAAGAGTGTATCAATTCAATTGTTTTTTTTCCTGAAACCAGATCTTTACTTTTATTTATTAATTCAATAGTTTTATTAATTTCAATTTATTAGTCTCTCCTTCAGTTTTCATTATTTCTAATTTAGTATTTAATCAGGGATTTTCAATTTGTTATTCTTCTAGCTTTTTCAGTTGCATGCCCAATTCATTGACCTCCATTTTCTCTAATGTTTTCATGTATGCATTTCAGGGTTATAAAACTTCCCCTAAGAACTGCCTTTGCTGCATCCAAAATCCTTGGCATTTTTATATATTTCTTGTGAAATACAACAGCAAGAGATAGAAAGAGAAATACAATTTAAAGTTACCATAGACATTAAAACACATTTGGGAATCTACCTGATAAAACCACCCCAGGACCTATATGAACACAACTACAAAACACTTTTCACACAAAGTTAGATCTAACTAACTGGGAAAATATCAATTGCTTGTGGCAAGGTCAAGGTAATATAATAAAAATGACTACTTTACATAAATTAAAGTACACATTGGTATGTTGTCTCATTATTGTCATTATCTTGAATGAAGTTACTGATTGTTTTATGGTTTCTTGTTTGACCCACTCATTCTTTAGGATGAAATTATTTAGTTTCCAGGTAGTTATTTTTACTATGTCATTCCATGGCTTTTTATGGAATATGATTTTTATTGCATCATGATCTCAGAATGATGCATTTAATATTTCTGCCTTTCTGTGTTGAATTGTGAGGGTTTTATGCTCTATTGCATGGCTGATTTTTGTGTATTGCCATCTACTGTTGAGAAGAAGGTATATTCCTTTTTATCATCATGCAGTTTTCTCCAGATAGCTATCATATCTAGCCTTTCTAAAATTCCATTCACCTCTTTAACTTCTTTCTTGTTTATTTTGAGGTTAGATTTATCAAGTTTAGAGAGGGGGAGATGGAGGTTCCCCACTAGTATAGTTTTACTGTGTATTTCTTTCTCTAATTTCCTTTACTTCTCCTTTAGGAATTTGGATGCTATACTACTTGGTTCATATATGTTAAGTAATGATATAGCTTCATTCTTGATGATGCCTTTTAGCAAAATGTGGTTTCTTTCCTTATCTCCTTTAGTTAGATCTATTTTTTATTTTGCTTTATCTGAGGTAAGGATTGCTACCCCTGTTTTTTTTTTGTTGTTTTGTTTTTTTACTTTGAGTGAGGAAAAATATATTCTACTTTAGCCTTTTACTTTTACTCTTTTTATGGTTTTTAGTCTTTTCTGCTATCTGATTCTGTCTTACAGGAGAGTTTATCCCATTCAATTCACAGTTATGATTACGATCTGTGTCTTTCCCTTCATCCTATTGCTTCCCCTGTTTATGTTTTTGTTTCATTTTTCTTCCTTCCCCTGCTTTAGTGTTTTCCTTTTGACTATCACCTCCCTCAATATTTCCTCCTTATGCCCCACTCTTTACCTTCCCTTTCCATTTACTACTATTTCCCTCCCTTCTAAACACTTGCCCTTTTTTAACCACTCCTTGCCCCTCCTCCTTCCTTTAGGATACAATGGATTTTTATACTTAACAGAGTATGTTATTCACTCTTTTAAACCAAACAAAAGAGAGTAAATTTCATACAGTGCTCTTCTCCCTCTCTCCTTTCCCTTCTTATAATGAGTATTTGTGTCTTTTCATGTTAGAATCTTAAACCTAACTGATCATGTTTATCCCTCTTTGAATCAGAACCAATGAGAATAAAATTCAAATGATGTTCATCTCCCTCCATCCTTCCTCTCTACTGTATTATGTTTCCTTGCCTCTTTGTGTGCCATCATTTACCTTTTTCTACCTCATCCTTTCCTTTTCTCCCATTACAGTTCCTTTTTACTCCTTAATAAGGCTTTTTTAAATCATCACATTAATGCATATGTACCTATGCCCTCTATCTATGTATATCCCTTTTAAATGTTGTGATAATTATATAAATTTCAAAATTTATGGGTATCAGCTTCTCATATAAGGATGTAAATAGTTTGCTCTCATTGAATCCCAACTTATGTGCATGTATGCATGTGTGTGTGTGTGTGTGTGTGTGTGTGTGTGCATGTGTGAGCGTGAGTGTGAGTTTTCCTTGTTGACCTTTTTATGTCTTTCTTGAGTCTTGTAATTGGAGATCATATTTTTTATTGAGCTGTGGCTTTTTCATTTGGAAAGTCTGCAAGCCTCTTATTTCATTAAATGACCATCTCTTTACCTTAAAGATTATGCTCAATTTTTCAGGGTAGTTGATCCTTGGTGGCAATGCAAGCTATTTCGTCTTTTGAAATATCAAATTCTGAAGATGGCGGGAAGTCAACAGTAGTTCCTCCAAGCTCCCTAAGAATTTCATTGATAAAAGCTAAAAAGTAAATTTGAGCGGATTTAAGAGTGACAGAACCCATTGGGAGATGGAGAGTGAAAGATTCCCAGCCCAGGAAAGTGCCTACTCAGGTGGGGGCAGGGAGAACGCAGAGCACACACGAGTGGCACCAGCATGGACCTGAGAGTAGAGTGTGGTATACTGAGAAGCCCCATCCAGTAGATTCACCCAGCCAGAGGCTTCTGCAGCCCTCTCGCCATGGAGCAGAGGACCAATAAAACTGGGTAGGAGGGAATGTGGGGAGCAAAGCAGGGTCAGTGGTTTTTTCTGGGGCTAGCAACCCGTGGCCTAGATGTTTGAAACTACATATCCAAACTTTCAGAAGTCAGGATGGATGAATAAAATCTAGGTGCTCTGATCCCCCTCTCTGACCCAGAAGATTAAAGAGGTAAACACCCCATCTAGAGTATATTCTTGCATTAGTGTAAACAGCCCCAAGCTTGGAAATCACTGAGGAAGGGGGAAGGGAGATTGTACAGAGCCTAAGCCCAGATGGGTGGAGCCAGCAAGCTCTAACAACAGAAGCCCAGGTGTGCTTTAGAACCACCTGGCCAATCAGCAAACTACAACTCTACCCTTCTACTAGAGTGAGCCTGCCTGAGAAGCAGCCGAGAGAAACAGGTGGAAACCTGAAGGAGCCAGACCATCCTATCCCCATAAATTACTCTGTGAGCCTCAGGTAACTCACGGGAAACACTGAGAGTCCTGGCCCTGGCCTCAGCCCACACAATCAGAGGCCACAGCTTACAAAGTTAACAACCAAACACCTACCTCCTAGCCTGAGAAGCTCAGTACTCCTACACCCCAGAAGCATATATCCACTCTAAAAATACAGGATATAGGCAACCATGATGGGGCAGAAGGAAACTGCAAAGGCTAGAACCATGAAATCATTCTATAGTGAGCAAGAACAACCAAACTCAGAACGCAACATGGACTCCACACATGCACTGGAGACCACAGAAGGAAATGTGAATTGGTCTCAAGCCCAAAAAGCATTCTTGGAGAATCTCAAGAGGGATTGAAAAAATGAAATTAGAGAGGTAGAAGATAAATTTAAATCTCCAGTGACCAAACTGGAAAAAAAATTTCACAGAAGAAAACAAAGCTTTAAAAAGTAAAATTGGAGAATTAGGAGAGGACGTTCAAAATCTAACCAGAGAAAATACCTCCCTAAAAATGAAACATATGCAAAAGGAGCTCCAAAAACTAATTAAGGAAAATAATTCACTAAAAATTAGAATCTGTCAAATTGAAGCCAAGGACTCTATGATGAAGCGAGAGTCAGTCAAACAAAACATAAAGATTGAAAAATTAGAAGAAAGTGCAAAATATCTCACTGGAAAAACAATTGACCTGGAAAATAGATCCAAGAGAGATAATCTAAGAATTATCGGACTACCAGAAACACAAGATGAAAAAAGCAATCTGCACAGCATCCTTCAAGAGATTGTCAAAGAAAACTGTCTAAAAGAAACATCTTTGAAACAAAGGGAAATGCACAGGGTAAAGGTAAAAAGATGGAGCAGAATAAATCATGCTTCAGCAAAAGTAAAAAAAAACTGGGGTAGCAATCCTTATCTCAGATAAAGCAAAAGTTAAAATAAATCTAATTAAAAGAGATGAGGAAGGAACCTACATCCTGCTAAAAGGCACCATTGAGAATGAAGCAATAACACTACTTAACATATATGCATCAAGCAGAATAGCATCCAAATTACTAGTGGAAAAGCCAAGGGAATTAGAGAAAGAAATAGACAGCAAAACAATACTAGTGGGGTACCTGAATCTACCCCTCTCTGAACTTGATAATTCTAACCTCAAAATAAACAAGAAAGAAGTTAAGGAGGCAAATAGAATTTTAAAGAGGCTAGGCATGATAGACCTCTGGAGAAAACTGCATGATGATAAAAAGGAATATACCTTCTTTTCAGTGGTACATGGCATATACAGAAAAACTGACCATGTCCTAGGGCATGAAAACCTCACTAGTCAGTGTAGAAAGACAGAAATATTAAATGCATCATTCCCAAATCATGATGAAATAAAAGTTGTAGGCAATAAAATGCCATGGAAAGATAAGCAAAAAACTAATTGGAAACTAAATAATTTAATCCTAAAGAATGACTGGGTAAAACAAGAATTTATGGAAACAATTAATAACTTCATTCAAGAGAATGAAAATAATGAGACATCATGCCAAAACTTGTGGGATGCAGCAAAATTAGTTCTTAGGGGAAGTTTTATTTCCCTGAATTCATACATGAAAAAATTAGAGAAAATGGAGTTCAATGAATTGGTCATGCAATTTAAAAAGCTAGAAAAAGAACAAATTGAAAATCCCCAAACAAATACTAAATTAGAAATAATGAGAACTAAAGGAGAGATTAATAAAATTGAAAGTAAGAAAACTATTGAACTTGCAAATAAAACTAAGAGTTGGTTTCATGAAAAAACCAATAAAATTGATAGACCCTTACTCAATATGATAAAGAAAAGAAACAAGGAAAACAAATTTCAAGTCTCCAAAATGAAAGGGGTGAATGTACTTCCAATGAATAGGAAATTAAAACAATAATTAGGAATTATTTTACCCCATTGTGTGCACATTAATTTGACAATCTTAGTGAAATGGATGAATATTTACGAAAATATAAGTTGCCCAGACTATTTGAAGAGGAAGTAAATTACTTAAACAACCCCATATCAGAAAAAGAAATTGAACAAGCGATCAGAGAACTCCCCAGGAAAAAATCCCCAGGGCCAGATGGATTTACTAGTGAATTCTATCAAACATTTAAAGACCAATTGATCCCAATACTCTACAAACTATTTAGGAAAATTGGTGAGGAAAGAGCCCACCAAATTATTTTTATGACACAGATATGGTATTGATACCTAAATCAGAGAGAGAAAAAACAGAGAAAGAAAATTATAGACCAATCTCCCTCATGAATATAGATGAAAAAATTTTAAATAAAATATTAGCAAAAAGACTACAGCAACTTTTCACAAGAATAATACATTTTGACCAGGTTGGGTTTATTCCAGGAATGCAAGGATGGTTCAATATTAGGAAAACCATCAGTATCATTGATCATATCAACATTAAAACTAGCAGAAAACATATGATTATTTCAATAGATGTAGAAAAAAGCTTTTGACAAAACACAACATCCATTTCTTTTAAAAGCACTAGAAAGTATAGGAATACATGGAGTTTTCCTCAGAATAATAGGTAGCATCTACTTAAAGCCATCAGCAAATATTATATGCAATGCAGATAAACTAGAAGCATTTCCAATAAGATCAGGAGTGAAACAAGGATGTCCACTATCACCCCTCTTATTTAATCTGGTACTAGAAGTGTTAGCAGTAGCAATTAGAGAAGAAAAAGAAATCAAAGGAATCAAATTAGGTAAAGAAGAGACTAAGCTATCACTCTTTGCAAATGATATGATGATATACTTGGAGAATCCAAGAGAATCAGGTAAAAAACTTCTTGAGACAATAAATAAATTTAGCAATGTTGCAGAACATAAAATAAACCCACATAAATCCTCAGCATTCCTATATACATCCAACAAAGTCCAACAGCAAGAGATCATAAGAGAAACCCCATTTAAAGTTACTGTAGACATTATAAAACATCTGGGAATCTACTTGCCAAAACAAACCCAGTACCTTTATGAACACAACCACAAAACACTTTTCACACAAATAAAGTCAGATCTAACTAAATTGAAAAACATCAATTGCTCATGGGTGGTTCAAGCTAATATGATAAAAATGACAATTTTACCTTAATTAAATTATGTATTTAGTACCATACCAATCAATCTACCCAAAAATTACTTTATAGAGCTAGAAAAAATAGTAACAAATTCATTTGAAAGAACAAAAAGTCCAGAATATCAAGGCAATTAATTAAAAGAAATGCTAGGCAAGGTGGCCTAGCCTTACCAGATTTCAATTTGTATTATAAAGCAGCAGTCATCAAAACTGTTTGGTACTGGCTAAGGGATAGAGTAGTGGATCAATTGAATAGATTGGGTACAAAAGACTCAATAATCAATGATTACAGTAATATACTGTTTAGTAAGCCAAAAGACCCCAGTTTTGAGGATAAGAATTCACTATTTGACAAAAACTGCAGGGAAAATTGGAACACAGTATTGCAGAAACTGGGCATAGACCATCATCTAACGCCATACACCAAAGTCAAGTCTAAATGGGTGCATGATCTAGGTATAAAGGCTCATACTGTAAATAATCTGGGGAAGTAAGGAAGAGTTTACTTGTCAGATTTATGGAATAGGAAGGACTTTATGACCAAAGAAGAATTGGACAGCATTATAAAATGCAAAATGGATAACCTTGAGTACATTAAATTGAAAAGTTTTTGTACAAACAAAGCCAGAGTAACCAAGATTAAGAGTGAAGTGGGAATTTGGGAAAGAAGATTTACAACCAATGTCTCTGACAAAGACCTCACTTCCAAAATTTACAGGGAATTAAGTCAAATTTATAAGAATACAAGTCATTCTCCAATTGAAAAATGGTCAAAGGATATGAACAGGCAATTTTCAGAGGCAGAAATGAAAGACATCATTAAGCATATGGAAAAATGCTCTAAATCACTATTGATTCGAGAAATGCAAATCAAAACAACTTTGAGGTACCACATCTCAACAGTCAGATTGGCTAAGATGACAAAACAGGAAAATGAAAAATGCTGGAGAGGATGTAGAAAAATTGGAACACTAATGAATTGTCGGTAGAGTTGTGAACTGATACAACCATTCTGGAGAGCAATCTGGAACATACTCCCCAAAAATTTGCACATACCCTTTGACCCAGCCATACCAATGTTGGGATTATATCCCAAAGAGATCACAGAAGTGGGAAAAGGACCCATATGTACGAAAATATTTATTGTAGCTCTCTTTGTGGTTACAAAAAACTGGAAATATAGGGGATGCCCATCAATTGGGGAGTGGCTTAGCAAGCTATGTTATATGAATGTGAGGGAATACTATTGTGCTATAAGAAATGGGAAAGAGATGGAGTTCGTAATTACCTGGAGAGGCATATACAAATTGATGCTAAGTGAGAAGAGTAGAACCAGGAAAAACTTGTACACAATCACAGACACATTGTACATATGATGACCAACCTTGACAAACTGGACTATCCTCAACAACGCACAGCTAAAAGGCAACTCTACAAGCCTCAGGATGGAAGGAGACATCTAAACTCAGAGAAAGACATAGAAAGTCTGTAGTTTAAATGGAGACTGAAGCAAAACATGCTAGAGTTCTTTTTCATGTGTGGTTTTGCTTCGTTTTTTCCCAGTGATCACTCATTGGTTACAACCTTTCTATATAACTAAACTGTTATACAATGTGAAAGTATTTGCGGATCCTAAACATGATTCCATGCCACCATGGGGGGGGGGGGGAGGGGAGAAAATCTGAAACTCAAGTGATTGTGGAACTGAATCTTGTAAACTAAAAGTAAATAAACAAGTCATTCAAAAAAAATCTATCTGTCAACCAACAAGTGCCTATTATATGTTGGGCCCTGTGCTAGGCGCTGGTGATACAAATACAACAAATGGAATAATTCCTACCCTCAAGGAGCTTCCAGTTCACTAGGAGAGATAACTAGTACATCTAAAAATAAATGCTCAACACATATAGAGAGAACAAATACACAACGGATAAATGCAAGATGGTTAGGGAGAGAGGGCACCAGCAATAAAGACTGCATGTGACCCTTGGGCTGAGTTTTGAGGGAAACTCTTGAATCTGGAAATGCAGAAGGAGGGCATTTCAGACATGGAAGACAACCAGTTCAAAGACATGGAGATGGGGAAGGGGGTTATATGTACAACATGGCAGGTTATGAGCGGTCTTAAATGCAAGACAGAAGACTTTATTCTTGATCCTCAAGACAATATAGAGCCTAGAGAGAAGGGGAGGGATACAAAAAAAAAAAAAAGAGAAGAAATATCAAATTCCAATCCCTCCTATCGTTTAATGTAGAAGCTTCTAGGTCCTGTGTAATTCTGATTGTAGTTCCACAATATTTGAATTATTTCATTTTGGCTACTTGCAGTATATTGTCCTTGACCTTGTAATTCTGTAATTTGGTTACTATATTTCTTGGAGTATTCAATTTGGGATCTCTTTCAGGAGGAGTGCAGTGAAGTCTTTCAATAACTCTTTTACCCTCTGATTCTAGGCCTTCAGGACAGTTTTCTTTGACAACTTTTTGGAGAATGTTGTCCAGGCTGCTTTTTTTCATCATGGCTTTCTGGTAGGCCAATAATTCTTAGGTTATCTCTAATGGATCTGTTTTCCAGGTCAGTTGTTTTTCCAGTGAGATATTTTGCACTTTCTTCTAATTTTTCAATCTTTATGTTTTGTTTGACTGAATATTGATGTGGCAGTGAGTCATTAGCTTTGACTTGACTAATTCTAATTTTTAGTGAATTATTTTCTGCAGTTAGTTTTTGAAGCTCCTTTTCTAGATGTTCAGTTTCCATTTTTAGGAGGTGTTTTCTACAGTTAGATTTAGAACCTCCTTTCCCAGTTCACAAACTTTACTTTTTAAGGATTTATTTTCTTCATTGAGATGTTTTGTTTTGTTTTGTTTTGTTTCCCAATTTGATCACTGTAGATTTAAATTTATCTTCTACCTCTCTAATTTGGCTTTTAAAATTTTTCTTGCAATCCTCCAAGCATGCTTTTTGGGCTTGCGACCAGTTCATAATTCCTTCTGTAGTCTTAGGTGTGAGTATAAAGTCCATGTTGTCCTCTGTATTTGGTTGTTCTTGCTCTCTATAAGATCAGATCATTTTTCTTGCTTTTGCTTTCTCAGCTTCCTTCTTACCTATTGTGATTACCTATTTCCTGACTACACTTCTCAGGCTGGGAGCTAAGGGCCTGATTGCCAATTTTTTGTTCTGTAGCCTCTGGATGTCTAGACTGAGCCCAAGGCCAGGACTCTCAGTCTTTCCCCTGAGTTACACTGAGGCTCACAGAGTAACCTGTGGGAGAGGGGTGCTCTGGCCACTTCAACTTTCCACCTCTGTGGCGCTGGGCTATAGTTCAGGCAGGCTCAGCAGCTGGTGGCCACCAGATCTGGAGTCTTCAGATTCCCCTGGTTATGTTAAGGCCCACCTTGGCTTGTGCTGTTAGTGCTTGCTAGCTCCACCTCCCATAACCCTTGGGAATTGGGAGCTCCTGCTGGTCAGCTATGGACAGGCTTGTTGGTATGCCTTCCAACCCTTCACTTCAGACTCTTTACTGCCCCAGTTACACCTTTCCTCAGTGACTCCTAAACCTAAGGCTATTTCCATTATTTCATTATTTTACTTTGGGTAAGACATTTATCTCTGGGTTTTCTGGGTCAGGAAGGGGGAATCAGGGCAGTTAGAGTTTACTCTGCCATCTTGCCTTCTGGAACTTCAGGTAGGTGATTTTTAAATTTCCATAGTGTGGGCCGATAGCCCTAGGAGAAGCTGCTCTCGCTGCTGTGGGCCCTGCACTTTTTCTTACCCAGCTCTGACTGAACATCCATCCTGCAGTGAGATGGCTGTGAATTGCCCATGGGGTGGGTGAGTCTGCTGGCTGGGGCTCCTTCTCACTTCACTGTAGTCTGCTCTCAAGTCTTTGCTGGTGCAGCCCCGTGTGCTTTGTGCTCCCCCTACCCAGAACTGTATGAGCACTTTCCTGGTCTGGAAACCCTCTATACTCTGTCTCCCAATGGATTCTGTCACTCTAACATCTATTCAGATTCACTTTTTAAAGTTTAGTGGTGGAATTCATGGAGGAGCTTAGAAAATTTCCTGCTTCCATTCTGCCATCTTGGCTCCATTGCAAAATATATTTTTAAAATCATCTTCTAAAAGATGTCTTTAGAGATCTATTGTGAGGTAAGCTGTATGTCTGGATTGAGAGGCATTGCTGAGCAAGTCTCCAGTAGGGCAAAGTTGTGGAGCCTTTGTATCAAAACTTAATGTGGGGAAAATGACAGAAAGCCACCTGTGACAAAAAAGAAAAAAAAGTAGTTTTGTGATTTCAAGTTTGTGTTTTAAGTTTGTAGCAAAATATTAAGATGCTCTACACTGTCTCTATCTCTTTCTCTCTCTCTCTGTCTCTCTCTCTCTCCCTCATTAAGAATAAATATAACATTATCCAATATGGGCTGGAGTTTTTAAGGGAGAAATATTTTTGTTGTGTTTATTTAAGCTAGAGTTATTTGAAACACTCAGTGGGATGCCCAGCAATAAGAATAGTGCATTTATATATCAAATTAGGGATTTCAAAGTTCTTTTCTTACAAAATCTCTGCAATTAGGGCAGCTAGGTGGTGCTGTAAGTAGAGCACTGGCCCTGGAATGAAGAGGACCTGAGTTCACATCTGGCCTCAAACAGTGATTTTGTGACTTTGGACAAGTTGCTTAATACCAGTTGCCCTGCCTTCCCCCCTTCAAAAAGCAAAAAAGAAACCCCACCAAAACAAAACAAAATAAAACAAAAAACTCTATGAACTAAATAGTGCAAATATAGTTGTCCCCATTTTCAGGAGGTTATTGGGATAAATTGAATTGCTCATAATCACATAGCTATGAAATGTGTGGGTTTTCTTTCCTTTAAGTTATCCCTTACTTGAACATGTTCAAGGTGGTGGTGGTAGCAGCTTGATTTTCTTGGAAAATGCTGCTGTCTATCTCTCCTCAGGCTTCCTTCCTACTTCAGTTAGGATAGTTTGCCTACCTTTCTTGTGACAGTTGATTGGCAGTGGATGTACGTGATTGGCACCTTCTCCACATGAGTTATTTCCCCAGATTATGATTATGAGGTCTAAACTACAAGCAGAGATTATGGTTTTAGGGGTGCTTCCAATCTCAGCTCCTATGCCTATCTGCTTTTTGGTGGCACCATCTTGCATATAGCAATTTACTTCTTGAACTTATTTTAATTTACTAATCATCAGGTGATACAACTTCTTAGCTTATACTATAGAGACTGGCATTGCGGTTTTTGGTGAGGAGAAAATTGAGATGTACAGCATACATAAAGAAATATCTGTGAATAAGTGTTGCATCTCCCACTGAGGAATAGGTGAAATAAAGGAATATAACCTATATTATGGAACTGGGAAGAAGTTTCTGGTACATGTATTGTAGAGTCAAACAGATGACCCAAGGGAGTTGTGGAAATGCTTATTCTGATGTCTTTAAAGAAAGAGAAAATTCTCAAAGGTCCAGAATGGATGAGGTCCTATCCAAAGGAACAGTGATTGAGCAATACTCTCCATTTCTTTCCATACTATGATTCCATAATCCCATGTGTACTGTTCTGTCCACCAAAATGCTATGTCTTGTCGTAGAGCAAAAATCATTTGGGGCTTATTATTTGGGAAATTGGCATAACAGAAAGCTAAATGACTTTACTATAAGAATGATAAACGACTATCTCAAATGTAATCAGGGATAAAGAAATCTTTATCAAAAAAGGTGTAATTCAGCAATGTCAAATTCTCCTAATTCATATCAGTAGGAAAGAGACTGAATTTGTACATGTCTTAGGTCCATAGACCAGGGCCTACCTTTTCTGTAGCAGATGGATTCAAAGACTTGCTTAGAGGCTGTTCAAAAACTGAACATTTACTTATTTTAGTGGTATTTTGTTTAAAATGTGTGGTGATTTATATTTTTGAAAATGACAAATAGCATTTTAAATGAATTGAAATCTCCGGAATGTATTTTATTTTTGTTTTTGGGTTTTTGTTTTTGCTTTTTGGAGGGGCAGGGCAGGGCAATTGGGGTTAAGTGACTTGCCCAAGGTCAAACTGCTAGTAAGTGTTAAGTGTCTGAAGCCAGATTTGAACTCACGTCCTCCTGACTCCAAGGCCCGTGCTCCATTCACTGTGCCACCTAGCCTCCTGTAAGAATGTATTTTGTAATAACAGATCCTGTGACAGGTATATTTTTACAAGCTGAGGAATTGTTGCATTTTTTTGGAGGGGGAGAAATATAAAAGTTCCAACCATATACTGGGTATTATCTTTCATTTGAGTGTTTTGGAACAAAATTTACTACAATGAAGGAATGGTGCTGCCTAGAGTAATTAGCAATAATAGCCAAAAAGGGTACCCCGCGAGAGAATTACATAACATCACTAACAAGTATTTATTTATTTTTTTTAATTTGTTTTATAAAATTTTTTTGAGTTACATATTTTCTCCCCGTCTTTCCCCCGCCCACCACCCCAAAACAGCCATCCCAGTGTTTCCCCCCTCCCCCAGTCTATTCTCTCCTATGTCACTTTTTGGTAGGGCAGGATGGATCTCCCAACTGCAGTGCCTGTGTATCTCAAGTTCCAGTTGGATGTAGTCAATAACAATAATAATAACTGCATATATACATATATATATATATA
>CM053583.1:144710684-144726268 GCA_028627135.1 Pseudochirops cupreus
CTTACTCATGGTTCTTCAGACTGTGATTTTTTTTTAAAATCTCTCTGGGGCTCTGCTTCCAGAAGGGAAAGCTCTGTCCCAAATCACTGGGGTCCTCCCAGCTGCCGTAGCTCTTAGGGAGAGGCTGGGAACTCTTCCTATATACTTCTGGCTGACTGGATAGCGAGGACTCCAAGACTGAGGCCCAAGAGAGCAATCCGGATCCAGGCTGCTCAACACAAGAGCCCTGGCCTGAGTTCAATCGCTCAGTCCCCCTGCTGCCTGCAGGCCGGGGCAGGAAGCTGCAATGCCAAGGTGGGTGCAAAACCTCTGCCTATCGCTTTTCCGCTCTGGAGGCCTTCTGGCCAGACTGCTTATCTCCCCCTTTCACAAATCACATGCGCAGCTGCTGCTAATCCCCTCACCTGAGAGGCTCCTCAGCTCCTCCCGTCCAGCCGCCCCTGGGGCACAGCCACGGCTTCAGGCCAGGCTGGTTTCGGTTCGCAGTGCTGATATGGTTCCTCGTAGCCGAGCTGACTTTAGTGGGAAGTATCTTTGTGTGCGTTTTGGAGTTCTAAGATTGGTTTAGAGTCCTATTTTATGGGTATTTTGGGGTGGCTATGTGAGAGCTGCGATATGTTGCTGCTGCTACGCTGCCATCTTGGCTCCCACTAACAAGTATTTAACAGGTATTGGGGCCTGTATTAATACGCATGGCAAATAAGGTGGTTCTAAAGGACCATATACAGAACAGAATTCTATCTGAATATTTAGACTTTTCCTTGATGTGACCAGGCAGTGTGGAATTCTGAGAATTTTAATTCTCATAAACAGAATAAATCTTCCTCCCCCAAGCACTGTCCTCTTCTACAGAACAAAACAAACACACAAACAAACAAAAAAAGCATCATGAGACACTGGATGTAGAACTTTTCTTTTTCCATCAATGGCAGTGATGTAGAGATTAAATTTACACTATACATCAGAGCTACAATTCCCAGAAGTCCATGCTTCTCAGTCCTACAACATCTCTCTGACTGCAGGAAAAGTTTGAGTCCCTGATTCGAAGTCTAAAGTGCTTTGATGGCCTTATATTTTCATATCCTCATGACAGCCCTCTGAGATAGGTAGTGCCAGCAGAAACACTCCCATTTTAAAGATGAAGAAGCTGAGACTCCTTCTCCTTAAAAAAAAAAGACAACGTGAATTGCCTGAAAATGCACAGTGATAAAGGCAGGAATCTTACCCACATCTTATGACTGTGAAGCCAGTGTTCTTTGTAGTATATTACAACCATCTCTGCACCTTAAAAAACTCTTAAATGTCAAATAGTTTTCTCTTTTAGCCACAGGATTTTTCACGATGATTGTTCAATAAGCTGTTAGCAGTTACTCAGAGAGTAGAAGATACAGATGAAGCCCCATAGTATCATGAGGAAGGATCAAAAATGAAATACAAAAGAGAGAAGTCTGGACACTTTTAAGAGAATCTACAATGGAGCTAGCTAGGGGGAGCCAGATATGCTTGAATCCAATAGAAAATTATTGAAAAGCTGTATGTAGAGAGTAAATGTTAATATCATGTAAATGTATTTTATCAGGAATTGAAGATAGCTGTAAGAAGCAAGTGTATTCAGCAACTATAGGAGGGTTTTAAGGATAATTGAGAAACTATCAATTTCTCATTTGCAGTCTTTCCCCTTAGTTATATGAGAGTTAGAGTAGGTTCAGACGTGTTAGCTGGAAACCTTTATGCCAAGAGAGAATAGCATCTAAAACCTGTGATTATTCCCTGATGAGGATTTCTGGTTCTGCCATCCCTATGTCAAATAAATTGGTTTGGTTTTCTGGTCTTAGTGATTTAAAATTCAAATACAGTGTTTACTTGTTTGAAGAAATTGTAAACAGAAAGACTCCATGGTATAATGGAGATATAATTTGACTCAAAGTCAAGAAGACAGATTTAAATTTTGTCTCTGATACATACTATCTGTATGAACCTGGGAAGATATTCAATTTTCCACTGCCCCAAATATGTCTAAGACTAAATGACAAACCAGAGCTGATCTGTATTAGTAGAATTTGTTTCCTTTGGAATTTTCCTGCACTGCTTAAATAACAGGTCCAGACTAACTAATAACAATAACAAAAACAACTAAAAAATATTACATGGAACATTATATTCTTGTAATGGCAGAAGAGTGAATAATTACTATTGCTACTACCATTAATAATAATGATGATAATAACTAGCATTTATATAGCTCATTAAGGTTTACAAAGCAATTTACATGTATTAACTTATTTGAGCCTTACTGCAACCCTGCAAGGTAGGTTCTATTATCATCCCAATATTATAGAAGAGAAAACTAAGGCAAAGAGTACAAGTGACTTGCCCAGGGTCATATGGCTAACAAGTATCTGAGGCAAGATTCAAGTCAGGTATTCCTTACTCCAAATCCCATGTATAATCCACACTAGCCACATATTAGAATTGAGAGGTAGATAGATTAGACAGATTATAGAAGGAAGCTTAGATAGAGACCATCATGTTTAATCTTCTGATTTACAAATGAGGGATCCTGAAGTTCAGAGAGATTTGCCTAAGGTGCCACATGTAGTATGTGGCAAAGCTGTCATTTGAACCCAGGTCCTCTTCCTACAAATCCTATGCCATTCCATCTCATCATTTATTTATTCTTTCCACAACCATTGATGAAACTTTTTCCCATGTGAAAAACATTGTTCTAGACCCTAGACATACAAAGATATAAAAGACAAAAAGAAACCCTTTAACAAGGGGGTAGATACTTACACAAGTGACAGAGAAAATGAGATAAGTGCAAAAGAGAAGAATTTTGCGAAGGAAGGCCTAGAATAATGGAGAGGCTTCAATGGATAGAGATGAACAAGATAATGCATCTATTGAAGCCTAATACCCATTAGTGGAAGTGTAACAGAGAAAGGTTACAAAAGCCTAATGACTTTTAATACAATTGTGTGAAAAAAATATTCTACTTAAGTCTCAACTCAATAATTCATTCTGGCATGGTTTTCGTCGTTACTAAAGGCCACACAAGGAGAGTACAAGCTTTGGTAGAGCCTTTTAAATTGGAAATCACTGTTTGGAATGACTGTTATGCAATAATTAGCCTAGCTAAGGTTGGTAAGGCTCATTCCCAGATTTCTTAGGGATTTTTTTTGAAGGAATAGAACACATCTTTTTCCTTTTCCTTTTTGAAAAAGTAACAGCACTGTGTTCTTCGTTGGGGGGACAAGTATCCACACCAATCAAGGTGTTTGCTTCAAAGTCCTGTTGCGTATATCCTATTCGAATTTTAAATGGTATGTATACCAACAAAGAGTCTTCAAGTTGACTTATTCTAGAAATTTTATTCATAAGACATTTCATTATGGAACTGAAATAAAACCAATTTTTACATAAGTATTGACAACTAATTGAATAATAATTTAATAATTTCCAATCAAAGTACTAAAATCCCAAAGATTTTCCCATAGGTCTTTCAACTAGTTTTAAAAAACAAAGTTTAGGAGAAAACATTCAATTGATATAGATTCATCAAATAATTTAGTTATAAAGCTGAAAGGAGCTTACAGAAACGTCCTCTAACAAATCAGAAGTAACCTCTAAAGATTTTTAACTACTAGTCATCAAGATATCTAGTTTGCACATTTCCAATGATGGGAAACTCATTACTTTTTGAGGCAGTATATTTCAATTTGGGATAGTCCCAAATGCTAGAAGAGTGTTTCTCAACTTACCTAATGCCACAATCCTTTAATACTCATATGTGGGCTTGTCTGCATTGGGCAGACCCACCTGGAGATGGATAGAGGAGTGAGGTGTCTTGGTTCCTAAGACCATCAGAAATATGTTTTCTGATGATCTTAGGCAACCCCTGTGACCCCTGTGAAAGGGTCATTGGACCCCCAAAGGTGTCACAACCCACAGGTTGAGAACCGCTGTGCTAGTCTTACAGAAAGCAGCACAAGGACTAGATCAGTCTTTTGTTTTTGAAGTGGACCATGGCATTAGGAAAATGATGACGTGACTTGTAGTTTACTTTGATTTGAGTGAATCAGAGTTGTTTTGGGTCACCAGTCTCACTTTTTCCTTCAGAACCATCTGAGTCCAGTGTCCATTTATTCATCAGGATGACTAGAGATGACCCAGGTTACAATGGTAGACCCTAGTCCTTCTGATTAAAGCATTTTTATGTTCTCCCTTTGAGTGAGGTAATACCCATTTAGTGAATTGGCCTCTTAAATGATTGAGCCAGGGGATGGCCCCTTTAATTTTAAAAAATCCCACTGAGAGGGGAAGACTCTTAAGATTTCTGGTCAAAAGAGAAACAGTTACTCTTGACATTCACTCTGAGTCAGGAGGGGTCAAGATATAGTCATTAAATAACGCTTGGGCAGGGATCTATTGTGGTCCAATTGATTAGCTCCAGAGTGAAATGAGTATATAAGATTTGGTCTTTCAGAAAGAAGGAAGGAAAGAAAGGGGGAAGGAAGGAAGGAAGGAAGGAAGGAAGGAAGGAAAGGCTCTAGCCAGTAAAGCCCAAGTTAACTAGACAACCTCCAGCCATCAAAATTTATCTTCCTTTGGAGAGGAAAAGAAGAGGGAGAGGTAGAGAACAAGATGAGTTAATCAACTGACTGTATTCCCATTCAAGTAGCTTAACTACTCACAGATTGTTTGTCCTTCATTTTCAAAGAGGACAATGACATCAGGAAATGATGGCATGATTTGCAATTTACTTTGATTTGAGTGAGGGACAGCAATTACTAGCTTCAGTTTCTCCTCCAGAGCCATCTTCGTGCAGTAGCCAGATATTCATCAGGATGACTAGAAATGGCCCAGGATGGAATGGGAGACTTCGGGCCAGTGATTTCCTTGGTAAAGGGAACATCTGGTTTCTTTAAATTGACTGAAATAGGTCTTTGTAATTCTTATCCGTTAGTTCTAGTTCTGTCTTCTAAAACCAAAAAAAATGACTTTTAATATATCTTCCACTGCTTATCCCAATGTATTATTATTGTTGTTCCATCATTTTGGCCTTGTCTGACTCTTTGTGACCCTTTTTGGAGTTTTCTTGTCAACAATACTAGAGTGGTTTGCCCTATCCTTCTCCAGCTCCTCTTATGGATGAGAAAATAGAGGCAAACAGGAGTAAGTGACTTGCCCAGAGTCACACAGCTGTATTTGAACCCAGCTTTTCCTGACTCCCAGCGCAATGCTCTATCCACTGTACAACCTGGCTGCCCATCACACTAGATAATTTTGATGAATATGTTCTATGGGAATGTGTATTACTATTATTCAATGTGGAAACCCTTTAAATTATTTCAAATAGCTTTATCTTTTCATCTCTCTCCCCTAAGAAGTCTTCTCTGCCCTAAGCTAATTGTTCTCATGTCTTTCAAGATGTTGGCTTTAACTTAATGGTGAAACATTCATATCCCCAAAGGCAGTATGAGATTTAGGACATAGCAATTTAAATTATGGAATGTAATACATACTCAATCAAGGGTGAAGACACAAGCAGTGAAGAATAGAACACTACTGGTAATTAGAGAATTCAAGAAGTGTTGGCAAAAGGATAATGGCTAGGATTCATAATGGATCAGTGATGTTGTCAGATTATGTAGTCTTTCCACTGGTGCATTTATTGTACCTTACTACTTTATTGTTGCATGAAGTTGTTGCCAAATACTTATACAAATCCCCCATAGCTTATCTACACAAAATGCTTAAGACCTTCTTAGTCTTCTAATATCTTGTGAATACTTAAACTATTCATTTGTTGTTTTACCTTATTCTTACAATAAGAATATCCTCCCATTTTGGTCATTTATCTCTTTGATTATTGGTTCTTTGCCTCTGTCATCAACTTATCAGTGGTAATATACTACAGTTTCTTGATTTATTGTAAATACTTGCAACAATATCACATTGCTCGAATAATATTAGTGCTAAAAAAATTTATCCTTCAGTGGAAAATATTGTTATCATTGAAAGTATTGCCTACTTTCCTAAGTATAAGCCAATTTAATCTCTTCCTATCCATTTGGTGACCCAGTTCGTTGTCTATGTGTTCTGGGGACCCCGAAAATATGTACTGGTGGGTTAGCTCAATAAGATGCCCATTCAAATGCATGTAATAGTCTGGGTAATAAACATTTTTCATGTACTTGGTATTCTTTGCATGACAAGTCTTTTTTGAATGCACATACATCTCACCAATAAAGTCTTGAACATTCCAGGAATTTATGCATTCAACTCAATATTTTTTTTTTCAAAAAGGAGCATGTAAAGCCAAGCACAAGCAGCTTTCCACAGGATTGCTCTTGTGAATAGCTTTAAGGTTCTGAATACATGATACAGTAAACTCTCTGTTTATTCAGCAGTAAATTAAAGCAAAACATTCACAGAAACCAAAGTACAGCATTCACAATTTTATAACATAAAAAGTTATTACTAAAGTGGCCACATAGTTTTTACCAAAGTGGCCACAGAGTTTTAAGCAAAAGATTTTCAGTAAGTCCTTCAATCATCCTTAAGGAGCAATCCTCCTTAAAGGACACAAAGTACAATCATTCTGTAAGTCCTTAACTCAATCATCCATAAGGGACAATCCTTAAGGGACACTAAGTACAAAAGGACAAAGTTCTCCATCCCTAGGTCAAAGTAAATCATAATCTTCTCAGTCAGCATTAGGTAAGCAAGAAGAGGTCTTTTCATCTTGACTCAAGGCTGGCTCTCAGATTTTGTGATTCATCCTCTATGGTCCCAGCTCCTGCCTGAATCTCCCCAGCTGTCACCTGGATTCAAAGGCAGGAAGCTCTCAGTTCCTTCTCTAGATTCTCATCCAGTTGCATACAGAAGCTCACAGTGTCCAGGCCACCTCAAGTCATTCACAGTTTCTGTTTCTGGGAAGACAAAGCTTGACAAAGCCAAAACAACATTTATTCACATTGACAGCACCATCATCAATTCACTTTCTGCCTGTGAAGTCAACACAGACACACAAAGTCTGAGAAGTCATCAGACATTTTCAGTTTAGTCCCAGGGTCTTCAAAACCTGCCTCCAGTACTTTTATAAACAGGCAATAAGAAAATACTCTTTCAGGGATTCCAGTAAGGTCCCATGGCTTCTGTACAAGGTATTACAAATACAAATCAACACAGACAGAACAGACAGAGTGCCAGAATACCACAAGTTTTATCTTTCTCAACTCTGCCACCACAAGTGTTCTCTTCTTCATTCTGCTCTTTCCCAGCTTGGGCTTCTCCTTATATATGGTCATTAAGCTCCTCCCTGTTCTACCCCTTCCTGTTGCATCAGCAGCAGGGGTTCACAAGTTCTGGGGTTCACAATTTGAGGGTTTCATAAGTTCTGTTTCTTAACAAAGTCTTTCTACAATCATGGGCAAATCTTAAAAGAAACTCAAACTGAAACAAGATGCTAAGTACTTCTTTGCTTGCCCTTACATAGCATCTGGGAAATTTCAATAGCTGGAGAAAAATTCTATTTCTTTTGTACTTTCCATATAACATTCCTTTTCTTCTTCTTTTTTTCCAGACAAAAAAAGCAATTTATTAAAAGTTTACCATACTGGGTAGACTCTTAAGGAGCTTCTGTATCTGTGATGGTTGAATTGGGCAAGCAGGCCAGAGCATCCTATGGTACTCTCACCCATTCCTTTGTTTTCAGGAAAACAAACAAACATTAGCAAATAATCTTTGTTTGATTCCCTGGTCTTCTGTAGTCCCATAGTAACTTTCTGCAGTCAGATTCCTTCTCCTTTGCCTACTCAGTTTTGTAGTTTGTTTTGTTTTGGTAGCATCTTACTTTTTGTCATCACCTTTAGGGATGGGGGCTGGTGCTTCTGACCTCAGATCCTTCTTCAGTTCTTCCTCTTGGCCTGGAAATAAAACTTTGAACTTGGCCCCCTATAAATGTCCATAGCCAATGGCATCCTTGCCCCAATGGTCAATGGGCACAACTAGGTTTGGTGTTTATTATGAGCAGAGGTTCTCTTTTCTTTCCTGGCTCAGATGCCAGACTCCCTGTACTGTCCAACAGGTGAAATCTCCTGTGACTGAAGCTGAAGTTAACCCCAGGGTTTGTAGCCTGCTTTTCTATGGAACTAGCCTGGAAGTGTTTGCTCTTCATAGGTACCATACCTTAGTCCTGGAATTTTTCTTCTGATCTCCTCAGATTGTCTGAGGAGGACCACTGTTCTATCACAGCCTTTGTTTATTTTAAGCGCCCTATGTTTGCCTTGAGGTGCTGTTTTATCCTGTTTGTTGTGGAAATCTGAAGGATGGGGAATTTTCTGACCTACTCTCTATCATGAGAAGACTACATCTTCTCAGCATCCTTTCACAATTATGTTGTACTGAGAAATTAGCAAGTGAGACCATTAATACTTTTTAAGTGAAGTTTGATAAGCTGGCCACTGCAAGGGGTGAACATAGGCAAATCAAGCAGCCCCAAGATGCATTTCCTTGAGGCTTATATAGAAAAAAGTCACAACATAATTGTTACCAGGGGGAAACCACAACTTAGTTGCTATGCAAGTAGGGAAAATACAGAAGCCAAAAATTAGCAATCATTTCATTGCCTAACGATTGTTGCCCAGCAATCAGTTTGTTGCCCAACTGGAAAGTTCCCAAGGCTGTTCTGAGAGCTAACCAAAAGGGAAGGGGGAGGCGGGTATGAGTTCCAGGTGATAGGTTTGGGCAGTTTTACTTGACAGGTTTGTTGCCTAGGTGGGCTTTGTTGGGTTTGGGCAGGTCTCCTAGGTGAACTTACTCATGATGGGGGGAGATAGGGGATGTTAGGTTGCAACAATCCGCACTTCTTTTTGTCAAGAGTCAAACCTTTGACTCACAATTGGTGCCTGGTAGCAAAGTGATGGAGGCATTTTCATAGTGGGCAGAAAGTGACTCATGCAAGGGCTGATACCTAGGTTCCCTTACAAGGAGAAGCTTGACCGAGTTCTTATAGTGAGGGCCAGACCAACAGAATATTGTAGGTGGGGACAACTTTATTAGGATCCCACCATTCCTCCCTTGTAGACATGGGGCCCAAATTCATTTGGAAGAAAGGATAAAGGTCTCAGCTTCTGTAGCTTCTTCAGGCTGAAAAGAGGAATAGAGCTGTCCTTGTCTCAGTGGGTCCTGAGGAGGAAGTTTACTGGAACCAAGCATACATCACATCCAGGGGATGATTGGTGAGTATAGATTGGTATCCATTGTTTGCTTCCAACTGTAGGTGAATTGCCCTGTAATCTGAGAGACAAAAATCTGACAGGCACGTTCAATATTTAGGGCCCAAAATATAAGGAGAAGGACAGATATATCTAATAACAGGCAGTTGACTAGCCCAAGTACCTTTTTACTAAACTATGTAAGCTGTAGAAAGAAATATAATTTTAGGCTGAATAGCTCAGATCTAACACACACTTTAGTAGCTCAGATGTATCCCAGCATTAGTATATCAGATAATGATTAACTTTGTTTGTACTTTTGTTTCACAAGCTTCTTTTCTCTTTGTCTAATTGTTCCCATATCACTCAGAAAAAAAAATATTCTATTCCAGAAATTTAACATTTCACTTGACTATGCAGGCAGGTAGATGACAAACCCATGTATTAATTTACACAGTTGTTTAGGATGTGGAATGACTAAACATTCAGATTGAGAACACCAAAATTTCACGTACCTGCATTGTACTTTTACTATCTTTCCTGACCACTTGTTCTAATTAAAGAAACTTGTCATAAAAGGAAGAAGCAGGGACAGATAT
The DNA here is from genome assembly GCA_028627135.1 of Pseudochirops cupreus. Lineage (NCBI taxonomy): Eukaryota > Metazoa > Chordata > Mammalia > Diprotodontia > Pseudocheiridae > Pseudochirops > Pseudochirops cupreus. Next base: position 144,720,505 of record CM053583.1, read on the forward strand.
GACAGGATAAGACACCCTTATCTCTGTTTGAATTCAGATAAGAATCAATTTAATTTCACCTCTTAGCCAGATTCAGGAAGAGGCAAGTGGAAAACATTCCTTTTCAAAGGATGACAATGAGGAAACTGAGCCAGATGGGTCCTATTCTAGATTGAGGCTAAAATTGCCCTCTTGGCTTTTCCCAAAAACAAACATTCACCTGTAGCAGGATTCCCATTGTGGCATTTCTCTCAGATCTTGATTTAATGCAGACAACTATGTCTAAATTCAAACTGAAAATAAAACTTGATGCAGTTCTAATGAATTTTTACCTCAAATGGCAAATCTCACCAATCATAGCTTAGGGCTTGATACAACTGCTTTTACTCTTATGGAGTTTGCAATAAGTAATACAATTTACCATGACTTACATACATAGCAGATTTCATTTCTCAGTAAGCTAAGTTCATTGTTTAGGAATTCCATCACCTAAACAAGCTTTTATTTTTCCTGTGGCTGATGACTATGCATACCAGATGGTTTCTGGGGATCTGGGAAGTTTGGAAATAAGGAGAAATCAACAGGGACCCCAAAGAAGGAGCTGATAACACTCCCCACTTCTTCTTGTCAAGATTCAAACCCTTGTCTCAGAACTGGGACCTAGTCCTCCCTATGATGTTCTTCCTCTGGACTGATGAAAGCCATATAATTTATGTGTGACACATCACCTATTTTCAATACTAATTTTTCTTTTTCCTTGCTGGGATGTCTTGGAGGCTTCTTGTATTTCATTTTTAGGATAACAGGAATATGGTAGCTGGTATATGTTGACTCTGGTCACCCTCTATAGCACTACATTGGAGGCGATCTTGGCCATCTTCCTAAGGGAGGAGAGTAGGGAGTATCTACCCTGTCTACCCTTAGAGCTGCTGTGGGATCAGTTTTAGGTTTTAACGTTATAACAATAATCCCTAATAATTTGGTTAACAATTTTACAATTTTCATAAGTGAAAGCCAACTTGTTTTAGCTTCAAGACAGGATTAGCAGAACTTACTAGATTTAAACAAATTTTTTCCACTGTCTTTTAGTCTCAAAAATACAGATTAAAAGTTGCTTTGTTGTAATTCCATGCACAAGCAGCTTCCCAAAACAATGCTACTGTGAACAGCTTTTAAGGTTCTGATTGCACAGTATAGTGAACACTCCATGTATTCCATAACAAATCTAGGCAAACTTTCTCAGAAAATCAAGGTACAGTATAATATTTACAACATTACATCATATCACAGCAAATCAAAATATAATGTTACCAATAGCTTAACATTAGAATGGCCACATAGTTTTCACCAAAGTGGTGAAGTATTTAGAACAAAAGTATTTAGAACAAAACACAAAAGAACAATCATCTGGTTTCCATTTGGGGGAAACCCTCCTTATTTAATTATTCAATCATTTCATAATACAAGTCAGTCTTCCACTCATGGGGCAATCATAGGTTAACTTAATCAATCACTTATCCAGATTCACAATTACTAAATTTCATTAATCACTAAATACAATCATTAGAAAATTACACAAACCCTCCACCTATCAGTGTCTAGTAAACTTCAGGTTCATCACACATTCAATATCCAAGGAGAGGCCTTTTCTTCATCTTGACTCAGGGTGGTCTCTCAGATTCCCTGGATCCCCTTCCATGGTGCCAGCTCCTACATGAATCCACCAAATAGTCACCTGGATTCAGAAACAGACAGCTCACAGATCCTTGTCCAGTCTGCCAGGCAGTTCCTGCTATACACTGAAGTTCACAGGGTCCAGCACATCTCAAAACCTTCACAATTTTTGTTGCCAGGAACTCAAGGATCAACCAAGCCACAAACAAATAAAGTCTTATCCTGGTCATGCTTCTTCAGTCCTCCAGCATTTCAGCTGGTCTTAGGACTCAGAAGAAATCTCAGCCTGCCAGGCAGCCATCTCGGCAGCAACTTCAACATTCACCAGATTCTGGCCTTACAGACAACTCCAACTCAGTTCTCAGTCCAGTAGCATCTCAGCTCCCAGATGCTGGGACGATTCTGCTTCCTCCACCAGGAGTAAAAATTCTTGATTCTGACTATGTTTCTCTGCACCTCTTCTTACACACACACACACACACACATACACACACACACACACACACACACAAACACACATACACACACACACACACACACATTGACTTCCTGTCTCAGCCAACTCCTTCCTATTATGTCAGCAACAGGACACAGAGTTCACACCTTCTGTTTCTTTCACAGAGTTACTTAGCCCTTAGTTACTAAGGACTAAGTACTTGCTTACTTGACAGAACAAAAAGGGGTCTTCAAATTTAAATTAATTAACATTACAACTGTTGAACACCTTTTCTGGCTCACAAGGGTCCCTCAAGTTTTACAATATAAAATAATTTTACTATGGTGTAGAAATACAATAACAACACAAAAGGTAAGATGACATCAATTCCATTTCCAAATCACACATAAAAATTATTGATCTTACCAAGTGCAGAGGCTTGTTGACTTCTGACCCCATTTTCCCCATCTCCTTTTCTCATCTCCCCACAGTTGCAGAGCCTGATTTGGGGGGTAAAATCCAGGTTCCAGTGGTATGGGAGCAAGGACTTGGGGTTTTGCGAGTAGAGGTCCATCTGCTTACCTAGAGGACTGAACTTCAGGCTGCCCGGGGATTTAGGGCTGTTACGAGTGGGGCCCAGATGTAGCTGCTGTGCCTCCCCCATTGTTCCTTTCACCAGGTGGGGGAGGTTAACTCAAATTCCCTACTATTGTTCTAACTTTTCATTGCAGCCTTAGCTCTGTCAGAGCCAGGACAACTGGGTGAAAGATCTTAATAGTTTTAAACTTTCACTGTATCTTTGCTTGGTCAGAGCTCAAAGTTTCATTTCTGAGGTATCTCTTTTTCAGATCTATGGATTTTCCCAATTTATATTTGTGCTAAATAGTAACCAGAATGAATTTACCTGGATCTATATTCCTAATGATATTGCACAGTTCTTTTTCTGTGACCCAAGAAAGGGTTAAGTGCAAGTCCTATTCTAAAGTGCAGGTTTGAAACCTGCTTCTCTTTTATTAATGGAGTGACCCCTTTTCTCTTTGATTGATCTTACAGGAGAAGTTTCACCTTCCTCTTTTTCCATCTGTCTTTCTACCTCCTGAACTTGGCCAGAGTCCAAGGGAGTGGAAAGAAAGATTTTTGTTTTTGTTTTTTCTGCCAACAACCTTTCTTTGAAAGACCATCAATCTTTCTAGCCCCGGTACAGTTTTTCTTCTTTTCTGACTGGCTGCATTTTAAACCTTACAAGGTGGTAGGCTTGGAGATTTTTTTACACAGACATAGAGCATACAGATAATGAAAGAAAGGAGGAGAGATAGAAAATACAGTTAACATAACAATTGAAGCAGACTAACACAGACAGACAATCACAAAACAATAGATATAGACACAAAGAGAAACCCAATGGCAAGCCCAAGCAGACCAGCACAGGTCCAAACAGAATGGCTTATCCCAGAACTTCCATTCAATGTCTTTGGGGAACCATGGGGAAGGGTGTTAAGCTACATCAAGCTGCCACTCACTCCCTACCAGATGAATACTCCCAAAGACAAAACAGAGAACTAAGAGAAAGAAATGAAACCAGATGGCAAGCCGAAATAGACCAGAACCAGTCCAGACTGAATGGCTCAACACCTGATGGCAAGCTAAAACAGACCAACACAGGTCCAAACAGAAGGGCTTATGCCAGAGTTCCCAGAGACAGAATAGAGAACTAAGAGAAAGCTTACCTCTAGAGAACAGGACCAGAGCTGCACAAAAGTCAAATTCAGGAATTAATCAGAATTGAGGAGGGACTTGGCTAACTCTATCCGAGCCTGGGGGCCATGGGTCATCCTCAGGGGCCAGCTCCCCTCAGGGCCAGGGCAGGGTCAGCTCTTTCCCTTCCCCAACTTCAAGGTTCTGAGGTTCCTGCAGTGACACAGAATGCTGCAATCTTGCTGGGGCCTCTGAAATATTGTACTGAAAAATTAGCTAGTGAGACCATTAATTATTTTTACGTGGAGTTTAATAAGCTGGCCGCTGCAAGAGATGAACACACCCAAATCAAGCAGCCCCAAGATACATTTCCTCCTGGCTTATATAGAAAAAAGTCACAACATAACTCCTACCAGGGGAAAACCACAGCTTAGTCAGTTGCTACGCAAGCAAGTAAAATACAGAAACCAGAAGGTAGCAATCAGTATATTGCATAATGATTGTTGAGCAGTGATCAGTTTGTTGCCCAACTGGAAAGTTCCCAAGTCTATTCTGAGAGCTAACCAAAAGGGGAGGGAAGAGGCTATGGGTTCCATGGGATAAGTTTTGGCAGGTATACTTGGCAGGTTTGTTGCCTAGTTGGGCTTTCTTGGGTTTGAGCAGGTCTCCTAAGTGAACTTACCAACAATAGGGGGACGTGGGGGATGTTAGGTTATAACAAATACATTCTCATTATGATGTTTTAAGACATGAAAAAGTATATGTCATGGTAGGAAATTATTGCTTTCCCAGATAACTTCCAAAAATATTAATAGATTCCAGGATTTTTCTTATTCCTTAGATTATTTGTCTATTTGACTTTGAAGTGCCTTTGAAATAGATTCTCCTGCAGCCTTTATTTCTTTAGTGTATGTCTGATGAGATACAAACACTTTTCCTTGAGTCCATTTTCTTGGATGTAATTTTCTCCTTCATTTCTTTATAACATATCAGGAACATCTTAATGTTCTAAACATAGGAGTCACATTGTTATTGATGATGAGAATAGATGACTGATGAAATTCTGATCTTTTCTCTTTTACTTCTGTTTATTGTCTTCTACTTTTGCCTATAAATGATCTTGGTGTTATCTGGCATGGTCAGATCTTATACCAGGTTTTCTGTATACTTGCTTTCCTCTTCATATTTTTCCCCCAATTTATCAATTTATTTACAGTTTTCAACATTTCTTTCCACAAGTTACTGAGTTACAAGATGGATTTTTACACCCCAGTGCCTGCATATCTTATTTCCCAGATGTAGGAAAATTTTAAAAAATGAAATATTGGCTTTTACAACTTTGATTTTCAGATTATTTCCCTTCTTCCCTCCTCACCCACCCCCACTCGGGAGACAAGAAATTCAATATAGGTTGTACATGTGTAGTTATGCAAAATATTTCCATAGTAGTTATATTGTGAAAGATTAACTATATTCCCCTCCACCCTATCCCACCCACTCTTATTCTATTTTCCACTTTGACTCTGTCCTTTTTTAAAAGTGTTTGCTTCTAACTGCCCTCTCCCCCTATTTGCTTTCCCCTCTATCATCTCCGCTATTATCTCCTTAACCCTTCTTTCCTGTAGGGTAAGTTATTCAATTGAATGTGTATGTTATTCTCTCCTTAAGCCAAATTCAACGAGAATAAGGTTGACCCATTCCCTTTAACCTTCATGCTCTTCATTCTATTGTAAGAGTTTTCTCTTGCCTCTTTTATATGAGATAATTTATCCTATTCTATTTCTCCCTTGCTCCTCCCAATATATTCCTGTCTCACCTCTTAATTTTATTTTTTAGATACCATATCTTCACATTAAACAGATCCTGTGCCCTCTGTCTATATATATACATACACACATGTACACACACTCACATATTTATTTGTATAAACATACACCCTCTTATACATACACACACACACACACACACACATATATATAT
>CM053583.1:144726368-144737823 GCA_028627135.1 Pseudochirops cupreus
AGAATTTCATATTCCAACCCCTTTGATGCCTTAGTGTAGAAGCTTCTACATATTGTGTTATCCTGATTGCTTTTCCACAATATTCAAATTGTTTTTCCTTGCACCTTGTAATATTTTCTCCTTGTTCTAGGAACTCTGGAACCTGGATATAATATTCCTAGGAGTTTTCTTTTTGTGATCTTTTCATCAAAAGTTGATTGGCAAATTATTTCAATTTCTATTTTGCCTTCTGGTTTTAAAATATTATTGTGTTTTTCCTTGAGAATTTGTTGAAGGATGATTTCTAGGTTCTTTTTTTGATCATGGCTTTCAGGTAGTCCAAAATTTTTTTTTAATTATCTCTCCTGGATCTATTTCCCAGGTCAGTTATTTTTCCAATGAGATATTTCGCATTGCCTTCTATTTTTTATTTGTTTGGACCTGTTTAATAATATCTTGATTTCTCGTAAGGTAACTAGCTTCCATTTGTTCCAATCTAATTCTGAAGGAATTATTCTCTTCAGTGAACTTTTGAAATTCTTTTTCCATCTGGCAAATTCTGCCTTTTAGACATTCTTCTCCTCATTGGCTTTATGGGCCCCTTTTACCATTTGAGTTATTCTATTTTTTTAAATGGTTTTTTCATCAGTCAGGCTATTTACTTGCTTTTCATGATTTTTTTTCACCTCGTTATCATTTCTCTTCCCAATTTTTCCTCTACTTCTCTTATTTGATTTTCAAAATCCTTCCTGAGCTCCTCCATGGCCTGGAAGCAGTTCATATTTTTCTTGGAGGCTTTTGATGCATGAGTTTTGACTTTGTTGTCTTTTCCTGGTTCTGTGTTTTGATACTCTTTGTCCCCAAAAAAGGATTCTATAGTCTGAGTGTACTTTCTCTGCATGCTCCTCTTGCCAGCCAATTAGTAGACTTCTGGGCTGTTTGCCAGGGTAGAACTCTGCTTCCAGAGTCAAGACAGCTGTGTCCCAATTTGCTGTGGTTTTCAAAGTTGTCAGAACTGTTGTCAGAACAATGAAAGGTGCACCCTCTCTATAGCCACCACAATCTCTGGCACACTGGTGTTCCTCACTACAGGACCATTACACTGGACTGTGACCGAGAACTAAGCATATGAAAGCAAGAGGAATTACCCTCTGAATGGTCAGTTGGTCCTCCTATGATCTGCAGGTCAGGAGCTCTGGAGGCAGCCATGTGGTAGCAGCTGGCCGCCATGCCTCTGCCACCTCTGCTACCCTTGGTGTAGGGGCGGTATCATGTTATTCAGTCCCCTGTTCCCATAAGTTTCCCTACTGAATTTTTATCTACTCTTTGTCATTTATGAGTTGAGAATTATGGAAACTGACCAAGCTGCCAGTTATTCCCTCTCCTGAAGTCTGCTCTGGCCAGTCCGTGCCACTATTTGGGACCACCCTGGGTCTAGGCCCAAGGACCTCCCAAAGAGCAATACTTAGCTCCTAGTCAGGTACAGTAGATCCTTCCTGTTTGCCTGCCTGTCTCCCTTCTTGAGAGATTCATTTCTCTCTGTCATTACATTAATTTTGTAACTTTAAAATTTGTTTAGAGTCATATTTTACAGGTATTGAAGGTGATTGGAGCAGGAGCTCAGAGAAATACTTGCTTTTACCCCACTGCCTTGGCTATGCCCCTTTTCATTTTTTTTCTTTTAATCTTTTTAAAGAGATGAGCATAATTTCCCACCTTTCAATTTTTTTTTTCCTAATCAGTGTTTCCCCTTTGTTAGTGCTGCCCTGAGTTGCCTTTTTTGGCTTCCTCATTGTGCTGGTTATTTTATGATGGTTGAATGAATCTAAGAAAGGGTGAACATCAGAATAGATACCTTTACTTTTAGCCATTTCCCAGTTTTTAGAATCAATGACTATTTTAATTAGATGAGGTTGAAACTGTTGTAATTGTGCAATGCCTTCATTGCATTCTTTTTCTTTCTTTCAGTGTTGATATTAACTTTATCTTTTGGTTTACTGTGGATTTATATTTATGTTGTCAGTAATTTCAATGCCCACAAACAACTGTCTTCAGTAAGTACCATATAAGTGACTATGATTTTCTGCTAATTAAGATGTCATTGATTTTATTTCATGTGATATTTGGTACTTGGATTATCCAACCTTTTCTGACTTTCTTTTTAACATATTCATTAGACAAAAGTGTGAGATTTTCTGAATAAGCTAAAATATTTAGACTGATTTCATTTCTTAAGGTCAAGCTATATCTTCCAACATTTTTTCTATTACTTTTCCCTTCAGTACTTCATTTAGAATCAGAGCATCTGACTTTGAATCTTATTTCTGTAAACTACTATCAGTGTAACTTTGGGTGATACTTTGCTTCTTGCCATCTACAAATTCATTAGGTTATCATAGATGGCATCTAAATTCCCTTCTCATTATAAGTCTATGATCTTATAATCTTTTGAAATTATCAGTCCTGTCAAAGCACAAATCAAAACAGACTTTCATGGTCTCTTCATTGTATCCCACTCTTATATTGATGTGGGAGGACAAAGGGAATTGTTCTCTGCCATGTGCCTTGAAAGGCAAAGAAGCCCATACCACATATCCTTCTGAGTTTTACTCATTCTCAAAAACTGATATTACTTTTGTAAAGCATGTGAGGTTGAGCTGCCTGGAGAGAAATGTGGAAACTAATGAAGCTTTAGAAGGGAACAACATTAAAATGCCATACGATAAGACTTGCTTTTTCCTGCTGAGAGTGACTTGGGCATGAGATTTACCTTTCTGTGGAGCTGCCTCAAGATTTAAGGCCTCATCTGGAAAAGAAGTGTTTTGTAGAATCTGTCCATATATCTGCCCAAAGTTTACTCTGATCATTAGTACTACTATTGGAACAAATGAGCTTTGATATAGTATTGACTTGGCCCATGTTAGCTTATTTTATTACTTTCATCATGAAATGAATATTATATAGCTTTACCCCAAGGAAGGATGAGGAATGGACTGAATTGACCTTTACCTATGCACTCTGGCATCTAGACCTTGCAATTATGATAGAAATAGACTATAATTTCTGACTTATTATGAGACTCTGAACATTTCCTAATATCAGTAGTAGACTACCTAAAATAAACTATGTTTGTTAAGAGTGGTCTGAGACCAGCTGTCAATCAGTAATCCATTTTTCTTTTCATCTGGGAGGACCTCCTAGTTCAAGGACTTTATTGACTTAACCTCAGATTCTGCGTATTGGACCATTTGAGTTGGCTCTTTAGTATTCCACATTGCTCATACTACTCTCGGGGGAGGGAAAGCAGGTATGAATATTAAAAATATTTTACACCTAACACATGTTCCTACAGATACATGTGAGATTCTGGTAAATACACATATTAAGTTCCTATAATTATGATATAAATGAAACATCAATCACATTATATTCACTTTGTAGTTTTTATTGTAAAATTCACGTGGGCAGGACTGGTTTGCATTTGTCTTTGTATCAACAGTGCCTAGCAGAGTGCCTGGTACATCATCTAATTTGACCATCATAAAATCCAAATGAAGTAAGTAGGAAAGTTATTGTACCCGTTCTACTTATAAGTAAGCTATGACGAAACCAACCTAACTGAATTGTCCAAATCACAGCACTATTAAGCAGCAGTGTTGGGCAATGCAAAGTTCTGTACTGGGCATATATTTATCAGTTCTAAAAATTAAATGAAGAATAACTTTAGAAATTTTGTACCTGTTGTTGTTGTCCCGTTGTTTTCTTTTTGGATTTTTTTAAAGTTTGTTTATTTAGTTTTAGTGTACAACATTCAGTTTCACATTCCCTTGAGTTTTAAATTTTCTTCCTGTTAAACCTCCTGCCCTCATGGAAGCATGCAATCAAATGTATGATCTACAAATGCCTTCACATTAAACATTAGTCAGGTTGTAAAGAACAATTATAACCAATGGAGAGGACAATGAGAAAGAGGAAACAAAACAAAACAAAAGGAGAGAGCAAGTAATTTGTCTCAGCCTGCATTCAGACTGATATGTTTTTCTATCCTGAGTCTTTTGGAGTTGTCTTATATCCTTGCATAGCTGAGAGGAGCCCATTCTATCAAAGTTACTCATCACATATACATTGTGTCTGTAATTGTGTACATATTTCTCCTGGTTCTGCTCTTCTCACTCAACATGAGTTTATGTAAGTCTCTCCAGTTTATCATGATGTCCATCTGCTCCTCATTTCTTATAGTACAATAATATACCATTATATTCATATACTATAATTTATTTATCCATTCTCCAATTAATGGACATCCACTTGATTACCAATTCTTTGCCACTACAAAAAGATATGATATAAGTATTTTTGTACATATGGGTCCTTTTCCCACTTCTATGATCTCTTTGGGATACAGCCCGAGAGGTGATATTTCTGGATGAAAGGTTATGCATTTATTTATAGCCCTTTGGGCATAGTTTCAGATTACTCTCCAAAATGATTGAATCAGTTCACAACTCCACCAACAATGCATTACTGTTCCAATTTTTCCACGTCCTCTCCAGCATTTATCATTTTCCTGTTTTGTCATCTTAAAAAATCCTGGCAGTGAGATGTGGTACATCAGAGTTGTTATGATTTGCATTTCTCTGATCAATAGTGATTTAGACCATTTTTCATATGCTTGTAGATATCTTTATGTTGTTCCTTTGAAAACTGCCTGTTCTAATATTTTGAACATTTATCTACTGGGGAATGATTTGTATTCTTAGAAATTTGACTCATTTCTCTATATATTTCAGAAATCTGGTCTTTATCAGAGACTCTGGTTGTAAAAATTCTTTCCCAATTTTCCACTTCCCTCTGAATCTTGGTTATATTGGCTTTATTTTTACTGAAACTTTTCAATTTAATGTAATCAAAATTATCCATGTTGCATTTCATCATGCTGTCTAACTCTTGTTGTTTATAAAATTTCCACTTCATCATAAATCTGACAGGTTAAACTAGCCTTTACTCTCCTAGATTGCTTACAGTATCAGCCTTTATACCTAGCTCTTGCACCCATTTTGCTTGATTTTGGTCTATTGTATTAGATATTGGTCTATGCCTAGTTTCTGCCACATGGCATTCCGGTTTTCCCAGCAGATTTTGTCAAATAGTGCATTCTTATCCCCAAAACTGAGATCTTTGTGTTTATCAAACAGTAGATTACTAAACTCATTGACTGCTAAGTCTTTTGTACCTAATCTATTCCACTGACCCACTACTCTATTCCTCAGGCAGTACCATTGCATTGATGGAATAAATCCTACCTGATCAAAGTTTATTATTCTTATAATAAGTGGCTGTAGTCTTTTTCCTAAAATTTTATTTAACATTTTTACATCTATATTCATGAGGGAAATTGGTATATAATTTTCTTTCTATGTTTTTTCTTTTCCTGATTTAGGTATCAGGACTATATGTGTGTCATAAAAAGAATTAGGTAGGACTCCTCCTTCTTCAATTTTCCCAAATAGTTTGTAAAGTATTGGAATCCATTTTTCTTTACGCATTTGGTAGAATTCATTAATGAATCTGTCTGGCCCTGGAGATTTTTTCCTAGAGAGTGTTCATTGATGGCTTCTTCAATTTCTATTTCTCAGATGGGGTTATTTAAGTAATTTATTTCTTCTTCAGTTAATCTGGCTAACTTTTATTTTTTGTTACTATTCATCTCCTTCAATTGTCAAATTGATTTACATTGGGCAAAATAATTCCTAATTATTGTTTTAATTTCCTCTTCATTGGAGGTAGATTCATCCTTTTCATTTGGTTTCCTTCTTTCCTTTTTTTTTATCATGTTGACTAAAAGTCTATTAATTTTGTTATTTTTATCTTAAAACCAGTTATTAGGTTTTTTAATAAATTCAATAGTTTTCTTAATTTCAATTTTATTAATATCTCCTTTGGTTTTCAGTATTTCTAATTTAGCATTTTGATGGGAATTTCCAATTTGTTCTTTCTCATGCTTTTTCAGTTGCATGCCCAATTTATTGAACTCCATTTTCTATATTTTATTCATATATGCATTCAGGGATATAAAACTTTCCCCTAAAAATTGCCTTTGCTGCATCACAAAAGTTTTGGTATGTTTTCACATTATTTTCTTTCTCTTGAATGAAGTTACTGATTGTATCTATAATTTCTTGTTTGACCTAATCATTCTTTAGGATGAAATTATTTAGTTTTTAATTAGTTTTTAGTCTATCTTTTCATGGCCCTTTATTATATATAATTTTTATTGCATAGTGATCTGAGAAGAATGCATTTAATATTTGTGCCTTTCTGCACTAAATTGTGAAGTTTTTATGCTGTATCACATCATCAATTTTTCTGTATGTGTCATGTACCACTGAGAAGAAGGTGTATTCCTTTTTATCCTCATTTAATTTTCTCCGGAGTTCTATCATATCTATCATCTCTAAAATTATATTTGTGTCCTTAACTTCCTTCTTGTTTATTTTCAGGTTAGATTTATCAGGTTCAGAGGGGGGGAGAATGAGGTCTCCCCCTGCCCATTAGTGTAGTTTGGTTATCTATTTCTTCCTCTGATTCCTTTAACTTCTCCTCTAGGAACCTGGATGTTATACTTCTTGGTGCATATATGTTAAGTAATGATATAGCTTCATTCTTGATGGTGCCTTTTAGCAGGATATAGTTTCCTTTCTTAGCACTTTTACTTAGATCTTTTTTTGCTTTTGCTCTATCTGAGATAAGGATTGCTACTCCTGCCTTTTTTTTTAAGCTAAATCATAATATATCCTGCTCCAGGCTTTTACCTTTATTCTGTGGGTATCCCCTTGTTTCAAATGTATTTTTTGTAAACAGCGTACTGTAGGATTATGTTTTTTTAATCCATTCTGCTATCTGCCTCTGTGTTATGGGAGAGTTCACCCCATTCACATTCACCGTTATAGTTACTATCTGTGTCTTTTCCCTCCATCCTATTCTCACCACTGTTCATGATTTTATTTCTGCCTTCTCTCTTTCCCTCCTTAAGAGTTTTCCTTTTGACCACCATCTCCCTCAGTATTCTCTCTCCCTATGCATCTCCCTCCCTTTACCTACCCTTCCTGTTTACTACTATTTCCCTCCCTCCTAATAATCCTCTTTTTTCCCCTTGCCCCTCCTACTGCCTGTAGGGCACAATGGATTTTTATGCTTAACAGAGTATGTTATTCCTTCCTTAAACTCAAACCAATGACAGTATATTTCATACAGTGCTCCACTCCCTCCTTTCCCTCTAATATAATGAGTTTTTTGTCTTTTTTCATTAGAATCCTAAACTTAACTAATTATATTAATCACTCCTTGAACCAAATTCAATGAGAGTAAAGTTCATATAATTTACATCTCCCTCCCTTGTTTCCCTCTACTATAGTATGTTTTTAGCTGTCTTTGTGTGGTATGATTTACCCTTCCCTGCCACCTCTTTTCCTTTTCTCCCATTACAATCCTTTTGTACTTCTTAATAAGGTTTTTTTTTTATCATCAGACTAGTTCATTTATACCCACACCCTTTATCTATTTATATCCCTTTTAAATGTTGCGATAATTATATAAATCTCAATATTGACAGGTTTCAGCTTCCCACAAAGGGATGTGAACAGTTTGCTCTTATTGAATCACAAGTTATGTGTGAACATGTTTGGTTATAGGTGTAGGTGTGCGTGCGTGTGTGTGTGTGTGTGTGTGTGTGTGTGTGTGTGTGTGCATGTTTTCCTTTTTATGTCTCTCTTGAGTCTTGTATTTGGAGATAAAATTTTTCATTGCACTCTGGCTTTTTCATCAGGAAAGTTTGGAAGTCCCTTATTTCATTGAATGGGCCATCTCCTTGCCTGAAAGATTATGTTCAGGTTTGCTTGGTAGTTGATCCTTGGTTGCAGTCCAAACTCCTTTGCCTTACTAAATATCATTTTCCACTCCTTTCGATCTTTTAATGTAGAAGCTGCTAGGTCCTGTGTCATCCTGACTGCAATTCCACAATATCTAAATTGTTTCTTTCTGGCTGTTTGCAGCATTTTCTCCTTGACCATATAATTCAGGAATTTGACTGCTATATTTTTTGGAGTTTTCAGAATCTCTTTCAGGAGTCGTGTAGTGAATTATTTTGGTATCTATTCTACCATCTGATTCTAGGACCTCAGCACAGTTTGATAATCTCTTGGAGGATGCTGTCCAGGCTGTTGTTTTCATCATGGCTTTCTGGTAGACCAATAATCCTTAGATTATTCCTCCTGTATCTGTTTTCCAGGTCAGTCGTCTTTCCAATGATTACATTTTCTTCTAATTTTCAAGCTTTATGTTTTGTTTGACTGATTCTTGATGTTTCAGAGAGTCATTAGCTTCAACTTGACTGATTCTAATTTTTAGTGAATTATTTTCCTTGGTCAGTTTTTGAAGCTCCTTTTCCATATTTTCAGATTTCATTTTTAGGGAGGTAATTTCTCCAGTTAGATTTTGAACCTACCATCCCAGTTCACAAATTTTACCTTTTGAGAATATGTTTTCTTCAGTGAGTCTTTTTTACATTGTGTCCAAATTAATGTTAAAAGAATTGGTAAATTTATCTTCTACTTCTCTAATTTGGCTTTTAAAATCTTTCTTGACCTCTTCCAAGAATGCTTTTTAGGCTTGAAACCAATTCGTATTTTCTTTTGTGGTCTCAGGTGCGGATATAAAGTTGATGGTGTCTCCTGTAAATTCTTCTTCTGGTTCACAATAATAGGATTCAATCATCTTTGGTTGCTTCTGGCCCATTGTCACTGCCTATTTACTGGCTTTTAAAGTGTATTTCTGTTCTGGGGTACAGAGGGCTCTCACCCACTCTTCTCAAGCTGGGAGCTACGGGCATGGTAGTTGACTTTGTGTGCTGTAGCATCTGGATGTCTAGACTGAGGCCAAGGCCAGGACTCTCAGTGTTTCCCCTGTGTTACCCTGAGGCTCACAGAGTAAGTTGTGGGGGAGGGGTGATCTGGCCACTTCAGGTTTCCTATTTTGTGACCCTGGGCTACAGTTCAGGCAGGCTCAGCAGGGGCAGCCTGCCATGCTGATGCCTGCAGATATCCTTGATTGTGCTAAGGCACACCTGGGCTTCTGGTATAAATACTTCCTGATTCCACCCCCTTGAGCTTCAGCATCTCCTGATAGTCAGCTGAGATGGGGTTTGTTGGGATGCCTCCAGCCCTTCACTTAAGGCTTGGCATAGCTTCAGTAAACACTCTTTCTCTAAGACTCACAAGTCTGCCACTGCTTCCACAATTTTAGGATTTAACGCTGGGGCAATATTCTCTGGGTTTTTAAGATCAGGAAGGAGGATTAGAGCATCTAGTATTTACTCTGCTATATTGTCCCACAGAAGTTCATATAGGTGATTTTTAAACATGCAGGCTGTGGGCTCATAGCCCCAGGAGAAGCTGCTGTCACTGCTGCAGGACCTGTACTTTCTCTTACCCAGCTCCAACAGATTCTCTGTCCCACGGATGAGATATCTCCAAATCTCCCTTGTGGTGGGTGAATCCACTGGCCAGGGCTTGCTCTCACTCTGCTGTGGTCTGGTATCTGGTTCAGGCTGCTGCAGCTCCATTCACTCCACACTTGCCCTGCCCAATCATATGTGTGAACTTTCCTGGACTGGGAATCTGTCATGTCTGTCTCCCAATGGATTCTGTTACTTTAAAATCCATTCAGATTTGCTTTTTAGAGGTTATTCACAGAATTCATGAGGGAGCTCAGATGAGTTTCTGCTTCCACTCTGCCATCTTGGCTGTGCCCTCTGTCCAGTTGTTTTCAATCTTGTCTAACTCTTCATGACTCCATTTAGAGTTTTCTTGGCAGAGATACTGGAGTGATTTGCCATTTCCTTCTTCAACTGATATTAGAGATAAGAAACTGAGACAAATAGGATTACTTGACTTACCTAGGGTCACACAACTAGTAGTTGTCTGAATCCAGATTTGAACTCAGGAAGATGAGGCTTCCTGACTCTAGACCTGGAACTCTATCCACTGTACTACCTAGCTGAACTTTAGAGGCTGCCATTTCATAATTCATTGGATATTATTAAACTGGGCATAAATGGCCATCATAAGATTCCTATGGAAAGAAAGGTCTTTTAGAGAGCACTTGCAGGTGGACAATTCTTTCAAAGCAAATTGTGCCTGTGGCTATACTAGGCATTTTCTAGCTGAGGAGAATGTGGATAAATAGGGAGAAGAGGGACATGAGACATAATGAGGCCTAAAAATTGTATGTGCTTTGGGAATTTTTGAGTCCAACAAATTAATACTGTCTTCTTTTTTAGTAAGAACTTATCACTCTCTTCTAACATAACATTCTCACAATCCAAAACTCACTCCCTCTCTGTTTTTTCTCATGGTTATCATTATGACCTTCTGGTTTTTCTCTCTGACACTATCTCTTGCCTCAGATTCTTCCCAGATAGTAGACATGTTTACTATGTTCAAGGGTGTGTTACTCCAGGTCCCCATATTCATGACCTAGTACTTCCTGCTTACTCTTCTTTTCCTATTCCCTTAAACTAGAAAAGCTAAATCTCCACAATGGAGCCTATTTATCCATGACTCTGCTCAGCCACCAGCCAAAATTCAGCCACCCAGACTGGTCCACCTACCTTTAAAGAGTTTACCATCTAGTTAACTTTGGAAATATCATTATTTCTATACATTGGTATCAATTTCTTATCTGTTTTTTAAAATTATTTTTTATTATAAATATAACACAAGTATTCTAACATGAAGAATTGGAATTATGAAAGAAAATTAACTTCTGTTCTTTGCAGTTGTTAGAATATATATTAAATTTAGGTTAGTAAAAAAAAATTGTGACCTTCTTCTTTAAAAAAAAAATCAACTTTGTAGGTATTTGTTGACAATTAAGTGCATAGAACTCTTAATTATTGTGCTAAGTAGGAAAAAAAAGTCCCATATATTCTAACTGGATATTATCTCTTTCAGCATAAAGTAAAGAGAAAGCAATATGTTAGTGCATGAGAGGCACAAACATAGTATTATGTGAAATTCTTAGGAGATTGATTTTGGCATTGACGTGACCTTAGAGTCACCTAGTCCAATATGCTGATTCAATTGGTGAGGTAATAGACAACCAGATAAAATAAAGAACCCATGATCACACGGATAAATGATTTGAACACTGCCCTTATAACTAAATATATGCCAGTACTCTTTTTATTTGACTGGAAGATGTCAAAGATATTTCATTCAACTCTACAATCATTGACTAAAGGTCTAATATGTGCTAGGTGCTGGGAATGAAGAGACAGAAAAAAATTAGTGTCAGGCCTCAAAGAGGTTTCCTTTTGTTTCCAGGAAGCAACATGTACAAAGAAAGTTAAATATAAAAAAAAAAATTAAAAAAAAAACATTTTCTAGGAGAGGACCCCAGAACCTGGTAGGTGAGGGGA
>CM053583.1:144738323-144765944 GCA_028627135.1 Pseudochirops cupreus
GGATCTGTTTGATAGTATCTTGATTTCTCATAAAGTCATTTTCTTCCATTTGCTCCACTTTAATTTTAAAGGAGTTATTCTCTTCAAGGAATGCTTTTGAGATTCTTTTTCCATCTGGCAAAATTGACTTTTTAAGGCATTCTTCTCCTCATTGGCTTTTTGGGCCTCTTTTGTCATTTGAGTTAATCTGTTTTTTAAGGTGTTAATTTCTTCAGTTAGGTTGTTGAATCTCTTTTCATGATTTTCTTGCATCATTCTTATTTCTATTCCCAATTTTTCTTCCACTTCTCTCATTTGGTTTTCAAAATCTTTCTTCAGCTGATCTCTAGCTTTTTGGCAATCTTCATGTTTCTTGGAAGCTTTTGGGGTGGGACTTCTGACTGTGTTGTCTTCCTCCCTTTCCCTGGTTTTTTCCTTCTTTTCCCTGAAGAAGGAATCTAAGGTTTGATTGCTGTTCCTACTTTGCTTCCTATGTTTATTCATGTTCACCATTCAATGGTTTTTTTTTGTTTGTTTGTTTGCTTTAGTTCTGTGGAACTCTGCTTCCAGAGGGAACATCTCTGTCCCAAATTGTTGGGGTTTTCCCAGCTGCCAGGGCTTTTAGGAGGCTGCTGGGTCATCCCCAGCTCTGGCTCACTGAAAAAAAACACCTCAGGACCACCACCCTAGTCCACGATCCAGATCCAGTCCACTCTACATGAGAGCACTTGGCCTCTGAACGATTTCTTGGCCCCCATGCTGTTGCAGGCTGGGAACTCTGAAGTGGCAATGTGGAGGTTGATGCAGAACCTCCACTTTCCACTTCTTTGCCCTGGAGGCAGCTTGACCAGACCCATTTTTCTTCCCCGGTTTTCCAAGTTCTACTAACCTTAGTCCTTTTATCTAATTGCTTGGAAATTCTGGATATTGTCACTGCTGCTGCAGATCCACTCTCCTGAACCTCCAGCCGCGGTCGGGCTCGGCATTGTCCAGCCACCCCTGGGGCAAAAGCTGCTGTTTCAGCCTGGGCTGGTTTCTGCTCCAGGAGTTGAAATGGTTGCTTTGAGCCGACCTGCCTTCAGAAGGAAATATATCTGTGTGTGTTTTAGAGCCCTAGAATTTGTTTAGAGTCATATTATTTGGGTATTTGATGTGGCTGTTTTGGAGCTGCAATTTCTTGCTGCTCCTATGCCACCATCTTGGCTCTACCCCCTTGACTCTCTTTTCTTGATTTTCTTGCATCATTCTCATTTCTCTTCCTAATTTTTCCTCCACTTCTCTTCATTAGTTTTCAAAGTCCTTCTTAAACTCTCTATGGCATATAAGAAGTTTACTTTTTTCTTGGAAGGTTTTGGTGTGGGAGTTCTTACTGTGTTGTCTTCCTCCCATTCCATGCTTCAATCCTTTTTGTCCCCAAAAAAGAAATCTAAAGTTTGATTGCTGGGCTTTCTTCTCCAGGAACTCCCTGCAGTGATCCAATTATATATGCACATATGTATATGCACAAAATGTTTATATATACACTTGCACTGAGTCCAAGAAACATATTGATATAAATATGCTAAAATGTGATACCTCTATTACCAACAAGCAACAAAGCAGGGCTTTGCCTGCTCATGTTTCTAGTCAGTTACTTGACTTTTGGCCTCAGTAAGACTCTGCTTTCAGAAAGGAGCACTTTGTCCCGAATCACTGGGGTTTTCACAGCTGCCAGAACTGTTAGGAGGCTGCAGTCTCTACAGCTCCCACCACCTTTTGCTCAGTGGCCATGCACCTCAGGGCCACTATCTAAGACTGCAATCCCCATCCAGGCAGGTTAAGGCAAGAGTGCTTAGCCTCTGAATGATTGCTTGCCTCCCCTGCAATCTGCTGTCCATGTGCTCTGAAGCAGCCACGTTGAGGTGGCTGCAGGGCCGTACCACTTCTGCTGCTTTCTTGCCCTGGATACAGACTTCCAGATCCACTCCTTTTCCCCAGATTTAGCCAAGTTCCACTGACCTTTCACTTTGTCCTCATTTCTTATAGATTAATAATTCTGGAAACTGCCACGGCTGCTGGTGATCCAGTCTCCCAAGTGCTCCCACTGTGGCTTGTCCCAGATGCCCTTGGGTATACCTTTGCGGTTACTGGCCAGGCTGGTTTCAGCTCCCAGAGTGCTGAGAAGAGCCCTTCCTGTCTGACTGCCGGGTTGTCTTCAGTGGGAGCCTTGTTTCTCTGTCATTTTTTGGGTTCTGGAGCTCTAAAATTTGTTTTCAGTCATATTTTATAGGTATTTGAGGTTGTTATGGGGGGAGCTCCCAGAGTTCTCTTGCTTCTATGCTGCCGTCTTGACTCCACCCCCCAAGGAATCCAAATCTTAATTCCAAGTTCTAAGGTTTCTATCCATCTATTACTCTATGTGTATGTGTATGTGCAATCCACATGTCTATACATATTAAATTAATAATTTTTTATATCCATATGACCATACATACATTTATGTTTTTTCTGTGACAGTGTTGTGTATAGTGTTGTTCTATAAAGAAGTAGACTGATATAATAGGCAAGATCACCTAAATTCAAGACCCCTTCTTGACACATACTGGCTATATGATTGTTTGAGAAATAATAACTTCCAAGATATTTCTTGAAGTCTATGAATGGAAGAAATAATCACCAATTTGCAGTGGTAAAGTATTTCTTCTCCAGGAACTCCCTGCAGTGATCCAATTATATATGCACATATGTATATGCACAAAATGTTTATATATACACTTGCACTGAGTCCAAGAAACATATTGATATAAATATGCTAAAATGTGATACCTCTATTACCAACAAGCATGTTGATATGCAACTTCAGCAGAAATAAGCCATTACTTTGAACATAGAAAATACAATTGCTAAACGTGTTCACATAAACTATATCAATAAAGACCTGGATATACAGCAACACTAAAGCTAATACCTGGGCTATAAAGCACAATAATCAAAGCATAATGACTAAAAGGAATAGCCAAGAGATCCCTTTGGTGCATTCTGAGAAAAAATATACTTTAGTATGGAATCATGGCACTAATAATGAAAATTTTCTTTTCATTTTTTTAATTTAGTTGGCTTAGTTGGTTTAGATAGAGAGCTGAGGAGGGAGTCAGGAAGATCTGACTGCTGTGTGTGTGTGTGTGTATGTGTGTGTGTGTGTGTGTGTGTGTGTGTGTGTGTGTGTTTGTCTCTCTGTATTAATATACACACAAAATGTGTTAGAACAACGTGTTAAAAGATAAGGTTTAAGTCCATGTTTCAAAGAAATTAACCTTAGAGTAAAAGTACTGTATTACTGTGTGCAAAGGACTCACTACATAACCAAATCCCTGATACACTGAGACATCTAATCAATGGTTGAAAGGTGTAAGGGACCTAAACCTACTTCAACCCTATAAGGAAACAGTGATTTGTCCTAAAGTCATAGAGGTAGTAAGTAATAGAACCTAGATGTTATGATCAGATTTTATTGCACTTAGGTTTGATGGGAAATTAACTATTTATTCCTACTAAGTCATACTTAACATTGTCAATTTGAACCTCAATTTCCTCAGTTATAAAATGAGGTGGTTGATCAAGTGTAAGTTAGTAGGGAGAATTTTCTCATCACATCACTTTCTATATGATGAAGTTGCAGATTTAGAACAAGTTAAAGTGGGAAGGGTGGTTTATATTAGACAATTTTTAAGTTCCTTTTTACATTTCTTCACTTAATGGGAAGAACTGGACATTAAAAAATGGTACTGAAGACCAGATGTCATAACTCCTTATCCTACCATTGATATATTATTCAACTTCAGGCAAATGATTTAAATATAGTTTCTTTCATACTTACTTCTAGGCTATTAACCAAGGGTAATGTGAACACTATAGAACTTGATGGTGGAGGTTTATGATCACATCTGATATTAAAATATGAATAAAATGCTTTTAATAGTAGTTTTTGACACAGAAACCATGATTTATGTGCACAATATCTCACTAAACAGGCAGTGGTAGAGTCATGGTTGTTTTGTACATGTGAAATGAACCAGCCACAATATTCTTGGTTTATTCATTGTGCACATCTAGATGACTGATGTTAATCAGCGCATGATCACTGGCTGCTGAACTCTATTGATCCATAAAATAGCTGAAATGAGCAGATAAACTACTCTAGGCTCCTTTCCAAGCTCAGTACTTAAAATTCCAAAGGCTTCAGAATACTTAAAAAGTGGGTAGGCTTTGATATGTTACCTAATCTGTTGTCCCAGTAGGTTTTCAAAGAAGATAGGCCTCTTGCCTTTACATATAAAATTTCAGAGTAAGATAACCACAACCTTAACTTGCAATCATGGCACTAATAATGTGAATTTTCTTTTCAGTTTTTTAATTTAGTTGGCTTAGTTGGTTTAGATAGAGAGCTGAGGAGGGAGTCAGGAAGACCTGAGTTCAAATGTATACTCAGGCATTTACTAGGCGTGTGACCTTGGACAAGTTGTTTAATCCTGTTTGCCTCAGTTTCCTCATCTGTAAAATCAAGAAGGAAATGACAAATCACTCCAGTATCTTTGCCATGAAAGCCCCCAAAATGGTCATGAAGAACTGAATAAGATTGAAATGACTAAAGAACATTTTGTTATTTCAATAAATATTTTCAAATTACATATAAATAATAAGCATTTTTAAAAATGAGTTTCAAATTCTCTCTCTAAATACAAGTTAAAGATTTTGATAAAGGTTATATGTGTTCAGCCATGCAAAACATATTTTCATATTACTCATGTTATGAAAGAAAATACAGACAAAAACAAAAATAAAGTTAAAAAAAAAGAGTATGCTTCAAACAGCATTTAGAGTTCATTAGTTCTCTCTCTCTCTGGAGATTGATAACATTTTTTTGTTTTTCACCATGAGTCATTTGAAATTGTCTTAAATCATTATCTTGATCAGAGTAGCTAAGTATTTCACAGTTGATCATCTTTACAATATTGCTGTTAACGTGAACAATGTTTTCCTTCTTGTGCTCAATTCATTTTGCCTGAATTCATGTAAGTCTATCCATGTCTTTGTAATATCATTGAGCTAATCATGTTTTATTTCACAACAGTATTACATCACAATCATATAGTAAAACTTGTTCAGGCATTCCCCATGTGAAAGGCATCAACACAATTTCTAATTCTTTGCCATCACAAAAAGTGCTTTCAATATTTTTGTACAAATAGGTCCTCTCCCCTTTTCTTGGACTCCTTTGGGATACAAACCTAGTAGTGGTATTGCTGGGTTACAAGGTATGCACAGTTTCATAGGCTTTGGGGCATAGTTACAAATTATCCTCCAGAATATTTGGAAAAGTTCACAATTCAACCAACAATGCAATGATATCTCAATTTGTCGATATATCTTTTACCTTTTATGACTTTTGTTTTTTGTCATGTTAGTCAATCTGATAAGTTTGAGGTGCTAACTCAGAGTTGTTTTAATATTCATTTCTCAAATCAATACTGGTTTAGAGCATTTCCTTATGTGACTATTGATACCTTTGATCTCTTCTTAAAATTGCTTGTTCACATTCTTTTACCATTTATCAAGTAGGAATGGTTTTTATTTTCATAAATTTGAATAAATGCCCTATGTATTTGAAAAAGTGAAGTCTTTAGAAGAGAAACTTGCTTCAATCCCTCCTCCCCAAGTTTTCTGTTTTCCTTTTTATTTTTGACTGCATTAGTTTTGTTTGTGCAAAAGTTTTCTGATTTCATGGAATCAATATTATCTCTTTTGTTTCCCATAATCTTTGGTTTGGGCCTTAACTCTTCCCTTATTCATAGACCTAAGAGTTACATATTTATTGGCTTCCCAAATTTACTTACATCACTTTTTATGTCAAAATCAATAATCCATTTTGACCTTAACTTGGTATATAGTGTGATACATTGGTCTATGTTTAACTGCCACACAGCTTTCCCATTTTGTCAAATGTTGAATTTTTTAAAAATTGCTTTATTTTTAGTTTTCAACAATCATTTCCACAAGATTTAGAGTTGCAAATTTTCTCCCTGTCTTTCCCCTACCCCTACCCCAAAATAGCAATCCTATTGAATACCCTTTCCCCCAATCTGCTATCTCTTATATCCTCCACCATCCACCCTCTGACTTTCTAGTAGGGCAAAATGGATTTCTATAACCAGTGCCTGTATATCTTATTTCCCAGTGGCATGCAAAAAAAAATTACATTTGTTGTTAAAACATTGATTTCCAGATTCTTTCCCTTCTTCCCTCATCACCTTCCCCTACTGGTATGATAAGTGATTCAATATAGATTGTACATGCGTATTTATGCAAAATGTTTCCATAGTACATATATTGTGAAGGACTAACCATATTTCCCTATTTCCTATCCCACCCCCACACATTCTATTTTCTAGTTTGTCCCTCTCTCTTTTCAAAAGCGTGTGCTTCTAAGTACCCTCCCGTCATTCTGCACTCCCTTTTATCATTCCCACTCTTATCTCCCTCCCTCTACTTTCCTGTAGGGTAAGATACCCAATTGAATGTACATGTTACTCCCTTCTTAAGGCAAATTCAGTAAGAGTAAGGTTGACCCATTCCATTTTGCCTTCCTGTTCTTCCCCTCCATTGTAACAGTTTTCTCTTGCCTCTTTTATATACTTGATCCTATTCTATCTCTCCTTATCTCCTTCTCTCATTATATTTCTTTCTCAGCTCTTAATTTTATTTTTTGGATATCATCCCTTCCTATGCAACTAATTCAGTGCCCCCTGTCTATGTATACATGTACATAGATATACACACATTCACATATGTCTATATATAAACATACACTCTCCTATACAAACATATAAATGTGTGTATGTGTGTGTGTGTGTGTGCACATACATATATATTCCCTTCAACTATCCTCATACTGAGAAAAGTCTCATGAGTTACAATTACCATTTTTCCTAATAGGAATGTAAATAGTTCAACTTCAATAGGTTCCTTATGATTTCTTTTTCCTGTTTACCTTTTCTTGCTTCTCTTGTTTCTTGTGTTTGAAAGTCAAATTTTCTGTTCAGCTCTGGTGTTTTCATCAAGAATGCTTGAAAGTCCTCTATTTCATTAAATGACCATATTTTCCCTGAAACATTTTACTCATTTTTGCTTGGTAGCTGATTTTTGGTTTTAATCCTAGTTTCTTTGGCCTCCAGAATATCATATTTCAAACCCATTTATCTCTTAATGTAGAAGCTGTTAGATCTTATATTATCCTGATTGTGTTTTCACAGTACTCAAATTGTTTCTTCCTCACAGTTTGTAGTATTTTCTTCTTGACCTGGAACTCTGGATTTTGGCTATAATATTCCTAGGAATTTTCTTTTTGGGATTTTATCAAGAGGTGATTGATGAATTTTTGAAGTTCTATTTTGCCCTCTGATGCTAAAATATCAGGGCAATTTTGCCTGAGAATTTCTTGAAGGATGCTTTCTTGGTTCTTTTTTTGATCATGGCTTTCAGGTAGTCCAATAATTTTAAATGATCTCTCCTGGATCTATTTTCCACGTCAGTGTTTTTTCCAATGAGATATTTTATATCACCTTCTATTTTTTCATTTGTTTGCAACTGTTTTAAAGTATATTGATTTCTCATAATGTCATTAGCTTCCATTTGCTTCAATCTAATTTTGAAGGAATTATTCTCTTCAGTGAGTTTTTGAAATTCATTTTCTATCTGGCAAATTTGGCTTTTTAAGGCATTTTTCTCCTCATTAGCTTTTTGGGCCTCTTTTGCCATTTGAGTTAGTCTATTCTAAAGGTGTTATTTTCTTCGGTATTTTAGAGAGGTCTCCTTTAGCAGGCTGTTGACACACTTGTCATGATTTTATTGCATCATTCTTATTTCTCTTCCCAATTTTTCCTCCACTTCTCTTACTTGATCTTCAAAATCCTTCAAAATCCACATCCATGGCCTGTACCCAGCTCATATTTCTCTTGGAAGCTTTTCATGCTGGAATTCTGACTGTATTATCTTCCTTCCATTCCATGCTTTGATCCTTTTTGTCCCCAACAAAGGTGTCTATGGGCTGATATTGCTTCCTCTGCTTGCCCATCTTCCAGCCAATTACTTGACTTTTGAACTCTTTTCCATGGTAGAACTCTGCTTTCAGAATAGAGAGAGCTTTGTCTGAAATTCCTGGTTTTTTTGTAAATGTTGTCAGAGGTCTGAGGAGGTAGCTCTCTCTACAGATACCACACTAGCACACTGCAAATTTTCTTTCCCCAGGACTACTGCCCAATATAGCAACCCAGATCAAAGCAGAATAAATGAAGAGTCATCACTCTCTGGCTTGCTTGGTCTCCCTACAATCTGCATACCAGGAGCTCCATAGGCAGCCACATGGCAGCAGCTACAGCTGCCATGCCTCAGCCACCTCTCACCCTGGGGACCATGATCTTAGGTTGTCTGGTTCCAACAGAGTTCTCTACTGACCTTTTACTTTCTCTTTGGCATTTGCGACTTGAGAAGTCTAGAAGTCACGACAACTGCTGCTGATTCACTTTCCTGAAGCTTTTTCTGGCCACCGCAGCTTTGGCCACCCTGGGGCTGGAAGCATGTGGCTTGCCCGGACTTTGTGTGGTTTCCAAGTCTGTATGATAGACCCCTCCTGTTGGCCTACCAGGCTGCCTTCAGTGGGAGATTTGTTTCTCTCTGTCACTTTGTGAGTTCTGTAGCGCTAAAATTTGTTTAGAGTCATATTTTACATGTACCGGAATTAACTTTGGGGGGAGCTCACGGAATTTCCTGCTTCTACCCCACCATCTTGGCTCCACCCCTCAAAGGGTGAATTTTTAACCCCAAACTCCCAAAGCTTGGATTTTTGGGTTTGTCCAGCACTAGATTACAGAGGCCATTTACTACCTCCACTCCTGGATCTCTGTCTTGTCATGGCAAAGGGCTCAATGAAGCTATGAGTTATATATGCAAGTATGTATGTATGTATGCATGTGTATGTATGTACCAGTCCATCTTGAAAAGGTTATAGTGGAGAATTCTGACAAAAGTTAATGCACTGGAGAAGGAAATGGCAAACTACTCCAGTATTTTTGCGTGCAAACCCCATGTAGATGTCTGGAGTGCTATGATCCATGAGATCATGAAGATTTAAATGTTACTGAATAATTGAACAACAATTGTGTACCTTATCTATTCAACTGATCCACACTGTTTCTTTTGCCCATACTGGATTTTTTTGATCTCATCACTTGGGACTTTAGATTGGAATTGGCAACTGCTAGGATACTTTCCTATACATTTCTTTCATTTGTTCTCTTGACATTCTTGGCAATTTGTTCTTCCAGATAAATCTTGTTATTATTTCTAGCTCTGTAAAAATAATTATTTGTATTTTTGCATGGCACTAGATAACTTAGGTGCAATTATTGTTTTCATTTTATTTTCTTGACCAACCCATGAGCAATTAATATTTCTCCAATTATTTAGACCTGTCTTTATTTCTGGGAAAAAAAAGTTTTGTGTTTATGTTCATATTATCCTGGGTTTGTCTTGGTAAGTAGACTACCAAGTATTTTATATTGTCTGCTGTTATTTGAATTCAAATTTATCTATCTCTTTCCTCTGGGTTTTGTTGGTAGTAGACAGAAGTGCTGATGATTTATGTGGATTTATTATGTATTGAGCAGCTTTGCTGAATTTTTTCCTTGTTTCAGGAAGATTTTATTTGATTCTTTAGGATTTTCTAAGTATCATATCACACATAAAGAGTAACAGTTTTGTTTCCTCATTGCCTATTATTCCTTCATTTTTATATTATTGTTATAGCTAGCATTTCTAGTAAAATATTGAACAATAATGGGGATTATGGACATTTTTGCTTCACCTCTGATATTTCTTGAAAGGCTTCATATTTATCCCTATTATAGATAATGCTTACATTTTGTTTTAATTAGATACTACTTGTAATTTTAAGAAAGACTACACTGATTCCAATATTTTAAAGTTTTTGATAAAAATGGGTATTATATTTTGTCAGAGATTTCTCTATTACTCGATATAATCATGTGTTTAATTTATTAATATGGTCAATTATGCTAATACTGAATCATGCTTGCATTCCTGGTACAAATCCTCACCAGATCATAGTGAAAGATCTTTGCGATATATTGCTGTAAATCCTTGCTAGCATATTATTCTTTTGCATTTCATTAATATCCATTAATTAATCTGCAGTTTGCTTTCTCTGTTTTTCCTCTCCCTAGTATAAGTATTAAAACAGCACTTGCATAACAAATTTGATAGGATTTCTTTACCTTTTTTTTTTTCAAATAGTTTTACAGTACTGGGATTTGCTGCTCCTTAAATTTTTGGAATAATTCACTTTGAAATCTATCTAGTCTTAAGGATTTATTTTTTCCTTTAGTAGTTCATTAATAGCTCGTTCAATTTCTTTTTCTAAGATATGGTAATGTAAATATTTCATTTCCCCTTTTGTTAATCAGAGAAGATTTTTTTTTAGTACATATGCATCCATGGCACTTATATTGTCAGATTTATTGACATATAATGGGACAAAATTAAATTCTGATTGCTTTTATTTTATCATTAGTGGGTATTCAGAGTTTTATTTTTGATACTTTTTTATTTGGTTTTCATCTTACTTTTATTTACATCAAGTTTACCAATAGCTTATCTATTCCAAGCCCCCCAAAAAAAGAAAAACACCTATTAGTTTTATTTATTTTTTTCATTTTTTTCCTTTCAATTTATTAATTTCTCCCTTGAGTTTCAGAAAATCTATTTTCATACTTAATTGGTGGTTTTTAATTTGTTCTTTTTTAAGATTTTTGTTAGTATTATGACAAATTTATTGATCTGCCCTTTCTCTCCTTTAACAGTGAATATATTTAGAGATAGAAATCTTCCCTTAATTGCTGCTTTGGCTGCATTCCACAAATTTTGATATATTGTCATTTAATGAAATTATTTAATGTTTCCCTAATTTGTTCTTTACTCATTCATTCTATACTTTCATAACCCTTTATCAAATGCAATAATTGCATTATGGTCTTAAATGGGTGTATTTAATATTTCTCTTTTTCTTCATTTTATGCTCTAGGTTTTTATGCTGTAGTACAGGGTCAATTTTTGGGCAGTACATGGTCAATGCAGTTGAGAAAAATGTATGGTGATTTCCATTTCCATTTAATTATCTCTTTAGCTTTATCATATCTAGATTTTATAAGATTCTTTTTATCTCCTTGATATCTTTCTTATTTGTTTTATGGTTAGATTTTTAGGGTTCAGAGAGAGAAAAGACAGCAGGGGGGGCAACAGTCATTCAGAGGCCAAGTGCTCTCGTGTTGAGCTGCCTGGATCCGGATCGTGATCTTGGGTTTTTTTTTTTCAGTGAGCTGGAGGTGGGGAGGGACCCAGCAGTGTCCTAAAAGCCCCAGAAGCTGGGAAAACTCCAGAAATTTGGGACAGAGCTGTTCCCTCTGGAAGCAGAGTTCCACAGAACTAAAAAAAATTTAAAAACACATTGAATGGCGACCATGAATAAGCATAGGAAGCAAAGTAAGAACAGCAACCAAACTGTAGATTCCTTCTTCAGGGAATAGAAGGAAAAAAGCAGGGAATGGGAGGAAGACAATGCAGTCAGAACTCCCACACCCAAAGCTTCTAAGAAACATGAAGAATGCCAAAAAGCTAGAGATCATCTGAAGAAAGATTTTGAAAACCAAATGAGTGAAGTAGAAGTAAAATTGGGAAGAGAAATAAGAATGATGCAGGAAAATCATGAAAAGAGAGTCAACAACCTGACTGAAGAAATTAACACCTTAAAAAAATAGATTAACTCAAATGACAAAAGAGGCCCAAAAAGCCAATGAGGAGAAGAATGCCTTAAAAAGTCAACTTTGCCAGATGGAAAAAGAATCTCAAAAGCATTCTGAAGAGAAAAACTCCTTCAAAATTAGAGTGGAGCAAACAGAAGCAAATGACTTTATGAGAAGTCAAGACACTATGGAACAGATCCAAACAAATGAAAAAATAGAATGCAATGTGAAATATCTCCTTGAAAAAACCACTGACCTGGAAAACAGATCCAGGAGAGACAATGTAAAAATTATTGGACTACTTGATAGTCATGATCAAAAACAGAACTTAGAAAGCATCCTGCAAGAAATTCTCAAAGCTGTAAACAGTAGTATTCTTTTGGGAAGCTGCTCTTGCATGGTGTTACACCACACTGATCTTATTTGAAATGCTTCTAGCTTATCCCCATTACATAAAATGGCTGCCTATGCTTTAACCTTGATGCTACTTATCATTTTAAGGAAGACTCCATTTATAACTATGCTCTCTAGAGCATTCATTTAGGAATGGGTGTTGTACTTTGTCAAAAGCCTTTCCGCATCTAGTGAGAAAATTATGTTTTCTGCTAATTTTGTTGTTGCTATGGTCAATTACAGTGATAATTTTCTTATATTGCACTACCCCTGCACTGCTGGTATAAATCCTACCTGATCAAAGATTATTATCCTTGTGATAAGTTACTATAATGTTTTTGTTAATATTTATAATTTGTAATTATAATTTATATATTTTAAAATTGGCATCTATTTTCATTAGGGATACTGGCCTATAATTTTCTTTCTTTATTTTGTTTCTTCCTGGTTTAAGTATCAGTGCCATATTTTTATCACAAAAAGAATTTGGTATGATTTCTTCTTTGTCCCCATTCCCCCCCCCCCCCCCAATAGTCCATGTAGTATTGGAGTTAATTTGTTCTTTAAATGTTTGGTAGAATTTAATTGTTAGTAAATCTGGTCCTGGAAATTTTTTCCTAGAGGTTTCATTGAAGGATTGTTCAATTTATTTTTCTTTCTGAAATGGGGTTATTTAAGTATTTTATTTCCTCTTCTCTTAACTTGGGCAGTTCACATTCGTGCAAATGTTCATTCATTTCACTAAGGTTGTTAAATTTATTGGCATACAGTTGGGCAAAATTACTCCTAATTATTGTTCTAATTTCCTCATTGGTGGTGAATTCACCCTTTTCATTTTTTATACTGGTAATTTGGTTTTCTTCTTTCTTTTCTTTAATCAAATAAAACAAAAGTTTATCTATTTTATGGGTTCTTTCATAAAACCACCTCTCAGTTTCATTTATTAGTTCAAAACTTTTCTTGATTTCAATTTTATTAATTTCTCCTTTGGTTTTCAGTATTTCTAAATTGATATTTCTAATTTGTTCTTTTTCTAGCTTTTTAGTTGTATCCCCAATACATCAATCTCCTATTTTTCCATGTAAGAGCTGAGAGATATAAAACTTCCTCTAAGAACTGCTTTCACTGCACCCCAGAAGTTTTGAAAAGTTCTCTCATTATTGCCATTCTCTTTTATGAAGTTATTGATTGTTTCTAATTTGGTGTTTGACCCATTCACTCTTTGGTATTTGATTATTTAATTTCCACTTTATTTGCAGTCTATTTTTCCATGTCTCTTTGTTACCTATAATTTTTATGGCATCACAATTTGAAAATGATGCAATTAATATTTCTGCCTTTTTGCATTTGATCCTGAGGTTTTTATGTCCTAATACATGGTCAAATGGATATTTCTTTCTATCCTTATTCAAATTCCTCCAGAGGTTTACCATACATAACTTCTTCCAAAATTCTATTCACTTTCTTTGTTTCTTTCTTGTTTATTTTGTGGTTAAATTCATCTAGTTTGGAGGGGGGAGGAGGTACTACTCCACTAATATTGTTTGGATATTTATTTCTTCCTGTAACTCCCTCAATTTCTTCTCTAAGAGCTTACAGGCTATAAAATTTAGCTCATGTATATTTTGGTAATAATATTATTTCTTTATCTATGGTATGGCATCTTTTTAGTAGCACATAGTCTCCTCCCTTGTATCTTCTAATTAGATCTATTTTTACTTTTGCTTTGTGTGAGATTAGAATTGCTACCCTTGCTTTTCTTTAAATTTCAGGTAAAACATAATTTATTCTACTCTGGCCTTTTACCTTTTCTCTGATTGAATCCCTCAGTTTCAAATGTGTTTCTTGTAAGCAATATATTGGAAGATTATTTTTTTTTCATGTCTTCTACTATCTGCTTCTGTTTTATGGGTGAGTTGATTCCATTCACATTCACGGTTATTATTACTATCTGTGTTTTTTTCTCCATTGTATCCTCTCCCATACATTTATGCTTTTATTTCTCCTTTCTCAATACCCTTCCTCTCTGGAGTTTTGTTTTCAGCCACCATCTGCCTCAGTCTTCCCTCACTTCTATCAGCCCTTTACCTTACTATTTCTTCCTTCCCTTCTAACATCCTCCTGCCTTTCATTTCCACTTTCCCCTCTGTAATAAGAATGGAAATTTGAAGATTTTCCCTGCCCCTTAATAGAAGCAGGGGAGATTCTAAAGACTTTCCCTGCTTTGAAAGTAAACTCTGCCCCCTATTAGGATGAATGTAATTAGATGGAGCCTGTGGTGGGAGGAGTTTGCTGAAGGGAAGGAGAGCCCACAGGAAGAGGGAGTCAGAGCTAGCCAGAGGGTGGGAGAGAAATGACACTCAGGCAAGGAGATATAAAGGTTTTTGAGTAAATATTGATGTTGTATTAGTTTGTAGGAAGGCTCAAAGATGCTGTGGCTCTCAGTGTCATTATGGCTTCTTTGGTACTATCTTTGGTACTATGACGGAATGAGCTTATTGGTTTTTGGAATCAGTTTTCTGGTGTGTGTATAAATGCTTCAGTTCTATCCTCTATCTAGAGACTTTGGCATATTTTGTGATGAAACATCATGTGATACTTATAGTCTATTTTGATCATGGGCACTGTAAATATTGCATTGGCACTACACCCTCCTACTTATTGTAGGAAGTATCTTGAGCCAAATGCAATGAAAGTAAGGTTCAAACAATGCTCATCTACCTCCCTTCTCTGCCTCTACCGTAATATGTTTTTGTGCCTCTTCATGTTTTGTCATTTACCCTTTTTCTGGTCCTTCTTTCCTCTTCTCCAATTACAACCCTTTTTCATTACTTTATTAGTTTATTTTTATCATGACATCAAAGTCAGCTTATACCCATATATTTCCTTAATGTCTATCCCTTCTAAATGTTACAATAAAGATACAGTTCACCAAAATTACAAGTATCATCTTCCCATGTAGGGATGTAAACAGTTTGTCATTATTGAAAAACACGTGTTTATTTTTCTTTTATGTTCATCTTTTTATGCCTCTCTTGAGTTTTGTATTTGAAGATCAAATTTTCAACTGGTCTTTTCATAAAGGAGGCCTAGAAATTACCTATTTCATTTAATGTCCATCTCCTTGCCTGAAACATTATGCTCAGTTTTGCTGGGTATTTGATCCTTCATTGTAATTCTTCCTTCTTTGCCTTATGAAATATTATATTCCAAGCCCCCCAATCTCTTAATATAGAAACTGCAAGGTCTTGCATAATCCTGCCTGTGGTTCCATGATATTTGAATTCCTTCAGACTGCTTGCAGTATTTTCTCCTTGACATGACAATTCTGGCATTTGGCTACATTATTACTTGGTGTTTTCTTTTTTGATTGTTTAAATTTATTTATTTTTAGTTTTCAACATTCATTTCCACAAGATTTGGAGTTACAGATTTTCTCCCCATCTCTCCCCTACTCCCCACCCCAAGATGGCAAGTATATTGAATATCCCTTCCTCAATCTGCCCTCTCTTTTATCCTCCCATCCCCCTTACTTTATTGGAGAGAATAGGAATTATATACCACATTGCCTTATTATTTTATTTCCCAGTTGCATGTAAAAACAACTTTTAAACATTTGTTTTAAAACTTTGAGTCTTAGATATTTTTCCCTTCTCCCCTCCTCACCAACCATACTGGGAAGACAAGCAAGTCAATATGGGCTATACATGTGTAGTTATACACAAAATTTCCATAGTAGTTATATAATGAAAGACTAACAATATTTCCCTCCATCCTACCCCCCAACACTTATCCAATTTTCTCCTTTGACCCTGTCCCTTTAAAGAAGCATTAACATATAAGTACCCTTTCCACCAACCAGCTCCCGCCTTCTGTCATCCTCTGTCTTATCCCCTTAACCCCTGCTTTCCTATAGAATAATCTACAGAATTTAGTGTGTATGTTATTCCCTCCTTAAGACAAATCCAATGGAAGTTTGACTCATCCCCTTTTACCTTCCTGTTCTTCTTCTCTAATGTAACAGCCTTATCCTGCCTCCTTCCTTTGAGATAATCCATCCTATTGTATCTTTTCCCCTCTCCTTCTCCCAATATATTCCTCTCTCACCTCTTAATTTTATTTTTTGACATCATCCCTTCACATTCAACTCACCCTGTGCCTTCTGTCTGTATATAGATGTATACACATATACACACGCATATATACATACACACATACACCCAGCTATATATACTTACACACATACTTAAGTGTGTATTCATGCACATATATGTATCCTTTCAACTATCCTCATACTGAGAAAAGTCTCATGAGTTACAAATATCATCTTTCCAGGTAGGAGTGTAAATGGTTCAACTTCAATAAGTTTCTTATGATTTCAGCATCCTGTTTACCTTTTAATGCTTCTCTAGCTTCTTGTATTTGAAAGTGAAATTTTCTGTCCAGCTCTGGTTTTTTCATCAAGAATGCTTAAAAGTCCTCTATTTCTTTGAATGGCTATATTTTTGCACAAAGTATTATACTCAGTTTTTCTAGGTAGGTGATTCTTGGTTTTAATTCTTGCTCCTTCAAGCTGCCCAACATCACATTTCAAGCCCTTTGATCCCTTAGGTAGAAGCTTCTAGATCTTGTGTTATCCTGATTGTGTTTCCACAGTACTCAAATTGTTTCTTCCTGACTGCCTGTATTATTTTCTTCTTGACCTGGGAACTCTGGAATTTTGCTATAATATTCCTAGAAGTTTTCTTTTGGGGATCTTTTTCAAGAGGCAACCAGCAAATTATTTCAATTTCAATTTTGCCTTCTGGTTCTAGAATATCAGGGCAATTTTCCTTGAGAATTTCTTGAAAGATGATATCTATGCTCTTTTTTTGATCATGGCTTTTAGGTAGTCCAATAATTTTAAAAGTATATCTCCTGGATCTATTTTCTACATCAGTAGTATTTCCAATGAGACATTTTACATTCTTTTCTGTTTTTTCATTCATTCGGATCTTTTTTATAATATCTTGATTTTTCATAAACTCATTAGCTGTAATTTGCTTTAATCTAATTTTAAAGGAAGTAGTTTTTTTCAGTGAGCTTTTGAACTTTCTTTTCCTTTTGGCCAATTCTGTTTTTAATGCATTCTTCTCATTGACTTTTTGGACCTCTTTTGTCATTTGAGTTAGACTAATTTTTCAAGGTGCTATATTATTCAGTAATTTTCTGGTCTCCTTTAGCAAGCTATTGACTCATTTTTCATGATTTTCTTGCATCATTATCATTTATCTCCCCAATTTTTCTTCTTCTTCTCTTACTTGATTTACAAAATCCCTTTTGAGCTCCTCCATGGCCTATGACCAGTTCATATTTTCCTTGGACACTTTTCATCCAGAAGTTTTGACTTTGTTGTCTTCTTCTAGTTCTATGTTTTGATCATCTTTGTCACCAAAAATAATTCCATAGTTTTATTAGGTTTCCTCTGTTTGCTCATCTTGCCAGCCAATTACTTGATTTTTGAGCTCTTTGCCCAGGTAGACCTCTGCTTCCAGAATGGAGAGTGCTGTGTCCAAAATTTCTGGGGTTTTGTTCAGCTTTTGTCAGAGCTTCTTCTAGGCACCTGCCTCAGAACTGTGAGGAGAACTGCCTTTCCATAACCTTAACAAGCTCTGCCATACTAGCACTCCTCACACCAGGATTGCTATCCAAGTCTGTGATCCATATCCAAGTAGGGCAAAGCAAGAGAATCATGCTTCAGAGCCAGCAAAAATAATCCTGCCATTTCCCTCTGGAGAATTGCTTATTTTCCCCACTATTTGTGGGCCTGGAGCTCAGAATGCAGCTACAGCCACCACCACTTACACTGCCCCAGGGGCATGGGCCACACTGTATTCTTCTCTGACCTTCTTCCAATGGAGTTCTCCCACCTACCTTTTATTTTCTCTTTTGTGTTTATGGGATGAGAAATCTGGAAACTATCACAGTTGCCAGGGATTCACTCTCCTGAAGTTGGCTCTGTCTGCTTTGTGCTGTGGGTCTGTGCTGGTGTGGCTCAAGTAGGATTGTGCTAGGCTTCCAGCCCAGTGTGATAGACCCTTCCTGTTGGCCTGCCATGCAACTTTTTGGGTGAGATTTGTTTCTCTCTGTCATTTTGTGGATTCTGTGACACTAAAATTTGTCTAAAGTCATTTTTTACTGGCATTGGAGGTGGTTGGAGCAGGAGGTCAAGCAATTTTCTGCTTTTACTTCATCATCTTAGCTCCACTCCTCTTTGCTGTTTTCAATTTGGGATCTCTTTCCGGAGGTGATCAGTGGATTCTTTCAAGGACTATTTTACCCTCTAGTTCTAGCACCTTAGGGCAGTTTTTCTTGATAATTCCTTGAAATATGATATCTAGCTGCTGCTTCTTCTTCTTCTTCTTCTTCTTGTTCTTCTTGTTCTTCTTCTTCTTCTAATCGAGCATCCCAATAGTTCCTAAGTTGTCTCTCCTGGATCTTTTTTTCCAAGTCAGTTGTTTTTCCAATGTGGTATTTTATGTTTTATTCTATTTTTTCAATCTTTTAATTTTTTTTATTCTTGATTCTTGATGTCTCACAGAGTCATTGGCTCCCCCTTGCCAATTCTAATTTTTAACAAACTATTTTCTTAAACTGGTTTTTGTATCTCCTTTTCCATTTGTTCAATTCTACTTTTCAAAGAGTTGTTTTCTTTGGTTTCCTTTTTTTATTCCTCTTTGTCAATAGTATTTTAAATGAATTGTTCAGTTTTTCTTCTGCCTTTCTAAAGTGACTTTTAAAATCATTCCTGGGCTCTTCCAGTTAGGCTTTTGGATGTGGGTATGTTGACAATTCTGCCCTCTTCTGAATTTGTGTTTTGATCTCTGTCCATGTGGTGAGAATTTATGGTTTTGTTTTTCTATGGGTATTTTTTTCATATGGTGCTGCCTTTTTTTTGACTTTTAAAGTTGATCTGTGCTTCTGAGCACAGGGGGCATTCTCCCATGCTTCCTGTGTCAGGTACAGGGGACTGGTTTCTGCCTTTGTGTGCTGTGGCCACAGGTGCTCGCAGCTGCAGGCTATAGAGACACTAGAGGCTCTAGCTTACCTGGTGCTGAACTGGAGCTGGTGATGGTGGCTTGTGTGTACACATGCCAGGTGACATTTTTCTGTGTTTCTGAGGGCTTACACTGAAACTCAAGGGGTGGTGTGTGGAATGGGTGGTCTAACTGCTGGAGGTTCCTTCCTCCCCAAGAGCTGCACTATAACAAAATTATGCTCAGCCATTGCTGCACACCTGTCCACTAACTCAAGTGGTGTTTCTCCCTGCTGTAATCTGATAGTTTTCCTGGTTGTGCCAAGGCACATGTTGGTCCTGGTGTTGGCATTTGCCCAATCCACCACCCTGGGGCTCAGTTACTCCCACTGGTTTGCTGAGGTCAAGCTTGCTGCTGGCTTCCTGG
Source organism: Pseudochirops cupreus (assembly GCA_028627135.1). NCBI lineage: Eukaryota > Metazoa > Chordata > Mammalia > Diprotodontia > Pseudocheiridae > Pseudochirops > Pseudochirops cupreus. The sequence continues at coordinate 144,757,990 of CM053583.1, forward strand.
AATGCCTCCCATCCTCTATTGGTCCCCTTCAACTACAGCTAATAACATCTTTCCCTTTGATTCCCTTAGCCTTATGAGCTAAAAGACTGCTGTATCTGGTCTTTTTCTGGCTCCACTATTCTAGGATTTTTCATGGGGCTGTATTTTCTGGGTTTTTCAAGGTCAATAAGGGAGTTTGAAAGAGACTTGCTATTTACTCTGTCATCTTGCCTCCCAGAAGTCCTTATTATTCCCCTTTCATGGTTACCTTCTTATGCTTCTCTTGTGTCTTTCGTAAAGTCAAATTTTCTATTCATCTCTGGTCTTTTCATTGGGAATTCTTGAAGTCATCTCATTAAATTTTAATTTTTCTTCTCAAGGATTATAGTCAGTCTTTCTGGGCAGCTTATTATTATTTTTTGTTCTAACCTTAGTTCCTTTGCCATCCAGAGTGTCATTTTCCAAGCCCTTGGATCATTTTAGGTGGTAGCTGCTAAAACTTGTGTGATTTTTATTATGAGTCCATGCTTATTTCAATAGATTCTTTATGGCTTTTCATGTATTTCCTCTTTGACATCATTTGACTCTAATATTCTTGGCAGTTTTCATTTTGGTATCTCTTTCAGGTGATGATTAGTGGATCATTTTCTATTCTCTTTTAGCTTTTAGTTGTAGGATATGGAAGGGAGAAGTTTTTTGGATTATTAATTGAAGTATGATGCCTGGGCTATTTCTTTTATCATGGTTTTCTGGTAAGCCAATGATACTTAAATAATGTTTCTTTGGTCTATTCTACAAGTTAATTGTTTTTCCTATGTGTTATATCACATTTTCCCCTAATTTTTCATTCTTTTAATTTTGTTTGATCATTACTTGATATCTCATGGATTCATTAACTTCCACTTGTCCAAATCTAATTTTAAAATCAGATTTTTTTTTTCTTCAGTAAACTTTTTTTTGCCTCTTTTTTCCATTTGGCCAAGTCTGTTTTTTAATGTGTTATTTTCTTCAGCATTTCTTGTGCCTTGTATTGTTAAGCTCTTAATTACCTTTTCATATTTTTCTTTGGTTTCAACACTCTGCCTATTTTTTTTCCTCTACAGCTCTTTTTTGATTTTGAAAATAATTTTTAGCTCTTCTAGGAATTATTGTCTCCAATTTACTTTTTTTTTTCCTTTGAGGCTTTGATTCTAGCTGTTTTGGCTTCATTATCTTCTACCTCATTTCTTTCCTAATATTCTCTGTCTCCATAGTAACTTTTTAAGACAAGATTCTGTTGTTGTTGTTGTTTGCTCATCTTTCCACATTATTTCTTTACTTGAAACATTATATTAGTGTCAGCTTCTCTTCCTTTTATGAGGTAGCCAAAGGAATTGCCTCAAGTTTCAGACTTTTTCTCACTGCTGTTTTCAAAGCCACATCTGGGGCTTCCAACGTGCTGTGATCTGGGTAAAGGTGTAGTTACTTGTCTCTTTTACTATACTCTGCAACAAATATAGGAAGGGCCCCTGATCTTTTGGGATTGCTATCAATGCTGCTCCTTGCTCATCAAAACTTGCAATCCCTTTTGACTCAAAGTGTTAGTCTCCTTCCTTGAAGTATGACTCAGAAGTGAGTATGGGCAACACAGTTGCCAAACAGTTGTACCTTAGGATTCCCACTCCTTAACCAAAAGTGTTCCTCTCTGTCCTTGTATTATGACCCAAATCGCGTAAAGGCAATACAGTTGCCAAATAGAATCTGCTCCTGTGTCGAGTGCTAGCACAGCGGTACCCTTTATTCTCCTTCTGACCGTTTCTCAGATCTCTTTACCATCTCTGACTTGAGAGATTTTGAAGTTGTTGTGGCTTCTGTCACCACCATGTAGTTCCACCACTACTGTTTCGTCCATGTGGGTTCTAGGCCATCCTGTACCCCTGAGTCACAGATATCTCTGTCTCTGTCTCTGTCTCTGTCTCTGTCTCTCTCTTTCCACCTATGTGGTCTTGGACTTGGAGAAAATCTCTGATTTTTTTCTCCCTGACATTCTAGATTTGTATTTGAATCATTTTTTTAAAAATTATTTGGAGGAGAATGTTGGGTGCACTCAGTTGAGTGCCTTCTTGACTCCACTAGTTTTGCTCACTCACAAGGGAAAAAAAATCCTGGATGTCTCTCCTAAATCATGCATTCTAAATTATGGCAGAAAGTTAATATATGCATTTGTTTTGTTTCTTTACTTATTTATTCCAGGTGTGGGGACTATTTTTATTTTGTTTTTGGTTGGGATAGTTATGGAACAGAGAAAGATGAGCAGGTAGTAGTAGCTTTAAAATTGAAAGAATATCAATACTTTTTAAAAATTACACAAAAGAGTTCAGAAGGAAATTCAAAATGGGACACATTGAAACAAGATAATATTGATACTATTGTGCTAAATTTAAAATACAATTTGAAAACAAGTTGTATGTGATAGAGATGTGCAGTTTCCATATGCAATCCTCTTTTTATTTTATGTGTGCATTGATATATTCATTTCCATTAAGTACATAAAGGGAATGATTTGTGTTTTTTTTTGTTTGTTTAAGGGGGGATTATAGTAATAAAAATCTTTGACAGTAAATTTGAAGCTCTGCTAGCACCTACCAACATAGAGAGACTTCAAATATAAGTCCAGTGATATATCTTTGTTGTCTGAGAACTGATAAGGCTTATGATCAGAAGTTTCAGCATTAGCTTCCCTGAAAGTTGAATTTTATCTACAATAATTTCCTAAACAATCTACTAAAGAGAAATTAATATCTTTTGCTAATGTAACAAATGAAATGAAATCAAGAATAATTGAATTATGTGAAGCAACATCCTTAGTTCTCCAAAAGTCATTTTGTGTATGAATAAACATGTCTAGACAGTTCAAAATTAGTTAAATACTAAAGACATGACTCTTTTCTTGAATATTACAATAATATTGTTTATGATGATCACTTAAGGAATGTTCACTATCCTTGGAAGAGAATTTTGTAAGACATTTTAGAAAGATTTCTATATGAAACAGTTAATTTTAATTAAATTGAAGGAAAACATTTTACTTATGTGGAAGATTAGCTTATATAGAATTGCTCATTATCAAGTGGCATAAAATTATTGAGATAATACTATATGTAGAGGGATTTTACTTGTTCTACTTGTTCCAAGATAATAGAACTAGGAACAATGGATAGAAGTTACAAAGAAGATTTAGCCTTAATGTAAAAGAATACTTTGTAGCATTCCATTATGGAGTGCTCTTTCTCTGGATGTAATGGCTTCCTTAAAATGAATCTTCAAGATATTCTTATCTGAATACTTGTTGGGGATATTGTAGATAGCATTCCTGGTGGAATATAGGTTAGACTGCCTGGTATCTAATGTTTCTTGCAACTCTATCATTCTGTGATTCTTTGATTGTTCTACTTAACAATCCCCTCCACTGAAGAAATTTGGGATATGGATCCAGACACCTAGAGTAGCTAAGTGACACAATGGATAGAGTGTAAGGTCTGAAGTCAGGGAGACTCATCTTCCTGAGTTAAAATATGGCCTCACACTTTTCATAGCTATGTAACTCTAGACAAGTCACGTAACTTTGGTTTTCTCACCAGTAAAATGATCCAGAGAAGGAAATGGAAAACATTTCCATTATCTTTTCCAAGAAAACCCTAAATGGAGTGATGAAGACTCAGACATGACTGAAAAATGACTTAATAACAGCAAAACCTCTCCTTATTACAAGAAAAAAAATGTGATGCCATGTGATAAATATGCGACACATTGCTCTAAAATATTTTGTGATTCACTCCACTTTTATGGAAGTCATTGGAGAGAGAAAGTTAGAGGGAGGGTGGGTGGGAGAAAGAAAGAGAGATGGAGAGATGGAGAGAAAGAGAGACAGAGAGACACAGAGACACAGAGAGAAAGAGAGAAGAACTTTTTTTTAGATCTAGGTTCCCTATGTGAACTGGAAAAATGTTTTTCCTTAGTTGTTTGCATCACTTTACTTCTCTATTATACAAGTTAGAGAAGGATAATGCATTATGAAGTGTAGAAAAAGTGTTGCATGACAAAATCCCAGCAGTACAATTGTGATCTCTTCATCTCCATATCTACATCTCATCATTGGAGGTATTCAAACAATCAAAAGCTGGAGACCCTCTTGCCAGGGATATTGAAGACAGGATTCATAATACTTTAAATTTTTTCAAATTATCAGATTTTTCCTTCTCTATGGTGGACTTTCTCTAGTGGCTTATGTTTGTGTTAAGTGGAAGCAAAAATTGATGTGAAGCATATGCAAAATATGGCACTTAGAACAACATTGTCTATAGTATAGAACATTGCATTTTCCTTGATTAATACCTACCCTTTACATTTTACCGTCTCAATTAATTAATGAAAAAAGCATTCTGATATTTATTATGTGTCAAGGACTGTGTTAATTTGGTTGTTGCAGTGTTAACAGATACAGAGAGAAATTTCTGCACACCTTTTTTCTGCAGAACTATTTCCTGCCGGCCCTTTCAATGATATCCATAAAGATGATGTTCTCTCACTTGAAGAACATCACTTCTTACAGTGGATTTCTAAGTACTTTGCAAACATGAAGAGATTATGCAGAAGTCATACATGAAAATCACTTTACACATCAAAGAAATACAGTCATTTGGAAGGTGAAGTATGGTATCAGTTTAATGGATGAGCATACTTATTCAATTCCTTTGGACACTAAATGGAATATTTTTCTTTTCTAATTAAGTTGGTGCTCATCATAACTATAACTAACTCAGCATTAAACTTTCTTGTCCCATTTTAATTGTTGGATAAGATAGGGCTCATATACCCACTATTTTAGGAACTAAAACATTAAAAACAAAATCCAACAGGTTCATAAAAGTTCAGATGGATAGATAAGATGCCTCCTCTGTATCATCTCTCACTTGAAAGCTATTGCTTGAATAAGTAATAATCATCTTCCTAAAAAAGAAAATTTATTTTGAAATAAATATATTTACTTTTTTAATAACTCCCCACATTCACACTGTGGAAGCATTAACATCAAGATATAAAGGTGAAATGGGCTTTACAAATACTTTTTGCAAAGGAAGGAACTAAGACATAGTGAGATGATTTTACTTGCCCAATGTCAAATACCTACAAAGTGACAGAACATGCATTTTAAAAAAAAATTTATTGAGCCAGTTACATTATGATTGAACCTAAAAAGAAGTATGTTAATGTTCCTCAGAAGCAACACTAGAGAATGTCTGCAATGTAGTCAAGAATATAAGTACTCAAAACTTCCTTTTTTAAAAAATACTTCTTTTTGAATTTAAATTAATTTATGTACTTTCAATTTACAAAATTCAGTTCCCCTATCAATAGAGTTTCAAATTTTCTCTCACTGCCTCTCCTCCCTATTTGTAATGCCATTCACTAGCAGATTCCCAAAAGAATGCTACTGTGAATAGCTTTTAAGGTCCAGATTACACAGTGTACTGAGCAGTCCATTTATTCCATAACAAATCTAGGCAAACATTCTGAACAAGTCACAATATAATATTCACAACATTACATCCTATCAAAGAAAATCACAATATAGTGTTCAGAACAACTTAACATTAGAAAGACCACATAGATTTCACTACAGTGATCACAATATTTAGAACAAAGAACAAAAGAATAATCATCTGGTTTCCCCAGGTGTGTGGGGGGAACCCTTCTTACTTAATCATTCAGTCATTTCACAATACAATAATCAATCTTCCACTCATGGGGCAATCATAGATTAACTTAATCAGTCACTTATCCAGATTAACTATTACTAAATATCATTAATCACTAAATACAGTCATTAGAAAATTACACAAACCTTCTGCCCCTCAGTGTCTAGTACACTTCAATTTCATCATGTATCTAAGGGGAGGCCTTATCTTCATCTTGACTCAGGGTGGTCTCTTAGATTCCCTGAATTCCCTTCCATAGTCTCAGCTTCTACCTGAATCCATCAAACAGTCACCTGGATTCAGATGTAGACAGCTCCCAGCTCCTTGTCCTGTCCTCTGGGCAGTTCTTGTTACACACTGAAATTCACAGGGACCAGCACATCTCAGACCCTTCACAACTTCTGTTGCCAGGAACTCAAGGATCAACCAAGCCATAAAGAAAGACTTATCCCAATCATGCTTCTTCTGTCCCCCAGCAGTTCAGCTCACCTTAGGACCTAAAAGGAGTGTCAGCCTTCCAAGCAGCAACTTCAGCCTTCACTAGATTCTGGTCTTAGGAAAAACTCCAACTCAGTTCCCAGTCAGCTTCCAGATACTAGGAGAGAAAGTCTCTCTCTCTCTCTCTCTCTCTCTCTCTCTCTCTCTCTCTCTCTCTCTCTCTCTCTCTCTCTCTCTCTCTCTCTGTCTTCCTCCTGGCCTCAGTCTCCAGGATTACTCTTCCACCAGGAGCTGGCCAGGAGGAAAACTCCTGATTCTGTTTCTCTGTCTCTGGAACTCTTCTTGTATACACACACTGGCCTCCTGTCTCAGCCAATCCCCTGCTGCCACATCAGCAAGAGGAGACAGAGTTCACTCCCTCTATTCACACAGGAGACAGAGTTCACACCCTTTGCTTCTTTCACAAAAGTACTTAGCCCTTAGTTACTAAGGATCAAGTACCTGTTAAATTATCTTAACACTCCTACCCCCATAGCGGAATGTAGTCAAACACAGATTCTACAGTTACCTTCAGGTTCAACATAAGTCAAGTTGTAAAAAAGGATTATAACCAATGAGGTGTTTAATGAGGAGGAAGGGACAAAACAAAACAAAACACAAATGAGAGAGAGCAAATAGTTTGCTCCAATCTGTATTCACACTCTGTGGTTATTACTCTGAATGTGGATATCCCTTTCCAACATGAGTCTTTTGTAGTTGACTTCAACATTGTATTGCTGAGAGAAGCCCAGTCTATCAAAGTCAGTTATCACTCATACAATGTGTCTGTAAAAGCATACAAAGTTCTCCTGGTTCTGCTCTCCTCACTCAGCATCAGTTTATATAAATCTCTCCAAGTTATTATGAAGTTTGTCTGCTCGTTATTTCTTTTTTTTGCTTTAACTTTTGTTTGTTTTTTTAGTTTACATCATTGATTTTCACAAAATTTTGAGTTACAAGTTTTCTCCCCATCTTTCCCTTACCCACCACCCCAAAATAGTGATCACAGTATATACCCCCTCCCCCAATCTGCTGTCTCCTATATCCTCCCCCATCAACCCTCTGACTTTTTGGTAGAGCAAGATGGATCTCCCTATCCCAGTGCAGGTATATCTTATTTCCCAGTTGCATGTAAATAATAACAATAACAATAACAACAACAACAATAATAATATATATGCATATGTATATATGTATGTGTGTATATATATATATATATATATATATATATATATATATATATATATAATTAACATTTAACATTTGATTTTAGAACTTTAAATTCTAGATAGTTTTCCCTCTTCCCTTGTCACTCACCACCACTGGAAAGATGGGCAATTCAATACAGCCTGCACATGTGTAGTTATGCAGAACTTCTCCCATATGGATATATTGTGAAAGACTGATTATATGTCACTCCTTCCTATCCTGTTCCTCCCCCCTTGTTCTATTCTCTATTTTGTCCCTGTCCCTTTACAAATGTGTGTGCTTCTAACAACCCTCCCCTTCAACCTGCCCTCCCCTTCATCATCCCCCCTCTCATCTCCTTCCCCCCTACTCTCCTGTAGGTCAAGATACCCAGTTTAGAGTGTATGTCATTCCTTCCCTAAGCCAAATTCAAGGGGGGTGAGATTGACTCATTCCCTTTTACCTTCCTGTTCTTCCCCTCCAATGTGGCAGTGATCCCTTGCCTCTTCTATATGAGATGATTAACCCCATTCGGTCTCTCCCTGTCTCCTCTCATTCTATCCCTCTCCCACC
>CM053583.1:144766044-144785174 GCA_028627135.1 Pseudochirops cupreus
TGTATATACACATTTATATTCCCTTCACCTATCCTCATACTGAGAAAAGTTTCACAAGTTGCAATTCTCATTTTTCCATGTTGGCATGTAGTTAGTTCTGTTGTGGTCAAGAAATAATTAAGAAATATTTTCTGAAATTAGTAATCAGCCTAGTGAAACTCTATGGTATACAGCCAAGTGTAACTCTATGATAATTAGCCAAGTGAAACTCTATGAACCTGGGAAGCCTCCCTAGACTGATTTATCATTACCTGGGAGGCTGGCCTTGGGTAATCTATCTTTTCCTTGCTCAGTCGTCATGCCCTGTGTCCCTCTGCTCACCTTACAGACCCCCTCCACTCACCCCCTCAGCTTGCCTTAGTAACCACTTGTTTGTATCTATATAACAACCTACTTAGTAACAAATTGTGTTAGTTAGATACATAAACCTAATTAAATGTATAAAAGATTCTCCACCCCTGAACTCGAGGCTGCTCCCCCTTTAATTGGCATGGAGTAGCCCCAGCTGGTAAATTAAAGCTCCTCAAAAACTTTTAATTCAGAGTCTGTGGTCACTTTGTTAACTCTTGTCAAGTCATGTCATTTCAGTTCAACTTTGAGAAGTTTCTTTTTATTTCTTTTCCATGTTTACCTTCTCATGCTTCTTGTGTTTGAATGCCAAGTTTTCTGTTCATTTCTGGTTTTTTCCTCAAAAATGCTTGAAAGTCCTCTACCTCATTGAATGTCCATATTTTCCCCTGAGACATTATACTCAGTTTTGCTGGGTAGGTGATTCTTGGTTTTAATCCTAGCTACCTTGATCTCTGGGATATCAAATATCTAGCCCTTTGATCCCTTAATGTAGAAGCTGCTAGATCCTTTGTTTTCCTGATTGTGTTTCCACAATGTTCAAATTGCTCTTCTTGGCTACTTGTAATATTTTCTCCTTGGTCTGGGAACTCTGGAACCTGGGTATAATATTCCTAGGAGTTTTCTTTTTGGGGTCTTTTTCAAAAGGTTATAGGTGAATTCTTTCAATATTTATTTTGACATCTGGTTCAAAAGCATCAGGGCAATTTTTCTTGAGAATTTCTTGAAGGGTGATCTCTAGGTTCTTTTTTTGATAATGGCTTTCAGGTAGTCCAATAATTTTTAGATTGTCTCTCCTGGATCTGTTTTCCAGGTCAGTGGCTTTTCCAATAAGATATTCTACATTACCTTCTATTTTTTTTTGTTTGGATCTGTTTAATAGTTTCTTGATTTCTCATCTCCATTAGCTTCCATTTGCTCCAATATAATTCTGAAGGAATTATTCTCTTCAGTGAGCTTTTTGAGATTCTTTTTCTATCTGGACAAATTCAGATTTTTAAGACATTTTTCTCTTCATTGTCTTTTTGGGCCTCTTTTGCCTTAGTCTGTTTTTTAAGTTGTTATTTTCTTCAGTCAGTTTGTTGACTCTCTTTTTATTATTTTCTTGCATCAATGTCATTTCTCTTTGCAAGTTTTTCCTTCAATTCTCTTAGCTTGATTTTCAATGTCATTCTTGAACTCCTCCATGGCCTGTAACCAGTTTATATTTTTCTTGGAAGCTTTGGGTGCCAGAGTTCTGACTGTGTTGTCTTCCTCCTATTCCATGCCTTCATCCTTTTTTGTACCTAGAAACGAATTCTATCATCTGTTTGTTCTTCCTCTGCTTCCTCATATTGCCAGGTAATTACTTGACTTTTGAGCTTTTTGCCAAGGTAGAACTCTTGTTCCACAATGGAGAGAGCTTTGTCCCAAATTTCTGGGGTTTTGCAGCTGCCAGAATTTTTAGTAGGGCACCCTCTCTACAGCCCCCACAAGCTCACTGGCTACACATGCCAGGACCACTACCCAAGACCACAGTCCAGATCGAAGCCAGTTAAAGCAAGAGAGATTACCCTCTGAATGATCAGTTTGTCCCCCTACAATCTGAAGGCCAGTAGCTTCTGACGCAGCCACATGACAGCAGCTGAATCCACCACACCCCCACCATCTCTCACTTTGGGGACATGAGCCATACCACACTCTTCCATCACTCAGTTCCAACGAGGTTCCCCATTGACCTTTTACTTTTTCTTTGGTGTTTATTCATTCAGAAGTCTCAAAAGTGTCACAAATGATAGTTATCCACTCTCCTGAAGTCTGCTTCAGCCAGTTTGTGCCAGTTGTCACTGGTTGGGGCCACCCTGGTTCTGAGCCCATGCAGCTCATGCAGGAATGTGCTTGTCTCCCAGCCTGGTGGGATAGACCCTTCCTGTCTTCCTGCCAGGCTGCCTTCAGTATGACATTTGTTTCTCTCTGTTACTTTGTGGGCTTTGTAGATCTAAAATGTGTTTAGAGTCATTTTACAGGTATTGGAGGTTTGGGTAGTGAGAGGTGAAGCAAGTTCCTTCTTTTATTCTGTCATCTTAGCTCTGCCCTCCACATTTTAGTATTTTTTTAAAGGGGATGGTAGACCAAATAAGTTTGGGAAGCACTATAGCTTGTCCTTCACATCTGTAGATTTGAATTCACAATCTATTGTTCTCTTCTGTTTCTTTGGTTAGACTTGCTATTGCAGATTCCAGTTCTGTGATTGTCTATGTTATGCTTTTTGGGTAACTTCTGCTCCATAATTCTCATTTCTTTTGAACTACTGTGGAACAGTGTGTTATGGTTTTATGTTCTCACATTCCACATTTTATATTTCATCAAGTGTTTGATTGATTTCCTTTGTTTTGTACCATTCATTCACCGATGCCTAAACTTCTTTATTAGGTCTGGAGACCACATTTCTTCATGTTATTAATATTTGGCCTTTTTATTTATCTCCTTTTCTCCAAAGTCTTTGAGTTTTCTTCCTGAAGTCTTTGGTAACTTTGTTCTCTAATTCCTCTGCCTTCTTTCTCCCTATTGCTCACTTTCAGACTCTCCTTTGATGGTGTTTTCCTTGGCATGGGGATCTTAAATTATTTTAGCTTCCCCTCATGCTGGGCAATTCACAACTTGAAAGCCTAAATTTTCTGCCCCAAGTGACTTTTGGATGGACAAAATTACCCCCACATGAATGCTGAGCTCTTTCCCTCAGGCCTAGTGGAGTGCTACATAGACTATGTGCCACCCCATCCTCATCTCCTAGAAAACACACATAGGTTTCTGTCCTAATATACTGTCTTACTCTTTCTGTATTTCAGTTCACTGCCCTGGAACTAACAGTATGCAACTTTGCAGAGCTGGTGCAAGGTTCTCTGACTTAGCACTGTCTTTCATAGACCTTAGCCATCCTCTGCTCCTGAATAACTACTACCACGTTGTCTGTCATGACCCCAGAAACCTATTGTAATTGGAGTAAGAGTCTCCACCATACTGAAGAGAGGGAGATGGGATTCAAGTAGGCGATTCAGTTTTGTTGAAAGTTCGTGTCTGCTCTTTGGATCTGCTAATGAAGCTTTGCTGTTGGTAGCATGCATGGAAGGGAGAAGTATTGAGAGAGCTCAAGTTTGATGTCAGTTCATTTTTTATACATTATTTTGGATTGGGGCTATCTTACACCACAGAGACACCACTGACGTCACTTTATCTTTGGTGTATAATTTCTGTTTTCAAAAGGTTTGAAAGGTCATAGCTATTAGAAAAAATATCTAAGCATTCATCTTGTTGCTTACATGATCTCGGAGTCCTGAGAGTTTCATTTTAAAATATTTAATGTATTTCATAGTTAATTTGAAGAGAGTTCTTGTTTTACTTTTTCTTCTTTATTTTGCTGTTGCTGTGGAGAAATGCTGATGATTTCTACTTTTATTTTCTGTATTGCCACTTTTTTGAAGCTCTTAATAATACTAGTTTCTTTGCTGATTCTGCCCTTTTCTAACTAAATCATCAGGGATCTGTGAATAGAAATTATTTTAAATTATGTTTGTCAGTGTTTATACATTTCATTTATTTTTCTTGTTTGACCAGTATTTAATTTTTTGTTGTTGCTAATTAACTGTGGGAAGAGAGAAGATCTTTGTTATACATCTGTACTCAATGAAAATTCTTTTGTATTTTGTCATTTTTAATAATGCCACCTTTTGTTATTAGATAAACACTTCAGCTACATTTTTAAATAAATTTTTACAATGCTTTTGCTTTTTAAAGTTTTAGCATAATTATTATATTTTCTTGGTCTTACAGTAGCTATCCTCATAATAAGTATGTATTTTTGAGGTTTTTATTTGGTTTAATTATGTTAATTATTTTCTTAATGTAATCCTTTCATCTGTGAAATAAATCAAATATAATGGAAGAAAATGTTTTGTGAGATGAATTGCTGTTGTTGAATTGCTACGATTTTAACAGTTTTATTTCAATATTCATTCAGATTAATGATTGTTATTCTTGTTCTAATTAATTTCCATATTTTATATCTAAGGCTCATAAAATGTGTTTGATAGATGCCTTCTCCACAAATTGATAGCTTCAAAGAGGAAGAAGAATAAATTCAAAGTAAATAAGTGAAAAAAAAATCTTGTCAATTAGTGCATCTGCTTAGTTTTTGTAACATTAATTTCATCATGAAATTTTCCCTTAGGGAAAGAGTTACTACATCCTACTTCCATTATCATATATGTTTGTAGTACATGCAGTCAGCTCTTTTAAAGACTCTATACACCTTTTCCCAGGGATGATCTGTATTCTAGACATCAGTATGTTAGGAAAATATGGGTCTACAAAGTGTTCTCTTCAACTCCAATACATAAATAAAATCCACACCCAATCCCCAGGGGAATGCACTTCAATGATACCCAATTGTTCCTCCATCTACTTTGACCCCACGCTCCAACTAGGTGTCACAGTGGGTTTAGTCATTTACTGTGTGACCCTGGGGAAGTCATTTAACCTGTCATTGTCTCAGTATTCTCAACTGTAAAATAGCACCTAACTCACAGAGTTACTCTTGGGATGAAATGAGATATTGGCAAAGGGCTTAGCATAGTGGCTGGCATATAATAGGCACTTCATGAATGCTTGTTTCCCTTCTTCTGTCCTGTATGCACCATTCTGGTCCCTCTTCTTTGATAATCTTTACCCCAGTTTCACACAACACCACATTTATTAAAACAGCAAATAAATCATTAAACTTTTTGTAATCAAATCCTATGCCATAGAATTCTCTTTATCTTTGAAACTCACTTCACCTCTGGACTTATCACACTGGAAATTGATTCTGCTTCTGTGACACTATTTTCTCCCATTGGCTGGTTCTTTGAAGAATCTGCATTTTAAGGATGCACACAAACACGCACACACACACACACACACACACACACACACACACACACACACACATGAGCCATTATCTTCACTCCTTTGATACTCCTACTCCTGATTCTATAAGCCTTGGAAGGTACCTTCACCTCTCCCTCTTTCAGCTTCCTTCTGTGTTGTCTTCTTTGAGGGTAGGAACTATCTTTCTATTTATATTTGTTAACCCAGTCCTTAGTGTGGTACATGAGAATCAATTGAATGACTTACTGACTAACTACATAATTCTGAGTGCATCTCTGGATCCTATCTCTTAGTACTCCTTTCTCAATCTAACTAATTTCACAACATACATCTTGCATACACACAAGGACCACCACCATAAATAGTCATTTACTTGGAAAATATAGGCTTAATTCAAGATATATTAATCTTACACTTCATAATTTTCTGCCTTAGGTTATTTAATTTCCATTTAGATCCTAAACTCATTAGAGTCTTTTGCCTTTTGATAATGCCTCTTGTCTTTAGTTGAACCACTGACAATTTTCTAACAATATTCCTTTTTGAGATAATTAATTGATTTAAACTTTTAGTTTTTTTTTTTATAATTGTACTTATTTCCAATTCCTGTCTTTCTTTGCTTAAAGTGCTCGAAACTTTAGTGCTATACAATGCCTCTATTTTGATGATGGTATTACTAATAGGATATATTATGGGGTTTTCCATGTGGACCCCCTTTGCATTTTAGAATATTTTATTATTCCCTAGTTTTTCAAAAGTACAAAATTGTCATTGACTATATGAACTATTTTTCTTCATATCTAAAGATCTTTCTCATAGGTGCTTGAAAAAATTGCTGTCTGACTTTGAAATTTTGAAATTTAACTAAGGCCTTTCTAGTTTATTTTATTTTAATTTGTTCTTCATCTCTAGACCATTTGTAGGTTTTATCAATAAATATTTTATCATCTATTTTTCAAAACATTGTTTCTTGAAAAAATTTTCAACTTTTAAATTTTTTCACTAAAAATGAATTTTTATCTCCTTTTTCTCCTTGAATACTTTCTTTAAGATCAATTACTCCTCTTCAAAATATATGAATGCAAAATGTTCTGGATCAAAAGGCATTAATCTGTTGCCATCTGTACTTGTAAAAAGAGAATGCATATCAATTAGCTCATGAAATCATTAAAATAGTAGATTTTAAGTGTATGAATTTGAGCACAGGAATTCAAATTTCAAAATGTTTCTTGAGTGCCAGTGGCTTTGTGTGCAGACAATAGGGAGCTAGATACCAAATAATAATTACATGGTATGATATCTTTTCCCCTCAATGATCTTTATTAAGCAGATCTGGAGTCCTTGAATGTAGCATTTATTTTGCCTTCGAATACTTATTGCTTAGAATGGTAAAGGATTGACATGTATTTGTTGATGAATATGCCATGGAATATAGATAAGAAATAAATAGGAAAAAATGTTAAATGATAAATTTAAGTAACAGCTAAAGATAACAATGAAGAGCTTTCCCCATGTAGAGGTAGCACAGGACTCTTTGCTAAGTGATCATGTTATAATAATAACATATAAATAAACCATAAACAAGATATTGCTGAATCTCTTGACATAGAGAGAAGATTTTTCAATGAAATTTTAAACTGATTGAACAAGTATGAATTTTATGGGGCAGTATTAAAATTTAAATTTGAGAAAACAACAGGAGTGAAACCATGAAAATTCATTAAGCATGCACTATGTGCTAGAGACCAAACAAATTTCTGTGGGTACACAGAAAGGAAAAAGACTGTTCCTGTTCTCAAGGAGCTCCATTTATTGGGAGACACAATCTGCTAATTATGTGAAAATAATGTGTACACAGGAGACATTAGAGAAAACCAACAGAGGAATAGCATTAGAATTAAGGGTAAAGAAAGAAAGACTTCCTGTATGTATAAGAAGGGATTTTAGTTGAGTTAAAGAAAATCAAGAGTTACAGATATGGAGAAAACACATTCCAGGCAGGGCAGGCAGACAATGACAGTAGAAAATGGAGTTTCTTTTCTGAGGAATAGGGAGGAGGTTGGTGATAATGGATGGACAAGTATATGTGAAGTGAGATAAAGCATAAGACTGGGAAGGAGTATTTCGGTGGAGGTTCAGGTTAAGAAAAGTTTTGGAACCAAACATTATATTTGAAACTGGAGACAATATGGTACCACTGGAGTTTTGCTGGACTCAGAGTCAATCTCCATATCATTTATTTTTTTAGATTTTTAAAAATTTGTTAATTTATTCATTTTTAGGTTTCAACATTCACTTCCATAAGTTTTAGATTTTCTTCCCTTCCTCTTCCAATAACTCTCCCTCCATAACATGACATGAAATCTGATATGGGCTCAGCGTGGAGCCAAAATGGCAGAGTAAAAGCAGGAACTTACTTGAGCTTATCCCCAATTACATACAATAACTGTAAAAAAATGACTGTAAACAAATTTTAGAGCTACAGAAACAACACGATGACGGAGTGAAATGCATCTCCCAGTGAAGTCAGTCTGGTAAACCAAAAGGAAGGGTCTATCACACAGGGCTGGAAGCTGAACACGGTCCCAGAAGGGCCATACCAGATAATATCAGTGACACAGTCCAGTCTGAAGCAGACTTCAGGGGAATGAATCACTGGCATCTGGGGTGATTTCCAGACTTCCAGAGCCATAAAATTCAAAGAGAAAGTAAAAGATCAACGGGAAAATTCTTTTGAACCTGGGTGAGCGTAAAGCATGACCTACCCCTGTCCCTGGGGCAGTGGAATTGGTGATGGCTGTGGTAGCATGGCAGCTGCTTCCAGAGATCCAGGCCCACCTATAGTGGGGAGACCAAGCAGCTGACCAGAGGGCAATTACAGGAATCTCTTTGCTGGCACTGAGGCAGGATTCTCTTGTTTTGCCCTGATTGAATATGGGTCATAGTATCAGGTAGCATTCCTGGAGTGAGGAGTGCTGGTATGGTGGAGAGTTATATAACAGATTCAAAAGAATGAAAAATTAGAAGGCAATGTGAAATATCTCATTGGAAATAAAAACCACTGACCTAAAAATAAATCCAGGAGAGATAATTTAAAAATTATTGCACTACCTGAAAGCCATGATCAAAAAAAAAAAGAGCCTAGACATCATCTTTCAAAAAATTGTCAAGGAAAACAGTTCTGATATTCTAGAACCATAGCGTAAAATAGAAACTGAAACAATTCACTAATCATCTCTTGAAAAAGATCCCAAAGGAAAACTCCTAGGAAAATTATAACCAAATTCCAGAGTTCCCAGATCAAGAAGAAAATATTACAAGCAGTCAGGAAGAAACAATTTGAGTATTATGGAAATAAAATCAGGATAACATAAGATCTAGCAGCTTCTACATTAAGGGATAACATATGATATTCCAGAGATCAAAGGAGCTAGGATTAAAACTAATAATCACTGACCCAACAAAATTGAGTATAATACCACAGGGGAAAAATTTAACATTCAATGAAATAGAGGACTTTCAAGCATTATTTATTTTTACTTTTGTCTTTTTGAAGGGGGGAAGGCAGGGCAATTGGGGTTAAGTGACTTGCTATAACAGTAATGAAATCTGAAGAACCTTTTTGTATTGCTAAGAGGGACTTAACACCTAGTTTCAAATTAAGCCTCTGTTAAAGAAACAGAAGGCATGAACTACTCTTGCTGGTGTAACAGTAAGTCACTGAACAGGAATTCTCTGTTGCTGTCTTGACAGGAAGGGGTTGAAGGAATACTCTATATAAGGAAAAACACTAGCTGGGAAAAGCAGAATTTCCTGGGAACTTGTGGTGGTGGATCTTCTTCTGAGGAAATGCTGAGGAGATGCTAAGGATTGCCGAGGATACATCTGATATGCAGAAGCCTGAAGAAGCCTCACTGCATATATACACGCACACATATGTACATATATGCACATATACACATACATACACAAATACATACACATATACATGTATATTTGTATATATGTATACATATACATGTATGTATGTATACATATATAGGTGTGTGTATATATAGATATAGATAGGCATGGGTGTGGGGGTGTGTATACATAGACAGAGGGCATGGGGTGAGTTGAAAGTAAAGGGACAATATTTAAAAAATACAATTAATAGATGAGAGAGGAATATATTGGGAGAAAGAGAAAGGGAGGGGTAAAATAGGGTAAATTATCTCACACAAAAGAGGAAAGAGAAAGCTGTTGTAACTGAGATGGAGAGCAGAGAGCTGAAAGGGAATGAGTCAACCTTACTCTCATTGGATTTGGTTTAAGGATGGAATAAGATACAAATTCAACTGGGTATATTGAAGTTGGTATATTTGGTATTTCCTACAGGAAAGTAGGGGGGAAACAAATAAGAGGGGGATGATAAAAGAAGGGGCAGATTGGGTGAGGGGGTATTCAGGAGCAAACACTTTTGTAAAGGGACAGAGTCAAAGGAGAAAATAGAGTAAATGAGAGGTTGGCATAGGGTGGAGGGAAAAATAGTTAATCTTTTACAATATGACTATTATGGAAATGTTTTCTGTAACTACACATGTATAACCTATATTAAATTTCTTGTGTTAACAAGAAGGGGGTGAGGAGGGAAAAAAGGAGACAATCTGGAATTCAACTTTTTAAAAACAAATCTTAAAAAACTGGTGTTACATGCAACTGAGAAATAAGATATACAGGCAATGCGATATAGAAATCCATCTTTCCACGCAAGAAGTAAGGGGGAAAGGTGTAATGGGAAAGATAGGTGGGGGTAAAAGAAAGGGAAGACAGGGAAGGGTTAATCAGTATGCTTGCCATCTTGACATAGGGGGCAGGGGAGAGATGGGGAGAACAATTGGAACACAAAATATTGTTGAAATGAATGTTGAAAACTAAAAATAAATAAATTCTGAAAAATAGAATAGTTTTGGTGGAAATATATGCATATATATGTGTATGTATATATATATACATATATATATATATACACACATATGTAAAATGAAGAATTATAATGATTGGTAGATATCATTAGAAAAAAACATTACAACAAAACCAAGAAGAAAATAGTTTGCCTCTCCATGCATTCTGATTCCATAGTTCTTTCTATGGAAGTGGATGGCATTTACCAGCATGAGTCCTCTGGAATTATTTTAGATCCTTGCATCACTGAGAAGGTGTAAGTCTATCAAAATCAGTCATCATACACTGTGACTCTTTCTGTGAGCAATGTTCTGGTTCTGCTCACTTCACTCAGCAATAGTTCATATAAGTTTTTCCAGGGTTTTCTGCCATTCATCATTTTTTTAAGGCTAATATTTTTCATTATTCCTTTTAAAAATGATTATTTTTAGTTTTCAGCATTCATTTCCACAATATTTTGAGTTAAAATTTTTCTCCATGTCTTTTGCCTACTCTGCACCCCAAGATAGTGACCCTACTGATTACTCCTTCCACCAATCTGCTTTCTTTTATATCCTCCCCATCCCCTCTAACTTTCTAGTAGGGCAAGATGGATTTCTATAACCCAGCGCCTTTATATCTTATTTCCAGGTTACATGTAAAAAACAATTTTTGTAATATTTGTTTTTAAAGTTTTTATTTCCAGATTCTTTCCCTTCTTCCCTCCTCACATACTCCCACTGGGAAGAAAAGCAATTTAATATAGGTTGCACATGTGTAGTTATGCAAAACATTTCCATAGTAGATATAGTGTGAAAGACTAACTATATTTCAATCCATCCAATCCTGCCCCCCACTTATTCTATTTTCTCCTTTAACCCTGTCCAGTTTCAAAAATATTTGCTTCTAACTCCCCTCTTCCCCAATCTGCCTTCCCTTCCATCATCCCCTCTCTTATCCCCTGCCCCATAATTTCCTGTGGGGTAAGATACCCAATTGAGCATGTATGTTATACCCTTCTTAAGCCAAATTCAATGACAATAAGACTATCCCATTCCCTTTCACCTTCCTGCTCTTCTCCTCCATTGTGACAGTTTTCTCTTGCCTCTTTGGTATGAGATAATTTACCCTCATCTGTCTCTCCCTTTCTCTTTTTCCCAATAAATTCCTATCTCATCTCTTAATTGTATTGGATATCATTCCTTCAGCTCTATTTTTTTATCAAGATTGCATGAAAATAGTGGTCGAGTCAAGATGGTGGCACAGAAGCAGGAAAACTCCATGAGCTCACCCAATTACCACCTCACATACCTAGAAAATATGACTCTAAACAAATTTTAGAGCTCCAGAACCAAGAAAGTGACAGAGAAATAAATCTCCCACTGAAAGTAGCCTGGCAGGCAGACAGGAAGGGTTCATCTCAGCATGCTGAGAGCCAAGATCATCCAAGGTTTTATCCCCAGGGAGGCCAGAACCAGCCATGGCTGGAACATTTGGGAGAGTAGATCACCTGCAGCTGTGGTGGTTTCCAGAATCATCAACCCATAAATTCCAAAGACAAAGTGAAATGGCAGTGGAACTCAGGTAAATTTGGAGGGGATGGAGAAGTGAGTACGGACCTCTGCCCCAGAGCCAGAAGTGGTGGAAGCAGCCCCTGCAGCTGCCTTCACCTGGGTGCTACAGAGCTCCTGGCCAGAATGCAGGGGGGCCAAGCAAATATTCAGAGGCTAAGTGCTCTTGCCTTAACCTGCTTGGATCAGGATAGTGCTCTTGGGTGGTAGTTCTGAGGTGTGTGACCAGCAAGCCAAAGCTGGTGGAGGCTGCAGAGACAGTGGCCCCGTAATAGCTCTGGCACCTGAGAAAACCCCAGCAATTTGGGACAAAGCTCTCTCCTCTGAAAGCAGAGTTCTACTGAGCCCAAAAGTCAAGTAACTGACTGGTAACATGAGCAGGAAAAGGAAGCAAACCAAGCTTAGAAATCCAACTTTAGATTCCATTTTTGGGTACAAAAAGGTTGTAAAAATTCTTTCCCAATTTTCCACTTACCTATTAATCTTGGTTGCATTGGCTATGTTTGTACATAAGCTTTTCAATTTAATATAATTAAAATCATCCATTTTGTATTTTATACTGCTATCTAACTCCTGTTTTGTCATGAAGTCTTCCTCTCTCCATAGAGCTGACAGGTAAACTATCTCATGATTTCCCAGATTGGTAACAATTTCAACCTTTATACCTAGATCATGCACCCATTTCAACTTTGTTTTCTTGTACAGAGTTAGATATTGGTCTATGTCCAATTCTGCCATACTATGTTCCAGTTTTCCCAGCAGTTTTGGTCAAATAGTGTGTTCTTATCCTGAAAACTGGGGTCTTTGGATTTATCAAACAGTGGATTACTATAGTCATTGGCTACTGAGTGTCATGTACTGAGTCTATTCCATTGATCCACTATGCTATTCCTCACTCAGTGCCAAGTAGTTTTAATGACCATTGCTTTTTAATATAGATTAAAATCTGGTATGGCTAAGCCACCTTTCCTAGCATTTCTTTTAATTAATTGCCTTCATATTCTGGACCTTTTGTTCTTCCAAATGAATTTTGCTACTATTTTCTGTACCTCTACAAAGTAATTTTTGGTAGATTGATTGGTATTGCACTAAATATGTAATTTTATTTAGGTAAAATTATCATTTTTATAATATTAGCTCATCCCAGCCATGAGCAATTGATGTTTGTCCAATTAGTTGGACCTGATTTATTTGTGTGAAAAGTGTTTTGTAGTTGTGTTCATATAAATCTTGGGTTTGTTTTGGCAAGTAGATTCCCAGATATTTTGTAACATCTACAATAACTTTAAATGGAATTTCTCTTTATATCCTTTGCTGTTGAATTTTGTTAGAGATATATAGGAATGCTGACGATTTATGTGGGCTTATTTAATATGCTGCAACTTTGTCAAATTTGTTTATTATCTCAAGTAGTTTTTTACTTGATTCTCTGGGATTCTCTGAGTATATCATCAGATTATTTGCAAACAGTGATAGCTTTGGTTCTTCTTTGCCTAGTTTTATTCCTTCAATTTCTTTTTTTTTCTCTTATAGCTACTGCTAGCATTTCTAGTATCAAACTGAATAAGAGGGGTGATAGTTGACATCCTTGTTTCACCCTTGATCTTATTGGAAATGCTTCTAGCTTATTCCCATTACATATAATGCTTGCTGATTGTTTTAGATTGATGCTACTTATTATTTTAAGGAAGATTTCTTTTAATCCTATACTTTCTAGTGTTTTAATAGGAATGGGTGTTGTATTTTCAAAAGCCATTTCTGCATCTATTGAGATAATCAAATGGTTTCTGCTAGATTTGTTGTTGATGTGATCAATTATACTGATGGTTTTCCTAATATTACATCATTCTTGCATTCCTATAATAAATCCTACCTGGTCATAGTTTGTTATTCTCATGATGATTTGCTGTCATGTTTTTCCTAATATTTTATTTATAATTTTTGCATCTATATTCATAAGGGAAATTGGTCTCTAATTTTCTTTCTCTGTTTTGTCTCTTCCTGATTTAGGTATCAGTACCATATTTGTGTCATAAAAATAATTTGGTAGGACTCCTTCTTCTCCAATTTTCCCAAATAGTTAGTAAAGTATTAGAGTCAATTTTCTTTAAATGTTTGGTTGAATTCACTAATAAAGCCATCTGGTTCTGGAGCTTTTTTCCTAGGGAGTTCATTGATTGCTTGTTTAATTTCTTTTTCTGAGCATGGTTATTTAAGCAGTTTACTTCCTCTTCTGTTAGTCTTTGCAGCTTATATTTTTGTAAATATTCATCCATTTCATTAAGATTGTCAAATGTATGTATATACAGTTGGGCAAAATGATTCCTAATTATTGTTTTAATTTCTTCTTCATTGGATGTAGATTCACCCTTTTCCTTTTTGATATTAGTAATTTAGTTTTCTTCTTTCTTTTTTTATCCTATTGACTAAAGGTCTATCAATTTCATTGGTTTTTTTTCCATAATACCAGTTCTTAGTTTTATTTATTAATTCAATAGTTTTTTTTTTGTTTTAAATTAGATTATATTAGTCTCTCCTTTGGTTTTCATTATTGCTAACTTAGTATTTACTTGGGGGTTTTGAATTTGTTTTTTTTCTTGCTTTTTCAATAGCATACCCAATTTATTGACCTCCATTTTCTCTAATTGTATGCAATTCAGGGATATAAAACTTTCCTAAGAACTGCCTTTGCTGCATCCCACAAATTTTGATATGTTGTCTTATTATTTTCATTCTCTTGAATGAAGTTACTGATTGTTTCTATAATTTCTTGTTTGATCCACTTATTCTTAAAGATCAAGTTATTTACTTTCCAATTAGTTTTTAGTCTATCCTTCCATGGCCCTTTATTACATATAATTTTTATTGCATCATTATCTGAGAAGGATGCGTTTAATATTTTTGCCTTTCTGCCCTGAATTGTGAAGTTTTTATACCCTAGTACATGGTCAATTTTTGTATATGTGCCATGTGCCACTGAGAAGAATGTATATTCCTTTTTTATCCCCATCGAATTTTCTCCAGAGGCCTACAATATCTATGTTCTCTAAGATTTTATTTACCTCCTTAACTTCTTTCTTGTTAATTTAGAGGTTAAATTTATCAAGCTTGGTGAAGGGGGCATTGAAGTCCCCCACTAGTATTATTTTGCTATCTATTTCTTCCTCTAACATCCCGAAATTCTCATTTAGGAATATGAATGCTACATCACTTGGTGCATAAATATTTAGTAATGTTATTACTTCAGTTTTGATGCTGCCTTTTAGCAGGATATAGTTTCCTCCCTGCTCTCTTTCAATTAGATATTTTTTTTCCTTTTCCTTTGTCTGAGATAAGGATTGTTTCCCCTTCTTTGGCTGAGGCATGAAGTATTTCATTCCTGCCTTTTGTCTTTACCCTGTGTGTATTCCCCTGATTCAGATGTGTTTCTTGTAAATAGCATTTTTAGGGTTTTGGTTTTTAATCCATTCTGCTATCCATCTAAGTTTTATGGGAGAGTTCATCCCATTCACATTCACAATAATGATTACTATCTGTTTCTTTCCCCCCATCTCTTGAATCTTGTAATTGGAGGTTGAATTTTCCATTGAGCTCTGTCTTTTTCATCAGGAAGGTCTGGAATTTTGTTCTATCATTGAATGACCATCTTGTTGCCTGTTAGATTATGCTAGGTTTTGCTGGATAGGTGATCCTTTGTTGCAACCTGGGTTCTTTTGCCTTGCAAAAACTCATATTCCAGTTCCTCTAAATCTTTCAATATAGAGGCTGCCAGAGCCTGTGTGATTCCTCACTGTGGTTCTGTGATGTTTGAATTGTTTCTTTCTGGCCACTTGTAGTATTTTCTCCTTTACCTGATAGTTCAGAAATTTGGCCACATTTCACGGACTTTTCAATTTGGGATCTCTTTCAGAAGGTATCTGGTAGATTCTTTCAATTTCTATTTTACTCTCTGGTTCTAGGATCTCAAGGCAGTTTTCCTTGATTAGCTCTTGGAAGATGTTGTCCAGACTCATTGTTTCATCATGATTTTCTCATAGACCAATTATTCTCAGATTATCTCTCCTGGATCAGTTTTCCAGGTCAGTTATTTTTCCATTGAGATATTTTACCTCTTTTTCTAATGTTTCAGTCTTGATGTTTAGTTCTGATGCATGGTTCCTCTTAGAGTCATTAGTTTCAATTTGGATGATTCTACTTTTTAGCAAATTATTTTCCTTACTCAATTTTTGAAGCGCCTTTTCCATATGTGCAGATTTTATTTTCAGTTCACACATTTTTCTTTTTAAGGAGCTGTTTTGTTCATTGTAATTTCACAATTTTGATTTTAAGGGAAGTGTTGATTTTATCTTCTACTTCTCTAGTTTGGATTTCAAAGTTCTTTTTGAGCTCATATAAGAATGTTTTCTGTGTTTTAGACCAATTCATAATCCCGGGTAAGACTTCAGCTATGGGTGTGGAGTTCATACTATCTCCTTCTAAATTTGTTTCCTCCCTCTCACAGTAATAGGGTTCTAGAGTCTTTGTCATTGTAGTCTCCTTTTTGCCCATTTTGAGGCAGGGCCTTAGCCACAGCCTTAGTCCAGGATTCCCAAGCCTTTACTTTTTAAAATTTTTCTCTTGAGCAATAATTACCATGTGTTCTGGTTTGGGGGAGGAGGTGGGAATTGGAGCAGCTGGGGTTCAGTCTTCCATCCTGGTCCCTGGAATTTCAGATAGGGGCTTTTTAAGTTTTCAGGCTGTGAGTTGGTAGTCCCAGGATTAGCTGCTGGCACTGCCACAGGCCCTGCCTTTGTCTTTTTCCCTGCTCTGTCCAATCCCCTCCCTGTGGTGATAGGCCTGGGAATGGCCCTTGTGGTTGGTCGATCAACTTGCCACCTTGCCATCTGGGCCTCAATGCACCATCTCCTCCCTTAGTCATTGTCCAGGCCTCTTACCATGCAGCCCCTGGGTCATTGTTTGGAGCCTCCCATTCAGCATTTCTTACAACACAGAACCATAGCTTATTTAACCATTCCCCAATTGACGGGCATCCCCTCAAATTCCAGTACTTGGCCCCCACAAAAAGAGGAGTTATAAATAATTTTGCACCTATGGGTCCTTTTTCCATTTTCATGAATTTTTTAGATCTGACTTTATTTGTGTGAAAATGGATTGTAATTTTTTTTTCATATAATCCCTGCGTTTGTTATGGCAGGTAGACGTCCATATATTTTATAATGCTTACAGTGAAATTATTTTTTTAATTTTTAAATTGGTTTGTTTGTTTACTTTTAGTTTACAAGATTCAGTTTCACAAAGCTTGAGTTTCAAATTTTCTCCCCTCTCTCTCTCTCTCACTCCTCTACCCCAATGACAGCATACAATAAAGTATAACAGCTGCCAATACTTTCACAATGGACATTATTCTGGTTATATAGAAGAGTTGTAACCAAAGGAATGAACAATGGTAAAGAGGAAAAGAAAGAGAGCGTGTAGTTTGCTTCAGTCTTCATTTAAACTCTGTTCTTTCTAGATCTTTCTCTGAATGTAGACATCTCCTCCCATCCTGCATCTTTTAGAGTTGTCTTATAAACTTGCATTGCTGAGAGGAGTCAAGCCTATCAAAGTTGGTCATCACACACACACTGTATCTGTCATTTTGTACAAATTTCCCCTTGTTCTGCTCTTCTCACATAGAATTAGTTTGTATAAACCTCACCAGGTAAAAATGAAGTCCATCTACTTCTCATTTCTTATAGCGCAATAGTTTTCCATTACATTCATATACCACAACTTGTTTAGATATTCCCCAAGTAATGGGAATCCCCATAAATTCTTTTTTTAAGGTTTGCAAAGCACTTTATTTTTTTTAACTTTTGTTTATTTTTGGTTTGCATCATTCATTTCCATGAGATTTTGATTTACAGATTTTCTCCCCATCTTTCCCCTACCCACTGCCCCAAAACAGCAATCCCACTTTATGCCCCCTCCCCCAATCAGCTCTCTCCTATATCTTCTCCCATCACCCCTCTGACTTTCTAGTAGGGCAACATGGATCTCCCTACCCCAGTACCTGTATATTTCCCTCCTTCCTATTCCTCCTCACACTTGTTCTATTCTCTACTTTGTCCTTGTCCTTTTAAAAAAGTGTGTCTAACAACCCTCTAACCCAATCTGCCTCCTCTCATCCTCCCCCTTCTCATCCCCTTCCCCTCTTCTCTCCTTTAGGGCAAAATATCCAATTTAGAGTGTATGTCATTCCTTCCCTAAGCCAACTTCAATAAGAGTAAGGTTGACACATTCTCTTTTGCCTTCCTGTTCTTCCCCTCCATTGTAACAATTATCCCTTTCCTCTATATGAGAGGATTAGCCCTGTTCTGTCTCTTCCTGTCTCCTCTCCCACCTCTCAATTTCACCTTTTAAAATATTATCTCATCCTATTCAATTGATTCTGTGCGCTCTGTCTATGTACACATATATACACACACTCACATATGTATTCATACCCATATATATTCTCCAAATAGACATATGTGTATGTATACATATATATATATACATATATATACATATATAGATGTATATGTACATATTTAAATATATATGCATACATACATACATATATACATTTATATTCCCTTTGACTATCCTCATACTGAGAAAAGTTTCATAAGCTATAATTATTGTTTTTCCATGTTGCAAGGTAAATAGTTCAACTTTGATAAGTTCCTTATGAATTCTTCTCCATGTTTACTTTCTCACACTTCTTGTATTTGAATATTAAATTTTCTATTCAGTCCATTTTTTTTTCATCAAGAATAATTGGAAATCCTTCACCTCAATGAATGACTGTGTTTTCCCCTGGAACATTATAATCAATTTCGCTGGGTAGGTGATTCTTGGTTTTAATATACCTCCCTTGATCTACAGAATATTATATTCCAGGTCCTTTGATCCCTTAATGTAGAAGCTGCTAGATCTGGGGTTATCCTCATTGTGTTTTCACAGTATTCAAATTGTTTCTTCTTGGCAACTTATAATTTTTTCTCCTTGATTTGGCACCTCTGGAACCTGGCTATAACATTCCTAGGATTTTCTTTTTGGGATCTTTTTCAAGAAGTGATTGGTGAATTCTTGGAAGTCCTCTTTTGCCCTCTGCTTCTAAAATATCAGGTTAATTTTCCTGGAGGATTTCTTGAAGGATGCTTTCTAGGTTCTTTTTTGGATCATAGCTATCAGGCAGTCCAATAATTTTTAAATTGTCTCTCCTGGATCCATTTTCCAGGTATGTGTATTTTTCAAGGAGATATTTCACAGTGCCTTCTATTTTTTCATTTGTTTGCATCTGTTTAATACTATCTTGATTTCTCAAAAAGTTATTTGTTTTCATTTGCTCCACTTTCT
>CM053583.1:144785274-144814029 GCA_028627135.1 Pseudochirops cupreus
AATTTGGTTTTCAAAATTCTTCTGAAGCTGCTCTATGGCTTGTAACCTGTCTACATTTTTCTTGGAAGCTTTTGGTGTGGGAGTTCTGACTGTGTTGTCTTCCTCCCGTTCCATGCTTTGATCCTTTTTGTCCCCAAAAAGGAATCTAAAGTTGCATTGCTGGGTTTACTTTGCTTCCTTTGCCTACTCATATTGCCAGTCTATTACTTGACTTTTAGGTTCCATAGAACTCTGCTTTCAGAGGGGAGAGCTCTGTCTCAAATTGCTGGGGTTTCCACAACTGCTGGCACTATTAGGAGGCCATTGTTTCTGCAGCTGCCACCAGCTTTGGCTCACTGAAAATGCATCTCAGGCCTATGACCCAATACTATAATCCCAATCCAGGCAGGTTAAGACAAGAGAGAGTAGCCTCTGAATGATCACTTGCCCTCCCTCCCTCCCCCTGCAATCTGCAGGCTGGGAACTTCTGAAGCAGCCACGTGGAGGTGACTCCATGACCCCTGCTTCAACCACTCCTAGCTCTCAAGCTGTTGTCCAGACCACCTCCTCCCAATTTATCTGAGTTCCAGTGACCTTTCACTTAGTCTGTATTTCTTATGGGTTTGTAATTCTGGAAAACACTGCAGCTTCCAGTGATTCATGCTCCAGCACTGGCTTGTTCTGGCAGCCCTAGGGTTCCATGCTTGGGTTCATGTGGTTCTGGTCTGGGCTCCCAGAGCACTGCAATGAACCCCTTCCCATCTGCCTGCCAGACTGCCTGCAGTGGGAGCTTTGATACTATGTCACTTTGCAAGTTCTGGAGCATTAAAATTTGTTTGGAGTTGTATCTTGTCGATATTTGAGGTGGATAAGGGGAGAGCCATGGAGTTTTTCTGCTTATATACTGGCATCTTGACTATGCCCCCTGAGAAGTACCCTCTACAAATCATCCCCTTAATTTCCAATTTTTTGCCACCACAAAGAGTTGCAATAAATATTTTTATACATATGACTCTTTCTCCAACTTCTATGACCTCTTTGGGATACAACCATAGAAGTGGTATTTCTGGGTCAAAGGCCATGCCCTTCTTTATAGACCTTTGGGTATATCTCCAGATTACTTTCCAGAATACTTGAATCAGTTCACAACTCCACCAACAGTGCATTAGTTTTCTGATTTTTCCACATTCTCATCAGCATTTGTCATTTTTCTGTTTTGTCATCTTAGCCAATCTGACTGGTGAAATGTGGTAACTCAGAGTTGTTTTGATTTGCATTTCTCTAATCAATAGTGATTTAGAGCATTTTTTTCATATGCTTATACATGTCATTTATTTCTGCCTCTGAAAATTGCCTGTTCATATCCTTTGCCCATTTATCAATTGGGAAATGACTTGTATTCTTATAGATTTGACTCAATTCCCCATATATTTTAGAAGTTAAACCTTTATCAGAGGCACTGGTTGTAAAAATTCTTTCCCATTTTCCCACTTCCCTCTTAATCTTGGTTACATTATCTTTGTACAGAGACTTTTCAATTTAGTGCAACCAAGATTATCCATTTTGCATTTTATAATGCTCTCTAACTCTTGTTTCATCATAAAGTCTTCCCTAGTCCATAAATCTAGCAAGTAAACTACTCCTTCCTTCTCCAGATTGCTTAGAGTATTTATACCTAGATCATGCGCCCATTTAGACTTGATTTTGATATACAGTATTAGATAATAGTCTATGCCCAGTTTCTGCCATACCATATTTCAATTTTCTTAGCAGTTTTTTGTGAAATAATGAATTTTTATCCCCAAAATTGGGGTCTTTGCGTTCATCAAATAGTATATTACTATAGTGATTGACTACTGAGTCTTTTGTTCCCAGTCTATTCCATTGATTCATTACTCTATTCCTCAGCCAGTACCAACTACTTTTGATGATTACTACTTTTTAATCCAGATTAAAATCTGATATGGCTAAGCAACCTTCCCTAGCATTTCTTCTCATTAATTGCCTTTATGTTCTGGACCTTTTTTTTTTCTTCCAGATGAATTCTGTTACTATTTTTTCTAATAAAATTGTCATTTTTATTATATTGGCTTGACCCAGCCACAAACAATTTATGTTTTTCTTATTAGTTAGATCTGATTTTATTTGTTTGAAAAGTGTTTTGCAGTTGTGTTCAAATAGGTCCTGGGTTTCTGGTGACAGGTAGATTTCCAAATGTTAACAGTCAATTTATATTGAATTTCTCTTCCTTTCCCTTGCTGTTGGGCTTTGTTAGTAGTCCATAAAAATTTAAAAGATTTGTGTGGGTTTATTTTATATCCTGCTATAGATTTTCATTATTTCACATAAGTTTTTTATTTCTTTATTCCTTGATTCTCTAGGATTTTCTAAGTATTTCATCACAACCTCTGCAAAGACTACTGATTTATTTTATTTGCCTATTCTAATTCCTTCTATTTCTTTTTATTTTCTCTTATTGCTGTCAAATATTTCTAGTATCATATTGAATAACAGTGGTGATAATGGACATCTTTTTTCAGCCCAATCTTGTGGGAAATGAATCTAGTTTATTCCCATTGCATATTGTGCTTGCTGATGGTTTTAGATAGATGCTTCTAATCATTGTCAGGAAGGCCTGATTTATTCCTGTATTCTCCATTGTTTTCAGGAAAAATGAGTGTTGTATTTCTCAAAAGCTTTTTCTGTATCTATTGAGATAATCATATGGTTTCTGTTGGTTTTATAGTGGATATAAACAATTATGCTGATAGTTTTCCTAATATTGAACAAGCCCTGTATTCCTGGTATTGATCCTCCTTGATCAAAGTATATTATTGTCTTTTTGCCAATACTTGATTTAAAACTTTTTATCTATATTCACTAGGGAAACTGATCTATATCTCTCTTTCTCTTTTGGCTCTTCCTGGTTTGGGTATCAATATCATATTTTTATCATAAAAATAATTTGGGAGGTGGGGGCAAGATGGAAGAGTAGAAGCACAAACTTGGCATGAGCTCCCGCTGCAATCTGTTCCAATACATGTAAAAAAAAATGACTCTATACAACCTTTAGAGCTACAGAACCCACAAGGTGACAAAGCGAAACAAATTTCGTCCTGAAGAAAGCCTGGCAGGTGGACAGGAAGAGACTATCACTCAAAAGTCAAGTAAGTTAGTCTATTTTTTTAAGGTGCTATTTTCTTCAGTGTATTTTTGTGTCTCCTTCAGCAGGTTATTGACTCATTTTTCATGATTTTCTTTCATCATTCTCATTTCTCTTCCCTATTTTTCCTCCACTTCTCTTACTTCATTTTCAAAATCTCTCCTGAGCTCCTCCGTTGCCTTTAACCAGTTCATATTTTTTGAAGGCTTTTGATACATGAATTCTGACTTTGCCATCTTCATCCCACTCAATGCCTTGATCCCTTTTGTCCCCAAATAAAGGATTCCATGGTCTGTTTCTCCTTCATCTACTTACTCATATTGCCAGCCAATCACTTGTTTTTTGAGCTCTTTACCAAGGGAAAGCTCTGCTTCTAGAATGTAGAGATCTTTGTCCCAAATTGCTGGGGGTTTTGCTGCTGCTGGTGCTATTAGGGGGGCTCACTCTCTACAGTCTCCAAAAGCTCTGGCTTGCTGGCCACAAACCCCAGGACCTCCACCCAAGACTGTGATCCAGATCCAAGCAGGTTAAAGCAAGAGAGATTGCCCTCTAAATGGTAGCTTTGCCCTGCTATGATCTGCATCCCAGGAGTTCCTGAGGCAGACACACAGCATCTACTGCAGAGCTGCCACACAACTACTGCTTCTTGCCCTGCAACAGAGGCCAGACTGCTCCCTTCTGTCCCCTCACTGTTCCTACAGGGTTCCACAGTGATCTTTTACTTTGTCTTTGGCTTATATGGGTTGAGAATTCTGGAAACTGCCTCTCCTGCTTGTGATTCAGTCTCCTGAGGTCTGCTCTGGCTGCCCCTGGTCTGTGCCACCCTGGGGCCAGAACTGTCTAGCTAATGGGGGACTGTGCTCAGTTCACAGCTCAGTGTGTGTAACTCCACACAACAACAGATTCCCAAAAGAATGCTACTGTGAACATCTTTTAAGGTTCAGATTACACAGTATAGTGTACACTCCATTTATTCCATTACAAATCAAGGCAAACATTCACAATACATCACAATATAATATTCACAACATTACAAGGTTCAGTACAATTTGCACAACAGCTTAACATTAATTAATTAGAATTAACATTACAGTGGCCACAATATTTAGAACAAAGCATTCCATCAATTCATAATACAGTAATCAATACTCAATCATTCAATCAAATCATAACACAATAATCAGTCTTCTACTCGTGGGATAAATCAATACTTAATGATTCAATCAATTCACAAGACAATAATCGAACTTCCCCTCATGGGGCAACCATTAACTTAATCAGTCACTAATCCAGATTCCCAATTACTAACTATCATTAATCACTAGTACAGTCATTAGAAAACCACACAAATCCTGCACCCCTTGGTGTCCAGCAAACCTCAATTTCATCCAAGGGGAGCCCTTTTCTTCATCTTGACTCTTGGTGGTCTTTCTGATTCCCTGGATCCCCTTCTATGGTCCCAGCTCCCTCCCGAATTCACCAAACAGTCACCTGGATTCAGAAGCACACAGCTCCCAGGTCCTTGTCCAGTCCTCAGGGCAGTCCCTAGCACACACTGAAGTTCACAGGGTCCAGTACATCTCAAACCCTTCACCACTTCTCTTGCCTGGAACTCAATCATCAGCCAGGCCACAAAATCTTATCCCCGTCATGCTTCTTCAGTCCTCCAGCAGTTCAGTTGGCCCTAGGACCCAGATGCAATATAGACCTTCCAGGTTGCCTTCCAGGCAAGCCCTCTCAGTTTTGCAGAAGGCCTTCCAGGCAAGCCTCTCAGGCTTCCAGGTGGCCTTCACCAGATTCTGGTCTCAGGAAAACTCCATCTCAGTTCTCAGTCAGCTTCCAGATGTTGGGAGAGAAACTCTCTCTCTCTCTCTCAAGAAAACTCCAACTCAGTTCTCAGCTTCCAGATGCTGAGTGAGAAACTCTCTGTCTCTCTGTCTCTCTGTGTGTGTCTCTGTCTCTGTCTCTCTGTCTCTCTGTATCTGTCTCTGTCACTGTCACTGTCTCTCCCTCTCTGTCTCTCTCTCTGTCTCTTTCTTTCTGTCCCTCTGTCTCTGTCTCTGTCTCTCTCTGTCTCTCTCTGTCTCTCTCTTTCTCTCTCTCTCTCTCTCATCTCTCATCTCTCTCTCAGCTGGCATCAGTCTCCACAATTCTTCCTTCACCAGAAGCAACATTCAAATTCTTTCTCTCTGTCTCTAGAATTCTTGCTTAAATACACACAGTGATCTCCTGTCTCAACCAATCCCCTTCTTCCATATTAACACGGGATTTCATGCCCTCTCAACAGTGGGACAGAGTTCACACCTTCCATACTTAACCCCAAGTTACTAAGTGTTAAGTATCTGCTAAATTGATTGCTATTATAGTATGGTAGGCCCTTCTTGTCAGCATGTCAGGCTTCCTTCAGCAGGAAATTTGTTTTCTCTGTCACTTTGTGGATTCTGTAGCTCTAAAGTTTGTTTGGAGTCATTTTTTACATGTATTGGAAGTGACTGGAAGAGGAGCTCATGCCAAATTTTTGCTTCTACTCCACCATCTTGCCTCCATCCCCAATAATTTTCTTAATTTCTTTTTTTTGTAATTTGATTTGTTTATTTACTTTTAGTTTACAAGATTCAGTTCCATAATCTCTTGAGTTCCAAATTTTCTCCCCTCCTTCTCCACCACCCCAAGGTGGCATGCAAGAAAATATTGGATATGCAAATATTTTCAAATTGGGCATTTTCTGGTTGTAGAAAAGGGTTGTACAATGGGAAAAAAGAAAGAAAACCAACCATGAAAAAGAACGATAGCATGCAGATTGCTTCAGCCTCCATTTAAACTCTGTTCTTTCTAGATCTTTCTCTGAATGTAGGTATCTCCTTCCATCCTAAGACTTGCAGAGTTATGACTATACGTTGCTGAGAAGATTCCAGTTTATCAAAGTTGGTCATCACACATAAGATGTGCCTGTGATTGTGTACAAATTTTTCCTGGTTCTGCTCTCCTGACTTAGCATCAGTTTGTATAAAGCTCTCCAGGTGAATATGAAGACCATCTCCTCCCCATTTCTTATAGCACAATAGTATTCCATTACCTTCATAAATCACAACTTTTTTAGCCATTCCTCAATTGATGGGCATCCCCTTAATTTCCAATTTTTTTGCCACCACAAAGAAAACTGCAATAAATATTTTTGTGCATATGGGTCTTGCTCCCACTTCATTGATCTCTTTGGGGTACTACCAAAGAAGTGGTATTACTGGGTTAAAGGGTATGCAATTATTTATAGCCTTTTGGTCATAGTTCCAGATTGTTCTCCAGAATGGTTGTATCAGTTCATAGCTCCACCAATAATCCATTAGTGTTCTAATTTTTCCACATCCTCTTCAGCATTTGTCATTGTCCTGTTTTGTCATCTTAGCCAATATGACTGGTTAGATGTAGCACCTCAAAGTTGTTTTGATTTGCATTTCTCGAATCACTGGTGATTTAGAGCATTTTTTCATACACTTGTAGATATCTTTAATTTCTGAATCTGAAAATTGCCTGTTCATATCCTTTGCCTGTTTATCAATTGGGGAATGACTTGTATTCTTATAGATTTTATTTAATTCCCTGTATATTTTAGAAATGAGGCCTTTATCAGAGACACTGTAAAAATTCTTTCCCAGTTTCCCACTTCCCTATTAATTTTTGTTATAATGTCTTTGTACAGAAACTTTTCAATTTAATGTTATCAAAATTATCCATTTTGCATTTTACACTGCTCTCCAACTCTTCTTTGGTAATAAAGTCTTCTCTACTCCATAAATCTGACAGGTAAACTATTCCTTTTTTCCCCAGATTAAATACAGTATCATCCTTTACACCTAGATCATACACCCATTTTGACATGACTTTGGTGTACAATGTTAGATGATGGTCTATGCCCACTTTCTGCCATACCATATTCCAATTTTCCCAGCAGTTTTTGTCAATTAGCAATTTCTTATTCCAAAAACTGGGGTCTTTGGGTTTATCAAACAGTGTATTAATATAATTGTTGGCTACTGACTCTTTTGTACCCAATCTATTCCATTGATCCACTACTCTATTACTTAGCCAGTACCAAGCAATTTTTATGACTGCTGCTTTATAATAGTGATTAAAATCTGATATAGCTAGGCCACCTTCCCTTCCATTTCTTTTCATTAATTGCCTTGATATTCTGGAACTTTTGTTCTTCCAAATGAATATTGGCACTACTTTTCTAGTTCTATAAAGTAATTTTTTGGTAGATTTATTAGTATGGCACTATATATTTAATTTAATTTAGGCAAAATTGTCATTTTTATTATATTAGCTCGACCCAGTCATGAGCAATTGATGTTTTTCCAATTAGTTAGATCTGATTTTATTTGTGTGAAAAGTGTTTTATGATTGTGTTCATAAAGGTACTGGGTTTGTTTGGGCAGATACATTCCCAAATATTTTACAATGTCTACAGTAACTTTAAATGGGGTTTCTCTTACTATCTCTTGCTGTTGAACTTTGTCGAAAATATATATGAATGCTGAGAATTTGTGTGGGTTTATTTTATGTCCTGCAACTTTGCTAAATTTATTTATTGTCTCAAGAAGTTTTTTACTTGATTCTCTAGGACTCTCCAACTATGTTGTCATAATTTTCTTAATTTCTATTGTAGTAATCTCTGCTTTGATTTTCAATATTTCTAATCTGATATATAATTGAAGTTTTTTAGTATGTTCTTTTGTTTGCTTTTTCATTTGCATGCCCAATTCATTGATTCCCACCTTGAATAAAATCTGATGAGAATAAAGTTCAAACAATGTTCTTCTCACTCCCTTCTTTCCTTCTACTATAACATGTTTTCCTTCCTTTTTATGGGAAGTAATTTACCCTTTTCTGCCTCCTCCTTTCTTCTTCTTCAATCACTATCCATTTGTACCCCTTAATTAGGTTTTTTTTTTATCATCACATCAGTTAATTTATACTTGCAACCCCTATATATTTCCCTTTAAAGAGCCATAATAAAAATACAGTTCTCAAGATTTACAAGTATCATCATCCCATGGAGGGGTATAAACAGTTTGCCCCTATTGAATAATATGTTTAATTTTTATTAAAAAAAATCTTCTTTATCTTTTTATGCCTCTCTTGTTTTGTGGGTTTGAAGATCAAATTTTCCAGGAGACATAACTTTTTCATCAGGAAGGTCTAAACACCTCTTATCTCATTGAATATTCATCTTCTTGTCTGGAAGATTTTTTTTTTCAGTTTTGCTGGGTACTTGATTGTTCGTTATAATCCAAGTTTCTTTGACTCATGGTAATACTCCTTTCCATCTAATCCTTTATTGTAGAAGCAGCAAAGTCTTGTGTTATCCTGACTGTAGTTCTGTGATATTTCAATTGTTTCTTTCTGATTGTTTGCAGTATTTTCTCCTTGACTTGATAATTCTCAAATTTGACTACAATACTCCTTGATGTTTTCAATTTAAAATTTCTTTCATGAGGTTATTGGTGAATTATTTCAGTGACTATTTTACTCTCTGGTTCTAGGACTTTAGGGCAATTTTCCTTGATGATTTCTTGGAAGAGACTGTCTTGGTGATTTTTTTTCATCATGACTTTTCAGTAGACTAATAATTTTTTTTTTTTTTATCTCTCCTGCATCTAATTTTCAGGCCAGTTATTTTCCAATGAGATATTTTATTCTTATTTCAATTTTTTTGTTCTTTAGATATTGTTTGAGGGATTCTTGATGGCTCTTAGAGTCATTGGCTTCTACTTGCTTGTTACCAATTTTTAACATATTGCTTTCATCTGTTAGCTTTCACACTTCCTTTTCCATTTTTACAATTTCCAATTTTACATTTTACGGATTTATTTTCTCCAGTTAAGTTTTGTAACTCCTTTTCCATTTGGCTTATTGTACTTTTTAAGGGGGTGTTTTCTTGGGTGATTTTTTTTCCCATTCTGTCAAATGTATTTTAAAAAGAATTGGTCAATTGTTCTCTTACCTCTCTAATTTGAGTTTTGAAATCCTTCTTGAGCTCTTCCAAGAATGCCTTTTGTACTTGAAACCAATTGATATTCCCTATTGAAATTTCAGATGTTGGGATAGTGTCAATGGTGTCCTCTTCTGAAGTCACATTTTGATCTTCCCTTTCCCCATAG
Source organism: Pseudochirops cupreus (assembly GCA_028627135.1). Classification (NCBI taxonomy): domain Eukaryota; kingdom Metazoa; phylum Chordata; class Mammalia; order Diprotodontia; family Pseudocheiridae; genus Pseudochirops; species Pseudochirops cupreus. The sequence continues at coordinate 144,794,578 of CM053583.1, forward strand.
TACAAATCTATGGTCTTTTCTTTCATAGGATGCTTTTTGCTCATTGTGATTACATCATTCCTGACTTTTAAAGTGGACCTATGCTTTTAGGGCACAGGGGCCTTTGTCTCATGCTTCTTGTGCTGGGCACTCCTGGCCTGGTTACTCTCTTTCTTTTCTGTGGCCTCTAACTCTTGTAACTGGAAGCCATATGATGATGTAGCTTAGGTGGTGTTGAGGTAGCTGACTGATGTGTGCTGAGACTAAGTGCAGTCTTTCTGTGTTTCCCTGGAATTACACTGAAGCTTATGTTGTGAGGTATGGGGTAAGGGTGATGTGGCCACTGGACATCTTCTCCTCTCCTAGGCCTGTGATAGAACAGAGGTGGGCTCAGATGCTGGTATATGGCCATCCAAGCTGTTGGCTACTGATTCCCCTACCTGTACGAAGGTGTGACTGGGGTCCTGGTGTTGGCACTTGCTGGCTTATCCACCCTAGGGCTCAGGATCTCCCACTGGTCTCCTGAGGTGGGGTTCCCTGCTGGCTTACTGCAACAACTCCCATTCTGCACTGGTTCCCTTCAGCCACAGTAAGAATGACCCTTTGCACTAATCTACCTAGCCTCCCAAGCTAAAAAACTGCTGTGTCCTTTCTGATGGCTCCAATATCCAAGGTTTCCTCCTGGGGCAATATTCTTCATGTTTTTCAATGCCAAGAAGGCAGGTGGGAGCACTTACTGTTTATTCTGCCATCTTGGCCCTTGGAAGTTTAAATAGATCACTTTCAAACATTCAATTTGTTAGCTGATAGGCCCAAAAGTAACTGTTGCTGCTGCCAAGGGTTCCCTGTGCAGACTGATCCTCTCTCTCACCCAGTTTGGACAGATCTCCATCTTGTGCTGAGAGGTCTGGGAATTGCCAATGCTGCCAGTGATTCAGTCCACTGTGGTCTGCTCTAGTCCTGGGCTCCTCTCCCAGTCGGATCCTTCCTCTCAACCCCTCAGTTTGTCTTGGGATGAAAATCTGCCACATTCTGTCTCCTTTTGGATTCTGCTGTTCTAAAATTTGTTTAGATTTACTCCATAGAAGTATCTGAAGGAATTTTGGAGAGAGATCAGGTGAGTCCCTGATTTTACTCTGTGGTCTTGACTTCACCTCTCAACACACATATCTTTTTTTTTTTGATGTTTTTATTTTTTTTGAAATTAATTTATTTCTCTTCTTGTTTACATCATTCATTTCCATGAGATTTTGAGTTAAAAATTTCCTCCCCATCTTTCCCCTTCCCACTATCCCAAAACAGCCCTATCCAACTGTATAACCCTTCCCCTAATGTGCTCTCTCCTATGTCCTTGCCCACTGCCCCTCTGATTTTCAAGTAGGGCAAGATGTATCTCCCTATCCCAGTGCCTGTATATCTTAATTCCCAATTGCATGTAGGTAATAATAATGATGATAATATAATTATATATGTGTATATATATATATATATATATAAACACATACACATATATATGTAGATATATAGATATATAGATATAGATAGATAGATAGGTAGACAGACAGATAAATTTGATTGTAGAACTTTAAATTCTAGCTTCTTTCTCTTCCTCCTTTGTCACCCACCCCCACTGGAAAGACAAGCAATTCAATACAGATCATACACATGTGGTTATGGAGAACATCTCCACAATGGACATATTGTGAGAGACTGATTTTATGTCCCTCCATCCTATCCAATTGCCTTCCTTGTTCCATTATCTAGCATGTCCCTGTCCCTTTACAGAAGTATGTGCTTCCAGCAACCCTCCCTCCAACCTTGCCCTCCCCTCCATCATCCCCCCTCTCATCCCTATCCCTCCTAATCTCCTGTGTGACAAGATACCCAGTTTAGAGTTTATGTCATTCCTTCCCTAAGCCAAATTCAATGAGAGTAAAGTTGATCCTTTCCCTTTTGCTTTCCTGTTCTTCCCCTCCATTGTAACAATTATCCCTTGCCTCTTCTGTACGAGAGGATTAACCCCATTCTGTCTCTCCCTGTCTCCTCGCACTCTATTCTTCTCCCACTGCAGAATTTCACATTTTTAAAGTATTGTTCCTTCCCATGAAATTGACCATATGCCCTCTATGTTAACATGTATACACAAACTAAGATATGTATTCATATGCGTATAAATACCATCCTATATAGACATATGTGTTTGTATATGCATATATGTATGCATATATACACATTTGTATTCCCTTCACCTATCTTCATACTGAGAACAATTTCATAGGTTACAGTTATCATTTCTCCATGTTGACTTGTAAATAGTTCACCTTGGATAAGTTCCTTATGATTTCTTTTACATGTTTACCTTCTCATGCTTCTTGTATTTGAGTGTCAAATTTTCTTTTCAGTTGTTTTTTCAGCAAGAATATTTGAAAGTCCTCCACCTCATTGAATGACCATATTTTCACCTGGAACATTATACTGAATTTTGCTGGGTTGATGATTCTTGGTTTTAATCCTAGCTCTCATGATCTATGGAATATTATATCCCAGGCCTTTCAATCCCTTATTGTAGAAGCTGCTAGATCCTGTGTTATCCTAATTGTGTTTCTACAGTATTCAAATTGTTTCTTCTTGGCAGCTTGTTATATTTTCTCCTTGATCTGGGGACTCCATAACCTGGCTATAACATACCTAGGAGTTTTCTTTTTAGGGTCTTTTCCAAGAGGTGATTGGTGAATTCTTTCAATTTCTATTTTGCCCTCTGTTTCAAAAATATCAGTGCAAATCTCCTTGAGAATTTCTTGAAGGATGCTTTCTAAGTTCCTTTTTTGATCACGGCTTTTGGGTAGTCCAAGAATTTTTAAATTGTCTCTCCTGGATCTATTTTCCAGGTCGGTGGTTTTTTCAGGGAGATATTCCACTTTGCCTTCTATTTTTTTTCATTTGTTTGGATCTGTTTAATAGTATCTTGATTTCTCATAAAGTCATTTGCTTCCATTTGCTCCACTCTAATTCTGAAGGAATTATTCTCTTCAGAACACTTTTGAGATTGTTTTTCCATCTGGCAAAATCGACTTTTTAAGGCGTTCTTACCCTCATTGCCTTTTTGGGCCTCTTTTGCCATTTGAGTTAACCTGTTTTTTAAGGTGTTATTTTCTTCAGTCAGTTTGTTGACTCTCTTTTCTTGATTTTCTTGCATCACTCTCACTTCTATTCCCAATTTTTCCTCCACTTTTCTTGTTTGGTTTGCAAAATCCTTCTTAAGCCTCTGTATGGCTTGCAACTAGTCCACATTTTCTTGGAAGCTTTTGATGTGGGAGTTCTGACTATGTTGTCTTCCTCTTTTTCCATGCTTTGATCCTTTTTGTTTCCAAAAAAGAAACCTAATGTTGGATTGCTGTTCTTACTTTGCTTCCTTTGGCTGATTATGTTGTCAGTCAATATTTGACTTTCTAGCTCTGTGGAACTCTGCTTTCATAGGAGAGAGCTCTATCCCAAATTGATGCAGTTTTCCCAGGTGCTGGAGATATTATGAAGGCACTGCAGCCACCACCAGCTTTGACTCACTGAAAACACACCCCAGGACCACCACCCAAGACAACGATTGGATCCATGCAGCTTAAGACCAGAGCACTTAACCTCTGAATGATCACTTGGCCCTCCTACAATCTGCAGGATGGAAGCTTCTGAAGCAGTCATGTGGAAGCAGCAGCAGGGCCGCCACTTCTGCTGCTTCCTTACCCTGGAGGCACTTTGGCCAGATCCTATCTCCCAAATTTAGCCAAGTTCCACTAACCTTTCACTTAGTCCTTACTTCCTGTGGCTTGATAATTCTGGAAATTGCCATAGCTGCCTCTGATCCACTCTCCTGAAGGCTCCTGCCTGGCTTATCCAGCCCGCCCCAGGTCCGAGCTGCAGCTTCAGGCCAGGCTGGGCTCAGCTCTCAGCATGCTGTGATGAGCCCTTCCTGTCACTCCTGCCAAGCTTCCCAGAGTGGGAGATGTATTTTTCTGTCATTTTGTGTGTTCTGTAGCCCTAAAAATTTTTGAGTCATATTTAATTGGTATTTGAGGTGGTTATGTGGGACCTGCGGAGATTTCCTGCTTTTATGCTGCCATCTTGACCATTTTTGGTCAACACCCATATCTTAAGTGTAACATTTACTAACTGTGTGAGTTGGGTCAATCACTTGCCTTTATGGAGTCTCAGTTTTTTCATATATATGAAACACGGATGATCATACCTATAAGAACTACCTTATAACATTGTTGTAAGATTAAAATGATGAATATGTCCAAAATGCTTTCAAAGTTTAAAGTTCGATACAAATATCAATTACTATGACTAATGATTTAAAGTGAGAATTGAGGAATAGGATTAGGATTAAGGAGGGCCTCATACAGAGGCCTTAGATCTGGACTCTAGTTCAAACTTGGTGGTTTGTTTCAGGATTCTGTAGTTCAAGCTTTTTTATTGTTTTTCTTTGTCAGCATGGAGTCAAGCTCATGATCATTGTTGGGCTAAAGTCATTCCTTCATTTGACACAAATATTTATGTAAAGAATGCCATAGGGGATAAAAACAAGGCATAGTTCCTTCTCTCATGACTGTAAACTCTTGAAAACAACATCGACTATGAAATTTTAAACATCATTCAATTTTAAGATGCTCCCATTCTAGAACTAAGAGAAAATGAATATAGCCAATGTGATAAACTATGTTTACAGAAATCTTATATAACAACGTGGAGGAAACATCATTGTCTGCCCTGTCTATAGAGTAGTAAGTGTCACATCTCCTAAGGGAAGTCATCAACATATCTGTCTTGAAACCCCTGTCTAGGAGCTTTCTAAATGAGCTCTGTGATGTCTCTCATACATAAAAATAAAACAACTTGCTTACCCAACAGAAGAAAAGGCTCTGTGAAATTGTTTTACTTCTAATGGAGGTGGATTTGTACTGATATCTTATCCAGAGTTTTGGCAGGACCATAATGCATTTTCAAGAAAGCTGCTTAGTGATGAAAACAAGCTGTTTTCATCAAGTAGAAGTTTGCTGTTAGAGAAGGGATTAGACTCAAGACCCCAGTGCTCATATCTGTAAGAATCCTTATGTCGCATGCCATTATACAGGGAAACTATGTCTTTGCCAGAAGAAATTGTTAACTGCGGGGACAAACCTATATATCAAGTTGACATATAGAGTTATGGAAAAGAGCATTTGTTTTCTTCCATCATGCTGGTTCTTGTATAGTGTCACATCACCAGGGTTAGAAAAGTCTGTGTGTGCGTGTGTGTGTGTGTGTGTGTGTGTGAGTGTGTGTATGTACATGTTGAAAAGTAGTAAGAGACTAAAATGACAACAAAACAATTGGTAAAGGGAGATATTAGATGACTGTAATAGAGTAGAAATGTCCTTATAAGGAACTTAATGTATAAACATACATACATACAAAAATTAATGATACATGCATACATATATGCACACTGATATAATATATATCATTAAATATTTCCCTATTACATGCAAAATTAATTTAGCATTCATTTTTAACATTTCGAATTTCATACTCTCTCCCTCCCTCCTCCTTCCCTCACATTAACAAGTTAAACAATTTGTTCTCAAACATACATTTGATATAGCCACTTCAAATACCTATAAAATCAGACTCTAAATAAAATTTAGAACTACAGAACCCACAAGGTGACAGAGAGAAAAAAATCTCTGGCTGAAGGCAGCCTGGCAGGCAGAGAGGAACAGTCCATCACAGCATGCTGAAGCCATGATGAGACCCTCAAGAGGCTGCAATTTTAGCCCCAGGGTGGCTCCAAAACAGCCATGACCAGAGAGGACTTCAGGAGAGTGGATCACCAGCAGCTGTGGCAATTTCCAGAATTATCAACCCATAAATGCCAAAGATAAAGGAAAACGTCAGTGTGGACTTTGTGTGAACAGGGGCACCAAGAGAGGAGTCCAGCCACTGCTCTCAGAGCAAGAAGGTGTGGAAGCTGAGGAGACACTTCAGCTGTACAGTCACCTCCATGTTCCTGCTTCAGAGCCCCTAGCCTGTAGATCATAGGGGGACCAAGCAACCATTCAGAAGGAAATTGCTCTTGCTTTACCCTGCTTGTAGCTGGATCACTGTCTTGGGTAGTGGTCCGGGGGAGTATGGCCAGTGAGCCAGAGCTCGTGGGGGCTGAAGAGAGGTCATCCAATTAATTAATAGCTCTGGCAGCTGCAAAAACCTCAGACATGGGATAAAGCTCTCTTCTCAAATCAGAGTTCTACTGTGGCAAAGCTCTCAAAAGTCAAGTAATTGAGTGGCCACAGGAGCAAGCAAAAGAAGCAAAGGAAGCATGACAATCAATCCTTAAATTCATTTTTTGTTGACAAAAATAATAATATAAAAGCATGGAATAGGAGGAAGACAACAAAGTCAGAACTCCTGCATGAAAAGCTTCCAAGAAAAATAGGAACTGGTGAAAGGCCATCGAGGAGCTCAAGAAGAATTTTGAAAATCAAGTAAGAGAACTGGAGGAAAAATTGGGAAGAGAAATGAGAATGATGCAAGAAAATCATGAAAAGTGAGTCAACAACCTGACTCAAGAAAATAACACCTTAATAAATAGAATAACACAAATGGCAAAAGAGGCCCAAAAAGCCAACAAAGAGAAGAGTGCCTTAAAAAGCTGAATTTGCCCAGATACAAAAAGAATCTAAAAAGCTCACAGAAGAGAATAATTCCTTTAGAACTAGATTGGAGCAAATGAAAGCAAATGACTTTTTGAGAAATCAAGATCCTATTAAACAGATCCAAGCAAATGAAAAAAAATAGTAGGCAATGTGAAATATCTCAGGGGAAAAACCACTGACTGGGAAAATAGATCCAAGAGAGATAATTGAAATATTATTGGGCTACCTGAAAATGATAATCAAAAAAAAAAGAACCTAGAAATCATCCTTCAAGAAATTCTGAAGGAAAATTGCCCTGATATTTTAGAACCAGAGGGCAAAATAGAAATGGAAAGAATTCACCAGTCACTTCTTGAAAAAGATCCCCAAAAGAAAACTCCTAGGAATATTATAGCCATGTTCTGGAGTTCCCAGATCAAGGAGAAAATATTACAAACAGCCAAGAAGAAACAATTTGAATATTGTGGAAACAAAATCAGGATAATACAAGACCTAGCAGCTTCTACATTAAAGGATCAAAGGGTTTGAGATATGATATTCTGGAAGTCAAAGGAGCTAGGATTAAAACCAAGAATCACCTACCCAGCAAAACTAAGTATAATGTTTCAAGAGAAAATATGGTTATTTAATGAGGTGGAGGACTTTAAGACATTTTTGATGGAAAAAAAAACAGTTGAATAGAAAAGTTGACATTCAAATACAAGAAGCAAGAGAAGCATGAGAAGTTAAATTGGGAAAAGAGATCAAATGGAATTTATCAAAAAAGAACTACATGGAAAAATGATCATTTTAACCTATGAAACTTTTCTAAGTATGAGGATAGTTGAAGGGAATATAAATGTGTATGTGTATACACACACACACATATGTATGTATGTATATATGTATATCTGTATATATATGTGTGTATATGTGTATATGAGTGAATATATACCCACATATACATATACATTTATGTCTATATAGGAGGGCATGCATACAAATACATATATGAGTGTGTGTATATTTTTACAGGTATACACAGACAGAGGGCACAGGATCAATTGAATAGGAAGAGATGATATTTATAAAGTGAAATTGAGAGGTGAGAAAGGAACATAATGAGAGGAGTGGGGAGAGCCAGAATGGGGTAAATTATCTCATACAGAAGAGCAAGGAATAACTGTTACAATGGAGGGGAAGAACTGGAAGGCAAAAGGGAACTGGTCTAACTTACTCTCATTGATTTTGGCTTAGGGATGGAATGACATACATACTAAATTGTATATCTTGCCGTATAGGAGAGTAGGGGGGAAGGGGATGAGAAAGGGGATGATGTTGAGGAGGGCAAGTTGGGGGGAGGGTAGTTAGAAGCACATACATTTGTAAAGGAACAGGATCAAAGCAGAGAATAGAACAAGTGAAATGTCTGATAGGATCGAGGGAAATATAGTCAGTCTTTCACAATATAACCACTACAGAAATGTTTTGCATAACTACACATGTACAACCAATATTGAATTACTTATCTTCCCAGTAAGGGTGGGTTATGAGGGAGGATGGGAAAGAAACTGGAACTCAAAATTTTAAAATCAAATGTTCAATGTATATTATTATTATTATTATTATTAGGTGTGGTTACACAAAACATTATTAATTTATTTTTATTTACACACAACTGGGAAATAATATTTACAGGCAACGTGGTATGGTGATCCATCTTGCCCTACTGGAAAGTCAGAGGGGCAATGGGGGAGGATATAGGAGAGAGCAGATTGGGAAGAGGGTATATAGTGGGATTGCTGTTTTGGGTTGGTGGGTAGGAGAAATATGGAGTAAAAATCTGTAACTCAAAATCTTGTGGAAATGAAAGATGCAATCTAACAATAAACATTAAATTTAATTTAACAAAATATTACAAGTGTAGGGAGGGATAGGATGGAGGGAATAAGAGTCAGTCTTTCACAATATGTACACTATGGAAATGTTTTGTGTAACCACACCTGTACAACCTATATTGAATTGCTTATCTTCCGAGTAAGGGTGGGTGATGAGGGAAGAAGGGAAAGAATCTGGAGTTCAAAGTTTTAAAGTAAAATTTTTAATAAAATTATTATTATTAGTTATTACTTTTTTTACATGCAACTGAGAAATAAGATATATGGGCACTGAGATGTGGAGATCCATCTTGCCCTACTGGAAATTCAGAGGTTTAGTGGGGGAGGATATAGGAGAGAGCAGATTGGGGGATGGGGTATACAGTGGTATCGCTGTTTTGTGGTGGTGGGTAGGGGATATATGGGGAGAAAATTTGTAACTCAGAATCTTCTAGAAATGAACGTTGTAAACTAAAAATAAAAATGAAATTTATTTTTTAAAAAAAGAAAAGAAAAGAAGGCAAACTCTGGATCTCTCAAAAAAAAAAGTGAAAGAGCTCAAATGCTAAGGAGCTAATGTTAGGATTGCACAGGAGTATACTATAACTACACTAAAGAAGGAATAATCTTGGAACATGATTCCCCCCTCCAAAAAAAATATTTACAACCAAGAATAACTCATCCTGATTACTCAAACTGAGTATGGTAGTTTAAGGGGAAGATGGATTTTTAATATGGTAGAGGACTTTCATCTAAACACTTTTGTTAAGAAAAAAGAAAGAAAAGATCAATGACATGGCCATGCAAGTTAGAAAAATTCAAATGAAAACATCTCTCTAAATTCCAAAATGAAAATTCTGAAAAAAAATAATAATAAATTTAAGATATTGAATTGAAAAATTAAAAAAATAATATACATTTGATGTCATGAATAACATATTTCCATATTAGCCGTGTTGTAAAATAAATCATTGACAAAAATTTCAAAAAAAGAGAAAAGTATGCTTCAATCCACGTTTAGAGTACATTATTTCTTGCTTCAGAGGTGGATGGCATTTTTCATCAGTGGTCCTTTGGAATTGGCTTGCACTATTTTCTTGATTAGAATAGCCAAGTCTTTCACACAGAAGGAACTTCTTATATCAGTGCTGATTGGCATGTGCCTTTTGTTTCTAATCTCAAAGTTTCCTCTCTAATATGGAATAGTTCCTTGTAAGAATGATTTTATCTTACTAGAAAGCGTAAGGGAATATTACACAACATTAAAGTCCATAAGGAATCAATAGCAAGAAAGGAATTAAAGGTAGAGTGAGAAATATACAGGCATTTTTATACTGGGATGAAAAGGCCTTGTAGAGTATCTTGCCGGAAATATAGCTCTTGAAACAATGAGGTTAATCCTCTGCACAAACAAAACAAAGCAAAACAAAACAACAACTTCAATCTCATGTTATTGTTTCTATTTAACCCATATCTTCTATTCTCTTTTCTAATGTCAAAAATGTCCAAATCTCTCTGGAGACCAACAAAAAATTCCCTAATTTCATTTCTAATTAGACTTCAACTTTGAAAATAATAGAACTTTATAAAACATGAATAAGCATTCTGTTCAAAATCACCTCTTCCTTTTTCATCTTCAGTTACATTCAAAAAGGTGTGAGGACTGTGTGGTATTAGTTACATATATCATGATTAAATTGCCATTTTCCAGGTTCAAAGCTTAAGCATGGTCATTAGTTAATGTTAAGAAAATCAGTCTACCTACTGTTTAATGTTTAACCTTTAGGGATGTTAAGGTAAATAGGAGTTTCTCTGAGGCATGCAGAGTTAGCCATTGTCCCATACAAGGTAAAAAAGCAGAGGAATTTACCTCTTTGGAATGTACTATACCTCTTTGGCTAGTTATATATTTTAAAATCATGCTAATTGATACAGTCCGTGTTTTTGGGTACTGCATCTGGTTTTAAAGGAAGACACATTCTCTGAGGAGAAGAGACAGAGAAAGGAAAGAAGAGGCAGAAAGATAGACACAGAGACAGAAACAGTAGCAGACATAGATAGATAGAGAGAGATTTCAAGAACTGTGCTAAGATCTGGGAAACATAATTATAATTACCTGAATAATGACCTGAATCCCAAAGCTCTTTGTTATGGGACTCTGTCATCACTGGTGGAGATCAATAACTGCTCCTGTGTGAAATTTGGGGTAAGGAGAGGAAGAGGTGAAGTTTGAACTCTTCATGCTGGGGAAAAAAAAATTTAAAAGCTCTTTAGTCTCTGGGTTTTACAATCACTTTAGTCACTTCTATCTTCCAGCTTTGAAAGAGAAGACGAATGATTTGAAGCCCAATTCAGTTTACTGGAGGGAAAAACTGAGAAGATGATATGAAAGGATCTGTCAGTTTCCATCATGTCCCTGTCCCTAGCTTACAATACTAAAGACTACAGGCAACTTCCTCTCTCTTGATTGAGCTGCTAACTTTAATCTCAATGGGAGAGCACTTTCATTCTATTATTATCTGGTATATGTTCTCCTATGCATAGTTTCTCTGACTTTTTTTTTAATTGAGTTGGCTAAATGGGTTTCTTTGATTGTTACTACAAGTCTTTATTGTTGAACTGGTATGGGGGGGAAGAGTTAAGCCTGGGGGTTCTCCTTTCCCCAGTAGTAAAACAGTTATCAGAAGTTAGATTGAACCTGAAGAGCATATACCCTACACAAATACTATTTAAGAGACTAGATAGATATGATTCCAGTCTGGTATCCCCTCTCTCTGAGGAAAACAGAGTGGCCGGGTGTTTTATTCCAACCTCCTATTTCCCCTCCTGATTGAAATTAAAGTATCCTTTGAAGAAGAATCTGGGGAGGAGACCAATATGTATTCTGCTTCCCTTCAAGCCTGAAACCTCATTGCCACCCCAATCCACCCCCAACTTTTTCTGGAATTTTCTATGCTAGAGACACAGCCTGATACAATGAAAAATCATAACAGATTTGGAATGAGTGAACCTGGATTTCAATTCTGGCTCAGCCACTTATAAACCAGAGCTTTCCTGCCTATTCAGACATGTTACCTCCCCTTATAAAATGTGTGCTCTTTGAGAGTAGCTGATACTCCTTTCTGTGTCTTTTTATTCCCAGTTTCTAAATCATTGGCTGGCATATAGTAGGTACTTAGTAAATACGTATTAATTGATCCCTCTTGCTAGCCTAAAGATCAGTAAGCCTGAAGCTCTGGTAAAATCCCTAGTTTTATCTTTTCTTTATCCTTCCTTAACCCACATTATAATTACCAGCAATTACCCCATTTTAGTTCTTTTCTTTTATTTTGGAGGGGTGGTGGTGAGGGGAGGAGGGAGAACTACTTTAGCATCCTTGCTTCACTGCCTTTGTTTTCTCACCCACAGAACAATGATGGGATCTCTGAAGTTGAACACCATAGTCTTTTCTTATCTCCATAAATGCCTACTGCTTCACAACATTATTTAGTGCTAATTCTCCTATAAAACATCCTTTACCTCACAGGGTATTTGCAAATGAATAGGCAAAGAAGGTACTATAATTAGAACTATATAGCCAGTTATAACTATAACTCACTATAAAATACCAAAGTTGTAGTACTCTGTTCTTGTCCTCCTACCCTCTTGATGTTTTTTGTACCTGGTATTTTATAATTTCAATCTTCATCAACATGTCTACACAGAGAAGATAGATTAAAAATAATTTAGGCCATTTATGTTAGTCACATCTTGCATCATGGATGAAATGCTGGCCATGGAGTCAGAAAGACTTAGGTTGAAACCTAGACTCTAACACTTGCTAGATCTGTGACCTGTGGTTCAGGGTTGTTCTAAGAATGAGAAGTCATAATGTTTGTAAAAGCACTTTGTAAACCTGAAAACATTCTGCCACTGTCAGCTATCATCAACATCATCATCATCATCACCATCATCGTAATCATCATCATCTCTGAAAAAAGGTTAAGTAATAGAAAAAGTTAAATTACTAAAACAAATGAATCTATTAAAATGTGTTATCCATGGATTTCATTTGTCTATGATGTGTCTGTCCTACTGGCAGGACTAATTTGACAGTTGATTATGTATCACCTGATCTCTAGTTGCCTACTAGACATCTCCATGTGAATATTTCCTACACATCTCAAACTCAATATGCCCATTACAGAACTTGTTATCTTTCCAACTGAATTCAGTTCTTCTTTTTAACATTTCTATTATGAAAAGCATCTCCATTTTTCTACTAAATCAGGTCATCTTTGACTCTTCATTTTCTTTTAAGCCCATAATTCAGTCAGTTGACAAATCTAATCAATTTCATATCCTTAGCATCTCTGATAGCCATTCTCTTCCATCTCCACCACAACTATGCCACAAATACTCTATTTCAAGCTCCCCTCACTTCTCTTTTAAACTATAATAGTTTCCTAATTGATCTCACAACGTCTCTTACCCTTCCCTACCCTCCAAACCTGCCAAATTTGTTTAATGAAAGTTAAGGCCCAACCATGTCACACTCCTTTGCTGCTTGGAATTAAAAACCTTGCACAATCTGACATCTTTCCAGGATGATTGCACATTACTTTTGCTTACAAACATTATGCTCCATGCAAAATGATCTACTTCATAATATCTAAAATTTATGTAGAACTTTAAGGTAAGAAAAGCTATTTTCACATTTGATCTCATTTGATCCACACAACCATGCAGGGAGGCAGGTAGCATCATTATCTTCTCTTTACAGATGGAGAAACTGAGATAGGCAGAGGTTAAATGACTTGCCTGTGGCCACATACATCTTAAGTATCTAAGGTCAAATTAAAACTCATCTTTCTGACTGCAATCCACTGTGCCATTCACCTGGCCATTCCCAGTATATCATATTCCACATCTTTTCTCTCTGTCCTTAGATGGTCTGTCCACCTGACATGGTAGCTGGAAATGCTTCATCTTCTCATCTCTGACTCTAGGGACTCCTAACTCCCTTTAAGATTTAGCTTAAATCCTGTCTCCTTCAAGAGGCCTCATGTGATTCTTCCAGGTTTTAGTTTCCTTCTCTGTGATTGTGCATTTTTTGTAGATATATTCTTTGTACTAAAAATATATTAATTCACCAGTAGATTGCAAGCTCATTTAAGGCAAGGACTGTCTGATTTTTCTATGTCTATGCTGAGTGTCTAGCACAACACATAGCACATAAGAGTCACTTAACAATTTTGCCAATTTTGTCATGTACTCTTTCCTTATAATGTAATAATGAAATTCTTATAATTATCAGGATTTCACATAATCCTACGGTCTAAATTGTCATTAACACATTTGCAATTCTTGAAAGTGTGGTAGATATTTAATTAAGATGTTCACTGTATGCGACCAAGAGTCAAGGAGAACACTGAGGAATTCCCAGTATCTCAGAACAGCCACAAACCAATAAAAATGATCTAGATAAAAATCACATGACGGAAGTTTCAATAAATGAATAAAACTCATTTTGTTTAAATTCTCAATGAAGCTTGGAAATAATCAAATGACATCCTTTATTCTATCTAAGCCTTGAGGCAACCTGTCTCACAGAGCATCTTGTTAGCAAGAAGAATACCCCAAACAGCCTATCAGAACTTAGAGCATCACTGACTCACTGCCCAGAAACTCTGGTTCCCCTAGAATTCTGATTAAACAGAACCATGATTATCAGTCTCGGAAATGGAAAGCCAGGATTAAGCAACTCATGATTTCCTCCCAAGGCTACACATTAATTATTTCTTGTTCTAAAATGCAATGTAACAAGGCATGTATGCTAATGTGAAAAAAATGTTTTCATTTTCCTTCCAAAAAAATAGATCAAGCTCAAATTTCCTTCTTCTTGGCTCAAAACCAGCTAGCAGTTAAATGAATTTTCTGGTTCCTCACCAGTTTCAATTTGAAATGAAATTGTACACAGTGTACACACTTGAACATGATTGACAGCTGTCATCCCAGGCTACAAAAGATAAAAAATTTCAAGTAAGAAGTAAATAAAATCCTTACATAGACAGAGGGGATTCATGACATTCTGCCTAATGTATGCTATATCACCAACTGTACAGTCAACATTTGAATACAAAAAATATATATAAGAAGAGTCATCATAACAAATATACATTGGATATATATTGGATATACTGGATAACAAATATATATTTGGAGTCACTGAAATAGTTCCGCTGGTCCTGGAGTCAGGAAAACCTGTATTCAAAAATGGTCTCAGATGGTGTGTGACCATGGATGAATCACATGACCTCTCTGTCTCAGTTTCCTCAACTGGAAAATGAGGAAAATAATAGCACCTTCCTCCTCAGGTTGTTGTGAGGATGAAATAAAATTATATTTGTAAAGTGCCTAGCACTGTGCCAAGTACATAATTGGCAGTTCTTGTTTTTTCTTCCTTTTCCCTATCCTGCTTTTGTGTCATTGTTTAGGGCTTCTGTCTATTTATTTAGGGCCCTTAATGAAGGAAGACAACAAAGTGAGTGAGTAGAAATGATAGTGATATAAAAATAACATTAATAAAAATTGAGAGCTCTAAAATATATGTGGGCAAGTTGTACTGAGACATCTATTTCTGATCAATATTCACCTCTACTTCTCTCTATTCTCCTCTACTTGCTGAACTGACTGTGCTTCAAATACTGACCCATTTTGCTCCTTTTCTACGCTTGTGTCTTCTCTGACTTTTAACATCTTTGTTTAAGCTTTATTGGGATGCATCTGCAAAATTCCACCAGAAGGTGTTTTTTTGGGAATGGGGTGTGGGGTACTATGGTTACTCAAGGAAATTGACTAATATTTCACATGGGGTATAGAGGGAGCAACCCCATAGATGAATCTACTCTTGGACAAAATAATGAATAAATTTTGGAATTATCTTTTTATTTGTTTACTCATTCATTTGTTTATTTGACTAGGCCAATTTTTTCACCTGTCCACATTCTACTTTGAACTATTTTCTACATAGCTAAAAAAATATACTGGGATAACAAATAGTAAACCAAATTTCTATTGAGACATTCTGGGAACAGTTTATAATGCTAAGAGTACAATGGACAATTTTGTACTCTTTCATTTGAGGATTCCCAAGTGTTTTCCAAATACTAATTAACTAAGACCCACAACATCTTGGCAAGAGACAAAAGACTGATATGCAACATTAAAAATTGTCAAGCATGTGTAATTCCAGTTTTACATCACTATTCCCAGAAATATATTAAAAGAATAATCTTAAGGTTTATTTATTTATTTTTGCCTCTTACAGTGAATGAATTTTTGGTACAATAACTATGATATTTATATAGTGACTTTAATTAAATAATCACTTAACAACTATCCTTGTGGTCCCTCTTGTTGAAAGCAATAACAATAAGCTCCAATGTGAATTGAGAATTGTTTTCTGAGGAAATCACCAAAGTTTTCATTCAACCTTTAAATAATCCCCCCCTTGAAAAAAAAAAGGGACATATTAGAAGAGTGAAAGAATAATGTATGCCTGAATCCACCCAATCTAAATATCTGGCCCCTATGATGATGTTCTTTCCATGCACCAGTCTGTAGCAAGTTATCTTTTCTTTCACCTCGTCATTATATAATTGTATCAGTTCCTTAATCAGACTTGGTGCTCACAGAGATAAATAGTGGATTACTGAGTTTCAGTTGACTATGCCTTCTGTAACTGCCACATATTCTTAGGTTTTTAAATTTTCTTTAAATCAGAGATAAAATTTTTTTTGTTGATTCTGTTCTATTGAAAACATCATGAATGAGTTGATAAAATAAGTGTATTTTCTTTTTCTTAAATTAAATGAACTGTTTACAAAACTTGAAGAAATCTCAGGGAAAGTATGGAATATGAGATACTATCTAGAAAGGACTTTGCAAGCTTTGAAATGCTATGTGAAGGATTGTTATTATTATTATTATTATTATTATTTATAGCTAAAATTTCTCCAGCTCTTATGATGTATCACATCCTAAGCTTTTTACAATTGTTTTTTCATGTGATCCTCACAACAACACTTGGAGGTAAATGCTAGTATTATTATCATTTTGCAAATGAATAAACTGAGGTAAACAAATAAATGACCTGACCAGAGTCACACAACTAATAAGTATCTGAGGCAAGATTTGAACTCATGTCTTTCTTACTCCATCCCCAAGTGTCATCTAACTGACTCTAAATGAGGGATTTGGATTAGATAATCTCTGTAGGTCCTTTCCAGGTCTATTTCCTGTAATTCTATAAAAATCTACCAGCAACCTCCTTTCTAATTATCTAAAACAAAAGTTAATCTTTGCTTTCTATCCTTATTTTAGGGTTCCTGTTCAGTGTGCTCTCAATTTCTGTAACGGTTATGGAATATAAGTCCGTAAAAGTCCCACCCAGCCAACAATATTTAGGACTATTCATAACCACCCAATATGTCCTACTAATGCATTTTGAAAAGTACCAATTACCAATGTAATAACAGGATTATATATGTACCAATATTTTACAGCTATGAAAATGTTGAAATCAGTTAGAGATCAAGAATGGTCTTGGTGTAGGGAAGAATTTATGCATTAAGAATCTAGCTCTGATAATGGAGAAAGCAGAGAAGGACTAAATTAGTAAATTTTTTCTTAAGCTGGGTTGTGTTGATTTCTAAAGTCAGAGTCAACATTGAAAGTAAAAAAAAATAAAAGAACTTTAAACTTAGTCTAATTATATTAAATTAATTTCTCTATTTGAATAAATGCAATTATCTCTGAACATCAGATATTACTCAAGGTTCAGACAGGGTTCTGCAAAGAGGAACTGACCAAGTCATAGAATGTTAGAACCAGAAGAGACTTTAGAGGTGATGTAGCAAATCCTTCATTCGCTTGGTGGTTTGCCTATAACACCTTAGTTAATGGAAGGATAATAATTGGAATACAGACCAACTGTTTCCTAAAATCTATTGGTCCTTCCATTTTTGTCACTGTTTTTGGGCTTAATTTAGCAGAAGAGAATGTGTCACATTTCTAGATACCATTATTTCAATTCACCTTCTCCATTAAAGCAAAGCAAATGTAAACTTTTGCTTGCTGTGGTTGCTATAGGAAGAAAAAAAAATACAATATTCTATCTAGATTCTAGTGATCTGTTCCAATGTGGGAAATGGTCTACCCACAGTATTTTCTGAAAATTGTTCTGGCTTGGCAAGATCTACCAAATGTTGTAACCTCATTCTTATAGCCTTCTAAATCTCAAATAACATGCACATGACATTAAGGCATCAAGACAGAATTTCAGTAGATGATACATTTCATATGTTTTAATAAATTCAAATTAAAATCAGAAAACTATACCATTACAAGAGCAAAGAATTTATCATTGGGGGTGGAGTCAAAATGGCAGATTAGAAGCAGGAGAACTCTGTGGCTCTCCCCATAACCACATCAAATACCTATAAATTATGACTCTAAACAAATATTAGAGTTCCAGAAAGTACAAAATGACAGAGTAACAAAGCTCCCTCTGAAGGCAGCCTTGCAGGCAGATGGGAAGGGGTCCATCACAGTGCACTGGGAGCCCAGACCACCACCACATGAACCCACAGCTGCAGCCCTAGGGCCACCAGAATAAGCTGCAGCTGAAGCTTTCAGGAGAGTGGATCACTGGCAGCTGTGGCAGTTTCCAGAATTATCAACCCACAAGGAACAAGGACAAAGTGAAAGGTCAGTGAAACTCAGCTAAATTAGGGGAAGGAGTCCAGCCATCTGCCTCCAGGGTGAGAAGCAGCTGTGGCAGCCCTGCAGCCATCTCCACATGAGTGATTCAGAAGTTCCAGGCCTGCAGATTGCAGGGGGGGGGCAACAATCATTCATACACTAACTGCTCTTTCCTTAGCCTGCCTAGATTGGGATTGCAGTCATGGGTGGTGGTCCTGAGGTGTGTGACCAGTGAAGCAAAGCTAATGGAAGCTGCAGAGACTGCAGCCTCTTAATAGCTCCAGCAGTTGTGAAAACCCCAGCAATTTGGGACAAAGCACTCCCCTCTGAAAGCAAAGTTCTACTGAGCTCAAAAGTCAAGTAATCAACTGGCAACATGAGCAGGCAAAGGAAGCAAATTAAGCACAGCAATCTGACTTTAGATTCCTTTTTTGGGGAAAAAAGGATCAAAGCATGGAATGGGAGGAAGACAACACAGTCAGAACTCCCACACCAAAAGCTTCCAAGAAAAACGGAAACTGAATACAGGCCATAGAGGAGCTTAAGAAGGATTTTGAGAACCAAATAAGAGAAATGGAGGAAAAATCGGGAAGAGAAATGTGAATGATGCAGGAAAAAAATGAAAAGAGAGTCAACAACCTGACTGAAGAAAATGACACCTTAAAAAATAGATTAACTCAAATGGCAAAAGAGGCCCAAAAAGGCAAGGAGGAGAAGAATGCTTTAAAAAGTCAAATTTGCCAGATGGAAAAAGAATCTCAAAAACTTTCTGAAGAGAATAATTCCTTCAAAATTAGAGTGGAGTGGGGTGGCTAGGTGACACAGTGAATAGAGCATGGGTCCTGTAGTCAGGAAAACCTGAGTTCAAATCTGGTCTCAGACACTTAACACAAAACCTAGCCATGTGACCTTGGGCAAGTCATATAACCCTAAGTGCCATCCAAAAAAAAAAATTGCAGAATTAGAGTGGAGCAAATGGAAGCAAATGACTTCATGAGAAATTAAGATACTATTAAAGAGATCCAAACAGATGAAAAAATAGAAAGCAATGTAAAATATCTCCTTGAAAAAAACACTGACTTAGAAAATAGATCCAGGAGAGAAAATTTATTTTTTTTTAATTTTTTTTATTTACTCATTTACTTTTAATTTACAAGATTCAGTTCCACAATCACTTGAGTTTC
>CM053583.1:144814529-144846618 GCA_028627135.1 Pseudochirops cupreus
GGGGGGGGGAAGGCAGGGGAGAAAAACTGAAACTCAAGTGATTGTGGAACTGAATCTTGTAAATTAAAAGTAAATGAGTAAATAAAAAAAATTAAAAAAAAAGAAAAAGAAAAAAATTCCATTCTTTCAAAATGGTTATGGCTTGGCTACAAGGTTGCTTGTGTAAAAGAATTGGAGCTTTTTGTTTGTTGTTCTGTCAAATAAATATAAGCCAATAATATGACAAGGCCATCACAAGATACTAATGCTAGAGTATTATCCTATAGCCCCAGCTGTTTATGATCAGTTTCCTCCTTCTTCAGGAATTATTGGTAGTGAATAAGCAGTAGCAAAGCAGAAGTCAGAAATTCTGCCAAGCTACAGAGCCAAGGGATATGTCTATGAAGTTTATGGAAGTTAACATGCAGGAATGAAAAAGTGAATAGTATAAAGCAAAAGATAAATAGAAAATAAGAAAAAAAACTAGGTTCAAAGCAGAGTCACAAAATCTAGTAACAGAAGACCAAAGTAAAAGTCTGTGCTATGCCAAACTCCATGAATTGGACATGTCTCTAGGATTTTAGGTAGGAATATTTGGAGACAGATAGTCCTTTGCTTTCCATCTACTATTTCACTTTGTAAAACCTTTCACTCCCTGATACTCACTACTGTTTTTAAGACAAATTTCCCACATTAAGGAACACATGAATGTGATAGCATCAGTCCAAAATGGAGACCAGGTGGCTGGGCCTGTCTCCAAGCATTCCTACCTAAAATCCTAGAGATATGTCCAGGACCATGAGCACAGACAATAGCACTATTGTCAGTGCAACAACAACTTGAAAAAAAAAAAGACTGAATTATGCATTGATCAAGACACAAATAGTCCCATAATTTGATTTTATTTAAATTCAAAGAAAGAGTATTAATTAAATTAATACTTATTAAATTTATACTTCCACAAATTTTGTTGCTTTGGTTAGCCTTTAAAGTTTATGATGGTTTATGTTCCGTACTGGTGGTTCTTAGACCAATATGTAAAATATAGTACAAATGTGTTTATCATTCAACTATCACCTCCACCCCTGATAATGTCTTTGTCACTGTGTGGGACTCTCTTTTGTAACCCTCCTAACTTGACTGATCCCCACTTTGAGCTAAAAAATTCTAATGTAGGAAATCCCAGCCACAATTCTTCATAATTCTCTGTTGACCTGGAGAAAACAATTCATTGGATTAACTATGTTACTTGGGAGTCATAATTTATGCAATCATGTATTCTCCATAGATTCTCAGGTCTCCACAACCATGAACTCAGTGACAAGTGCCCTAGATTTTGAAGTAGAAGAGCTGAGTTGAAATGCAAGCCCCTTCCCTTCTTAAGAGCCATATGCCTATGCTAATGCCATTTGACCTTCCTGAAGCTCAGTCTTTTCATCTATAAAATGAGAATAATAAATAATACTTATACTCTATACCACAGAGTATTGGCAAAGAAAAAGTTTACTCTACTGTGAAATAGTATAAATGTGAACTGTTGCAAGTGTTTAGGTCCAAATATCAGGATTTAAACTTTTATCTTCAAAGTTAGGTAGTAGAATATGGAAGTTAAAGCCTATATTTTTAAATGCATGTGTATTAAATAAAAGATCGATCATAATGGCCCTCTCTATGGCATAAGAATTCCAAATGCACCATACATTTTTATAAACAATTTCCAAATGAAAGTTCATTTGGAAAGCTAATCCACTGAAAATGATTCTTCAAGGCAGAATGCCAGTTTGAGAATAGTTATTAAGATAAAATATTAATGGAAATGACCTCAATCCATAAGACAGTGTGAGCTCTTTCAGATATCTAGCTTGCCTTTCCCTGCTCTACATTCAAGATGTTCTCAGAAGCACATTAGTGGTTTGGCATTTTAAATAGACAAATAAAAGAAAAAAGTCACAAGTCCTAATAATGGTCTAGATTGTCCAGGATAATAAATAAAGTTTTATCCAACCTTGGGGAAGAGGAAGAGAAAACATGAACATTTTCTTTCCAATAGCAATTCATTTTTAGAAAGGATAGGGCAAATTTAAAATGATTAATGTAATATTTGACTAATTCATCTTTTTATAGGACTGAGCACTATTTATCCTGTATTTTTGAGCAAATAACCCAGTTTATTATTGCCTAAACTCCACAGTTCTGCATCAATATCCTCTGTCTATACAAGGGATGTAGATACAAAACTGTTGATCACAAGTCTCCAGAGATATAGGTTATTTCTATAGTGGTTACAAAACTGGACTGTGCCATTTTCATGTAGTAGAAAAACAATTGGGCTAGGAATGAGGAGACTTGGATTTGAGTTCTTAGGTATGTCAGAGACTTAGTGTGTGACACTCAGTGAGTCATCTGAATTCTCTGATCATCAGTTTGCTCCTATGAAATGGGGATTAAACAATTTAAGGACAGTTATTAAGGAAAATGATCAGATGTCACTTACTATAAAACCCCAGTGATGTGGGGAGGGAGGAGAGGTATATAGAAACAGCTATACTGACTGATAATTATTGAAACAAATAATACTTTATATATTCCAAAGCATTTTACATATATTATCTCATTTGAGAATTATGGCAACTCTGTGAGGTAGGTACTGCACTTATTATAATAACCATTTTACAGATAACATATGAAGATGAGAAAGGTATGTGACTGACTTCTCAAGAGTCACCCAGCTACTAAATACCAAAGGCAGGATTTGAAACAAGTCCTTGCAATGTACAAATTCTTCCTGCAATCTCCTACATGATCCTGCTTCTCCATGAGTTCCTGATTGTAGCCCCAGACACTAAGAGGATTCTGCCAAATATCATCTGGCTCACTCATGATTAATATGTTGAAAAAGAGCTGGCTTACTCTAGATTGGTACATCTGAAAAAAAGGTCCCAATTCTCATTGCCATCCTGGATATAAACAATACTAGACCTAATCTCTGTTTCCCCTCAGAACTAGCCTGACGTTCTAGAAAGTCTCAATTACTTAAATCAATGTCTATCCTACTTTTCTTCCCAAAGAGAAGATGACAGCTGAGACTTTGGATAGGCAAAGAAGCTGACTAACCCAGGTAACATTATATCCTTTTTGTCTGCCTGAATTACTTATGTTTGCTATATTATCCATAAGACCTAGAATTAGATTCCTTGAGATAAAGAACTGGCTTTACTCAAAGATCATCGTTTTTTTTTCTTTTTCTTTTCTTTCTTTCTTTTTTAAATTTCTTGATGTGCATTACAGTAAGCATGGGAATGACTGTGTACAGGATTTCTCAGAGATATAAATATTTTGATTCATTAGAAAGAAGAAAAAAAACATCAGTAGAATATAGAAAAGGGAGAACTTAATTTTGTTTCAAGCTCCTATTTACAAGCAGCATATTTTTCTCAAATATTATCTTTTCTTCTTTTATGGAAAACTTATTTTTGTAGGTGGAATGGGACACAGCTGGACACAGTAAGTTAGATGATTCAAATTTTGTTGACAATATCTAAAGCATCATAGTCTGGAGCAATATGGACATAGGCTTTCTCCTCTCCATCAGGCCGGATCAGTGTGTTGACTTTGGCCACATCAATGTCGTACAGCTTCTTTACAGCCTGTTTGATCTGATGCTTGTTGGCTTTGTCCACAATGAAGACTAGGGTGTTGTTGTCCTCAGTCTTCTTCATAGCAGACTCAGTGGTAAAAGGAAACTTAATAATGGCATAGAGATCAAGCTTGTTTCTCCAAGGGACACTTTTCTGAGGGTATTTGGGCTGCCTTTGAAGTCTTAGTGTTTTGGGAGATTTTTAGATCTTCTTCTTTTTGTGCCTATGGACACCCTTCATTACCACCTTCTTGGCCTTCAAAGCCTTGGACTTGGCCTCTCTCTTGGGATGGAGGTGGCGATGACAACAGCTTCTTTCTTAGCCTTTGGCACTATCTTGGAGGAAAGGCTATTGTCTTTCTTTAGGCAAAATAGTACCAGGTTTTCTTATACTCATTCAAATAAAAAACTCATTAAATTACTAACACTGCTTCTGGTTTCTGGAAGAAAACATCTAATCATTTCAAAGTACTCAAACATTTTAGGTATTTAGATTATGACATAGAAGAAATATTACAGAAAAATGTATTTTCAGAAATAGGTTCTTCCATGAGAGAGACCAAGATATAGCTGATAGGGTACAAAACTTAGAGTCAGGAGATCAAATAAATAGCTACGACCTGGTAAAAATAATTTGACCTCCCTAGGTCTCAGTTTCTTCATTTGTAAAAATGTGTACATAATGTCTAAAGCCCCATTCCAGATCTAGAAATATGAGATTTCAATAAAACATTAATTTAGACCTAGAAATTAATTTGGTCATGATGCTAGAAGTGATTCTTGTATGGAACTTCAGTTTCTTCCTTAACACAGAGTCCTGAATAAGAGCATTTGAAAAGTTACTATTTACATTATTTCTTATTTTTGTTTTTGCTTGAATTCTTCATAACATAAGGTAGAAACACAAACAAAAAAAGTTTCGAATTTAGATTACTCCCAAAAGGGAAAATTTCATTCAGCCTAAGTTGATTGTCAAGAAAGGTGCTCTCTGTTCTAATAAAAATCATCCAAGGGAAAATTCCTGTTTTAATATACGAAGTCTATGCTTTGCTCAGGTTTGTGGGAGGAGCTTTTTTTACTACTAGGACATATTCAGCTCAAAAATTGTATGATTTTATGAAATTCTGGCTCTCTAGGCTTCAAATTCTTAATGAGAAAATTAGAGAACTGAATTAGTGATCCCCTAAATGCCCTTCCAGGGCTAACTCCTATGATTGTGTGAGTTTACTAATTTGTGTGTGAGAGAGTGTGAGAGAAATTCTTTGCTTCTCAGTAAAGAGATGCCACTCCACTGAAATGAGGATTACCTAAAGATCACTCAGTAAATGATTGGAGAATGCTTTGAGAATACTGATATGAGAACATAGTGCCCTAGTTCTAGAGCTGGAAGTAGCCTCAGTGGCATCTAGTCCAACCACCTCATTTTACAGATGGGTAACTGGAGATCAGTGATGTACAATGTAGTATTCCACCTCCCCTTGTCTTCCATTCATTTAAGGAAAGTCAGGGTAAAACTGTTTTAAGTGGGGGTTTAGTTTAGGTTATGCCACCTCTTCCTCTCCCAATCCCAAAATAACTACTCTTTTCTGTTTAGCACAGCAGAAATGACACATATCTAAAATTAATTGAAATGGGTTTGTTTAAATCATTGGTACCTTTTCTCCCCATCATTTGAGCACAGAGCTGCTTTGAAATCACTCAGTGCATTAGCCGTACCAACATTTTTGTTTCCTGTTCCTGTCATTAACAATTGTTCTTTGAGGGAGAGATCACTGGATGTAATAAGAGAGTTGAGAAAAGGAAAATATGAAAGCAGATCTGATAAATCCTGTATAAATAGCATGCTTATGAACATAGTTAAAGTCAATGCAACATATATTCATTAACCACTTGTTGCCTAACAGGCACTGTTCTAAACCCTGAGAAAAAACAAGATAAAAAGGAAACATTTGCTCTTAAGCAGCTTTTACTTGACTGACAGGTACTGAGGAAGATGTACAGAATAAATAAAGCTTGGCCACTTTCATCAAGCAGCTTACACTCTAATGGTAGGAAGAAGACATATGAATAGTATGTTAAGGCTTCATGATTTTGTGAATTTGGGTCATTTCCCCAGAGATGTGGTCTATAGCACTACATTTTAGTAGACAGTCTCAATGAGTTTCTTTTTCACTCCTTAATAGTTTTTTTTCCAAATTACATTTAAATATAGTTTTCAATATCCATTTTTGTGAAATTTTGATTTCCAAATTTTTCTCTCTCCCTTTGCACCCCTCCCCAGGACAACAAGCAATCTAATATATGTTATACAAGTATGATTATGCTAAACTTATTTTCATATTAGTCATATAGTGAAAGAAAAATCAGAACAAAAGGGGAAAACCATCAGAAAGAAAACGACAACACCAAAAAGTGAAAATTGGTATGCTTCAATCTGCTTTCAGAATTCATAAGTCT
Source organism: Pseudochirops cupreus (assembly GCA_028627135.1). NCBI lineage: Eukaryota > Metazoa > Chordata > Mammalia > Diprotodontia > Pseudocheiridae > Pseudochirops > Pseudochirops cupreus. The sequence continues at coordinate 144,820,603 of CM053583.1, forward strand.
TTCTTGGGAAATAGTTCACATTTTTGTTTTTTTAAATGTTATTCAGTATTTTTTTCCTGTTTCTTCTTCTTTTTTCTAATTTATTTATTCATCTTTAGTTTTCAACATTCATTTCCACAAGATTTTGAAATACAAATTTTTCTCCCCATCTTTCCCCTATCCCCCACTCCAAAATAGTGACGCTACCAAATACCTCTTCCCCCAATATGCTCCTTCTTATATCCTCCCCCAACCCCCTAACTTTCCAGCAGTTCAAGATGGATTTCTATACCGTAGTGCCTTATATTTCCTAGATGCACATCAAAAATCCAATTTTTAAGCATTTTTTGAAACTTTGATTTCCAGAGTCTTTTTTTTTTCTTCCCTCCTCACCCACTCCCACTGGGAAGACAAGCAATTCAACAAAGATTGTACATGTATAGTTAAGCAAAACATTTCCATAGTAATTATATTGTGAAAGACTAACTATATTTCCCTCCATCCTATCCTCCCCTTCCGCTTATTCTATTTTCTACTTTGACCTGGTTGCTTTTCAAAAGTGTTTGCTTCTACCTCTCACCCAATCTACCCTCCCTTCTATCATCCCTTCTCTTATCCCCTTTCCCCTGCATTCCTTTAGGGTAAGATACCCAATTGAATGTGTATGTTATTCCCTCCTTAAGCCAAATTCAATGAGAGTAAAGTTGACCCATTCCCTTTCACCATCCTGCTCTTCCCCTCCATTGTAACAGTGTTCTTTTGCCTCTTTTATATGAGGTAATTTACCCTAATCTATCTCTCCCTTTCTACTTCTTCCAATATAATATTCCTCTCTCAACTCTTAATCCTATTTTTTTACATATCATGCCTTCATATTCAATTCATCCTGTGACCTCTGTCTATGTATACATGTACACATATATGCCCACAGTCACATATACATTTATACACACATACACCCTCCTATACATACATATATGTATGTATACAAATATATATACACATATATACATATATATGTATGTGTGTGTATTCCCTTCAACTATCCTCATATTGAGAAAAGTTTCATGATTTACAATTATCATTTTTCCATGTAGGAATGTAAATAAGTTCCTTATGATTTCTTTTTCCTGTTTACCTTCTCATGCTTCTCTTATTTATTGTATTTGAAAGTCAAATTTTCTCTTCAGTTTGTATTTTTTTTCATCAAGAATACTTGAAAGTACCCTATTTCATTGAATGACCATATTTTCCTCTGAAGCATTATTCTCGGTTTTGCAGGGTACGTGATTCTTGGTTTTAATCCTAGCCCCTTTGATATCTAGAATATCATATTCCAAGCACTTTGATCCCTTAATGTAGAAGCTGCTAGGTTTTATTTTATCCTGATTGTCTTTCCACAATACTCAAATTGTTTCTTCCTGACTACTTGGAGTATTTTCTCCTTCACCTGGGAATTCTGGAATTTGGCTATAATATTCCTAGGAGTTTTCTTTGGGGATCTTTTTCAAGAGGCAATCGGTGAATTCTTTCTAGTTCTATTTTGACCTCTGGTTCTAGATCATCAAGAAAATTTTGCTTGATAATTTCTTGAAAGATGGTGTCTAGGCTCTTTTTTTGATCATGGCTTTCATTTAGTCCAATATTTTTAAGTTATCTCTCCTGGATCTAATTTCCAGGTCAGTGCTTTTTCCCATGAGATATTTCACATTGCTTTCTATTTCTTTTTTCATTTGCTTGCATCTGTTTTATAGTATCTCGATTTCTCATAAAACCATTAGCTTCCGTTTGCTGCAGTCTAATTTTGAAGCAATTATTGTCTTCAGTGAGATGTTGTACTTTCTTTTCCATCTCACAAATTCATCTTTTTAAGGCATTCTTCTCCTTATTAGCTTTTTGTCCCTCTTTTGACATTTGATTTAGTCTATTTTTAAGGTGCTATTTTCTTCAGTGTATTTTTTGGTCTCCTTTAGCAGGCTGTTGACTCACTTTGCATGATATTCTTGCATCATTCTCATTTTTCTTCCCAATTTTTCCTCCACTTCTCTTACTTGATTTTCAAAATCCTTCATGAACTCCTCCATGGCCCATAAGCAGTTCATATTTTCCTTGGAAGCTTTTGCTGCAGGAGTTTTGACTTTGTCATATTCTCCTCATTCCATGTTTTGATCCTTTTTGTCCCCCAAATAGGATTCTATGATCTGATTTCACTTCCTCTGCTTGCTCATCTTGCCAGCTTTTGAGCTCTTTACCACAGTAGAACTCTGCTTCCAGAGTGGAAAGAGCTCTGTCACAAATTGCTGGGGTTTTTTGCAAATGTTGTCAGATCTATGAGGATGGGGCCTTCTCTACAGCCCCCTTGCACACTGGCCACATGCCCCAAGACCACCACCCCAGACCACTACCCAGATCCAAGTAGGTCAAGGCAAGAGCAATTCTCTTCTGAATGGTTGCTTGGCACTGTGCTGGGATCCAAGCTTGGTGCTATAGACCCTCCCTCTTGGCCTGCCAGGCTGCCTTCAGTGGAACATCTGTTTCTCTCTGTCACTTTGTGTGTTCCACAGCTCTAAAATTTGTTTAGAGTCATTTCTCTATATGTATTGGAAGTGATTGGAGTGGGAGCTCACTCCATGTTTATGCTTCTACTCTGCCATCTTGCCTCCATCCCCAAGAATCCCTCAGTGGAGTTCTTTAGGAAAATATCTATCCACTTATAACAAAGCCAGTCATGAGCCCCTCCTGATTTAACTCAAAGATGACAGGCATCCTCTATATCAGGCCTCCACTTGAAGATGCAATGGTTGATCATCAATCTTCTGTGACTAACACAGTACGATTACTATGTAGAACTTGGGAATCTTGGTTTTCTTAGCCTATGGGGGGGGGGGTGGAGTATGAATATGGCCTTTATGACTTCTACAAGAAGTGTTTCACAAAAGTTAGCTTCTCCTACGTTTAATTAGTTGATTTCAGACTGTTTGGGAAGGAGTCATCCCTTTGTGCTGGCCAGTAAAGGAAAGTCTTTGGGCCTCATTAATCTTTGTCATTTTTTTCCTCTTTTGCAAAAACGTACTAGAAACCTAGCAGGTTGGAGGTGAAGGATTAACTCCTGACCTCAGGAACTATGAATGGCTGCCTTGGACAGAAATGCATGACAAACATATATGGCCTGAAAGATGACTCTGCACTGCAGGTTTCAACTAACGATTATTCCTCAGTCCTAAAGATGACAGCCTCTTGACAATGGATGCTATGAGAATGGTGGATTACCAAGAGGTTTTATGGTAGAGGAAGACTTTCTCACCCATGTGGTCAGAGAGTAAAATTTCTATATGGTTTAAGATTCTTGGTCTCAGTCTTGAAGAAGCCATTGCTCAACCTCTCATAATATTGAGACAGTGCACAGAGCCAATGGGATAATCATTGCATTGCTAAGCATTGGAAGATGCTGAGGGTTGCAATTTAAGGGCTGACTTTGGAGTAAGGAAGACCCAAGTTCAAACCCTATGTCAGACATTTACTTAACTCTGTGATCTTGGACAAGCTATTTAAACTCTTCCAATTTGTTTCTTTATCTGTAAAATAAGGATGCTGATACAACCTACTTCACAAAGTTATTGTGAGAAGTAAATGTAGTTAATATCTGTATATGTGTGTGCGCACATACATACACACATATATGTTTGCAAAACTTGCACTATATCAACATGAGCTATTAACATTACTATCAACATTGTCATCTTCATCATGGTTATCTTCTCATATCCTTTCTCCTTCTTTTAAGAATTTTCAAGTTGGAAAGTTTTGGAATCTAACCTTTTAGCAAAGACAGTATGTGGTGCATGTATATGTGTATTTTGTATGTGTATGTATGTGGTGTGTGTGTGTGTGAGAGAGAGAGAGACAGAGACAGAGAGAGACAGAGACAGAGACCAAGACAGAGACAGAGACAGAGATAGAGACAGAGGGAGACAGAGATGACATATGGGGAATAGGGAATGGGGAAGGTGGTGGGAATGTTTGAATTACTGAGTCAATTTTTCCAAGAATCTAATTAATGTGTTTTTGGATAAGATGGAGACATAGCTCCCAAGAAGGAGAATATGTATGGCTTCCACAGCAGATGTGAATTTGCTATATTGTAGTAGTCTAATTCTGTAGCCAAAGCCATAGTATCAGAAAACTGAACTCCTATCAGCTTCCCAGTCTTTTCCTAGCTTTAGAATAAAGCTTTATTTCTAGTAGCTAGAACACATGAAGGACAGACAGGTAACCAGGGAAGGGGATGAAATGAGATTTTTCCTTGGTGGGAGTATTTCTAATTGCCTCTAAGAAATAATAGAGAAAGGAGTTCTACCTACTGTATGAAAAATTGGCACTGAAAATAATTTCTCATTTTTCTTCTTTCTGCTTTCAAAACTAAATACAAGAACAGTTTCAATTTTAAATAAGTACATTTTCCCCCTCAGTTCTAACAAATGTTTCCTTGGTAGTTATTACAAAATTCAAACTTCTCTGCTTCATTTTCTCAGTGTACAAAAATAGGGTTAACTGGATTCTCTGGATTCTTTTGGGAATGAGTTTATACTGACAAAGGGCTCATAATGTGAAAAGCACTCCTTAAATTCTAAGTATTGTTAATCTGAGTAAGCTAGATTTACTCTTTTCTGTCTCCTGAACTTCTGCAAATAAATTGCCAAAGGAGGTTTCTGGGATTCCTAAGTTCTTTCTGAATTGTAGTAGCATGGAACAGTATTCCTTACTCAAAAACAGCCTAAGTTCTTAATCATTAAGAAGCTTTAAAATTTTCAATTAATTAACCAAAGCATTTATTAAGCACCCAATACATACCATGCACATGCACATTGCCATGCAACTTCGTTCTGGAGAATAAATACAAAAAACAAGATAGAATCTTCCCTCAAGAAGCATTTATTGTACTGGGTGGGGCAGTAGGAGGATAAAATATGCTCATAAATACTTTAATATAAGCTGAATACAAAGTATTCCATGGGAGGTTGAGGAGTCAGGTATTGTCTCTTGAAAAGAATGGCACTTGAAATGTCCTTTGGTGTAAGTTTAGGTTCCAAGACACAGAGGTGAGGCAGCAGATATATTCCAGGCATTGGATACATCCTGTATTAAAGGCAAAAGTGTGGGATATGGAATATTATGTATAGAGAATAGCAAGTCAGCAGAAGCACAGTTAACATAAATGGGGCTTTCATTATGTTAAGGTTGTTGATTTATATGAGTATTTTTTTTTTTTTGCTTTGCTATAAAAATTAGTCTTAGACAAGTAATTTCTACCTAGGAAAAATGTGGGAGAATACTCATTACAATCTCTTATATATCTTCTTTTCTTTTCTATTGGCAATTAGATGTTTGTTGTTTGTAGCATCATTATAACTTAATTAATAGTTTTTAAAAAATTAAAGACTAGAGTGTGACCATTTGATGTAGTATGTTCTCCCAATCTCCTACAGATTTTGAAAAGGCAAGTATTATTTAACCTTACAGTTAATGAAATATTTGGCCTTTGTTCCATATATTCTGTGCTCTTCACATTCACAAAGATACTGCTCTGAACTCTGGAATAAATGCAAACATTATGCTTTTGGCTCCACCATGGAGCTAAGATAAGTAACTGCAAGCTGAGTTTTGATATTCATTGCATAATGGGATTCCTATCTGAAGCAGCTGGTAGGCTTTCAAATAAATCTTTTCAGGTTTTGTTTTCCCTACCCTCCTACCCTATTTGTGGAAGTTTGTAAGTACTCACTGTAATAGGTAGTCATTAGACATTTTCAAAGCATGAAAGTCCTATACCTAGAAATAGATAAGCAAATATATTTAAATAATCAAAAGTTATAAATGCCATTTGAAAGTTAATGTGTTTTTGATGTTGTAATTGGAATACATAAACCAGTTGGAGAAAACATCATCAGTAGGTCATCTTACAGAAAAGCAGTTTCTTTTTAATTTGGCCATAAGAAAAGAATTTGGTGCCACGTATATCTGTCTGAGAATCATCTACAATTTTAAATTGCATTCTTTAATTTCTATAGCTATTTTCAATTTATGTTTATTGTTCATTACAATAAGAATATTTCCAAATGTGGCTTCTGAAGAAAAAATATAGATGAAAGGCATTTGAGACAATATATGTTTCAACCATGAAAAGTTCCTAGCATACCAATTTAAATAAATATTCTTTCAGTTCTGTCTATACAAGTAGTATGTTTCCTATTAATAGGCCATGAGCAGGATTTCCTCAATTCTTAAAACAATAAAAACATTCTATTTTTTCCTCAATATTAGTGGAAGGCATTTTACTAGAATTATTGGGATAATTCTTTTTCTTTTCTTGTTCAGATGTAAATTTAGTTCAGATCATAACTAAAATTGGCTAACTAAGTTACAAGTGATCCAACAGATCACAGCAATAATTTTGCAAGATGGTTGAGTTTTCTTGGCACTCTTGTGTGCATAAGTACATATAGAAACATGTATCCAAACATTTAGGATATTTACTAACACCCACCTTCTTTTTGTCCTATAGAGAAAACATACTCACATAATTGTCCAAATGTTCAGTCCTCATCCTGATGTTGAACATTGTTATTAGGAAAGGAAATTCAGCAGGACTATGGAAGTCAGTAGGGAATAGCCTCAATCCTTTATGTTGGTGTCACTGCCCATGGCATTGTTCAATGAAGTCATAGGTAATGAAAGAAAGAGGCAATGATCTTTTGACCATTTTTTTTATGATACTGTAGATACAGTGATAAAATATGAAATGAACAAAAAAAGGTCTAATAGGGCCTTTAGGCAGAAAAAAAAAAAGAAAGCAGTTGTGTGTAGGTGAATGAGGAGGCTGGAGTCCTATGGAGATACCTTCTTTGGAGACATCTTTCAGGAAGAGAAAGCATCTAGGCATTTCCTATCTGAGGCATATTCTCAGTATTTCTTTGTATTGTAACTATAACTGCACAATTTGTCTATGATTTCAGCATGTGAAATATCCACAGAAATCTGTTTGTTGATGAGCCAAGAGCTACTTGTTTTGTCATTGCAAGGTTTCTTTACTGAGGAAGAGGGTGTAGTTTGCCAGAAAGAAAAAGAAAATGAATGCTTGAATAAAAATGCCTCAAATTAATTAAACACTTACTATGTGCAAAGAAATGTGATAAGAGCTGGGGATAAAAAAAAAAAAAAAGAAAAGTAAGATAGTCCCTACTCTCAAAGAGCTAATATTTTAATAGCAAGAGACAATGCTGTCCTCATCATCACCACATGTGTGATCAATATATGGCAATTGATGAGTCACTTAACTAAATGGAAAGATATATAATTTGCACCCCTGGAGCTAACAAACATAAATTAACTTTATACATATAGCTAGAATTAAATATCATTGATATTGACCTCTCTATCAACTGAAAAATGTACTTAATGAATGCAATAGTGTAATAATAACTTCACAATTGTGTCTCACTTCATATTAAAGTATAAATTAAGAGTATTAGCATTATGATACTTCAGCTTACTCAAATTATGGATCAGGGAAAACTTGAATAAAGTGATAAAGAATGAAGTAAGCAAGATAACAATAAACCCTCTAACAACAATAATGTAATCAAAGCCAACATCTAAAAGGCAACAAAATTTGGATAAATTACAGTGAGCGGTCTTGTTTTTGGAGAATAAATGTTGACCCCTTTTTTTTGGTGAAGATGTGGGGGCATAAAAATGTAAAAATTTAGCTATAATGTCAGATGCAGGTATTTCATCTACAAGTTCATGTTAATTGTGTTTTTTTTTTATTTCAGAGATATTATATGTAAATTTGTAACAAAGAATGTACAAATATTTTGTCAATATTGTAAAATGATTGTGCAGTAACAAAGGCACAAATAAAACTTTAATATATATGCATAGGTATTGCTTTGGACAACTTACATGAGCTGTGTTGAATTCAAATAGAAATGAGATCCCTTAATACATATATAATTATCCATCTGGGGTCCATATTGACTTAGTTTTAAAATGTAATATTTTCTATATTTTTGTGGTTGTATATAATTTTTAAATAAAATTTTGTCAAATTTCACAATTACATTTTAATTTAGTTTGAGCTTCCCTGTGTAACCAGGAAGCCCATAGGCTGCATATTTAATACCTTTAATTTAAACAATCTGAGATAGTGTGAAAAAAAAGTTGGAAGTTTTTAACATAGATGTATCAACTCATAGAAGTGGAAAAAAATCTCCAAAGTAAGCTAGTCCAATCCCTACCTGAAGGTTAGGGTTTTTTCCTAACCTCCCCAAGTGAATGGTCTGTCCACTAGCTAATGTGAACAGCTCCTAAATATGTGTTCCCTGTTCAGAAAAATTCTAGGTTTTTGTCAGAGAGAACTGTATAATTCCTTTATGCATCTTCTCTTTCTATTGTCTCTTACTCTTACTACCCCTGTTGTCTGTACAATATGTCTTCAAAATCAAAAGCAAGAAAGGTGTCTAGGTGCCATAAAAGGGCAGTATTTAGTGAAACTCTTAAATGAACCACAATTATTGTCTTTTGAGACTGCAAGATATAACAGATATGGAGTTACAAAATCTTTCTTTGAGCAGGAGCTAACCCCATTGAGTCTTATGTATTCTTTTCTATTGTATTAGGTTAAACATCCTTCTGTTGCCTTCCTTGCAGTGTTCTTGTAAGGAAAGCACTTTTCAAATGGAAAAAAGAAGTGTAAGATAAATATGAATAAATTGGAGAGAAATATGGGAAGCAATGTGAAGTGTACAAAGCAAAACCAGGAAAAAACAATATATATATTGACTACTATTATAAAGGAGGGAAATTTATACACAAATATGTAAACAGAAAATACAGGGAAATATAGTAGATAACTAATAATCTATGATGGGCATGTGTAAGCAGAATATCACTTTTAAGTGTAAATATGTCTTTATTTGGTTTTGTTATTGGTTACACTTAATTGCATTATAAATTATTTGAGTAAATGGATAGTTAAATGGCAAGCTTCCATAACTGAATATACCCCAAATTCTATTTAAGGAAGCAAACAAAAACTTTTGAGCTGCAGACTTCATTTATTTGTTAACTAATTAATCTATTTTTTAGTTGAACTAATATAATCAATATTTTTACTGGACAATAGCAGTACTATCAGAGTCAGGATGGGGAGGGGAAGATTTTTTTTTTCTTTTTCATCAATAAAAATGCCCTTTTGCAGAGACATCTTTGAGTGCATGTGATTGTTATTCATGGAAACTGTCAGTATTCTTAAGTCATCTTAGAAATGTGAAAGGTGAATGACAGATAGGGAACCATTAGCTTGGCAAGGTAGATCTTAGCTGGTAAAAAATCAAGCTAAAAGGAAATCTGAAATAAAATAGCAAGAATAGGACTATTTTTGATGTATTCTTATACATATCCTACATCTAAATTATATTGTGCTATTTAAAAAAAATAACTCTGCCATAGTTATATATAAACAGTACCTCAAATTTTTTGTAAATACTAGCTAAAGGTTGTGTAGTCATCAGGTTATTCACAAACATCTGTACCTTAAACATCTTTTAAAACTAAAAATTACACAAATAGGTGCTAGATTTTTCCCCTCTTCTAATTCGTATGATTTGATATCATTACTGCTAATTCAATTTCTTATATAGATGTATTGGTCAGAATTGGACACAACTTCCCACGATGTTCTCAACTTCAGTTTTTCCCCACATATCATTATATATGACCTAGTCAGGTTTTCTATTTTGTCAACGTTGAAGCATTGTATAAATAGCTATCATTATTACTACCACCACCATCATCATCATTATCACCATCACAATCATCATATTTGTCAGAGTTCAGAGAGAAATAGTTCAAGTACAATTTGCTACCTTATTTTTCTTTAATATTTTATAGTCTTTAGACTATTGAAAGATGGATATCATTACTGATTTTTGTGATAATATTGATATATAAACTTATCTTTGGTATACTCATTAAAACTCTGTTCAGTATAACTCCAATGGCAGGCCATATTCTGTGTATCATATTTACCTTACTGCATTTCCACAGGATGGGTTTGTCTATTTGTTTTTCCTCTCTAAGTCTCTGTGGCTTGAAAACTCTTCATTCCATATAGGTTGATGATAATTACTGATCAATAGGGCAGCTATTAAAACTGTTACTGAATTTTTCTCACCAACATTCTTGTCAATTATATCTCCACATTATTTCTCACACATAAAACCCAGGTCCTTATCACCCTTCCTTTGGCACAGTGGCTGACATGTAAAAGGCAGCAAATTTTGTCAATTGATTGTTCTTGTATTGATTACTATTGACTACTATAATAACCTTCTAACTGCTTTACCAGCTTCCATTCTTTCCCTTCTCCAATCTGTCTTCTACACACTTACCAAATTTACATGTCTATAGCACAGATCTAAAGATGTCACTCCTCTTGGCTTAATAAATTCCAGTGGCTTCCTCTTACTAGATTTAATAATAAGCCCCCAAAGTTTGACTTTTGAATCTCTTTTTAAATTTATTATAGAGGATTGGGAGGGGGCTGAGCAAAGATGGCAGAAAGGCAACAGTAGCTTTTCCAAGCTCCTCCAAGAATTCTGTCACTAAAAGTGAAAAAAGTGAATTTGAACGGATTTAAGAGTGACAGAACCCATTGGGAGACGGAGTGTGGCAGATCCCTAGGCCAGGAAAGTGCCTACTTAGGTCAGGGCAGGGAGAACTCGGAGCACACCGAAGCTGCACCAGTGCAGACCTGAGAGCAGAGTAAGGCAGACAGAAAAGAAGCTCTAGCCAGCCAGCAGACCCACCTGGCCAGAGGGGTTTACAGTCATCCCATCTCTCAGCTGAGGAGCATCAGAATGGGGTAGGAAAGAACTAGGGGACGAGAACAGCAGCTTTTCCTGGGGCTACCAGCCCACAGCCTGGATGTTTGAAATTACATACCCAAACTTCCAGAAGTCAGGATGGAGGAATAAAATTTAGTTTCTCTGATCCCCCCTCTCTGATCTAGAAAACTCTGGAGTTAAATGCCCCACCCAGAGTAAATTCTTGCATAAGTGTAAACACCCTCAGGCTTGGGAGTCACTGAGGAAAAGGGCAGGGAGACTGTATGGAGCCTGAGCCTAAGAGGGTAGAGCCAGCAAGCCCTAACAACAAAAGCCCAGGTGTGTTAAGCACCACAGGCAAAATCCACAAACTACATCCCTGATCTTCTGCCAGCCTTCTGATATAATGAACCTGCTTGAGTGACGGCACAGAGACACAGAGGTCAAATCTGAAGTAGCTAGACCACCCTGGCCCCACAGGTTACTCAAGGTAACTCAGGAGAAACATAGACAGTCCTGGCCCTGGCCTCAGTCTACACGCTCAGAGGCTACAGCTTACAAAGCTAACAACCAAACCCCTACCTCCTACCCTGAGAAACTCAGTACTCCTGCACCCCAGAAGCAGATATCTATGCTAAAAGTCCAGGTCATACGCAACTACAATGGGGAAGAAGGAAACTGCAAAGGCTAGAACCAACAAATCCTTTTATAGTGAGCAAGAACAACCAAACTCAGAAGGCAACACAGACTCTATACACACACTGGAGACAACAGAAGGAAATCTGAATTGGTCTCAAGCACAAAAAGCATTCTGGGGGAATCAAAAGAGGGATTTTAAAAATGAAATTACAGAGATAGGAGATAAATATAAATCTACAGTGACCAAACTGGAAAAAAATTTCACTGAAGAAAACAAAGCTTTAAAAAGTAAAATTGCAGAAATAAGACAGGAGGTCCAAAATCTAACTGGAGAAAATACCTCCCTAAAAATGACAACAAAATATGGAAAAAGAGCTCCGAAAACTGATTGAGGAAAATAATTCAATAAAAATTAGAATCAATGAAAGTGAAGCCAAGAACTCTATGATGTAACAAGAGTCAGTCAAACAAAACATAGAGATTGAAAAATTAGAAGAAAGTGCAAAATAACTCACTGGAAAAAAAAATTGACCTGGAAAACAGATCCAGGAGAGATAACCTAAGAATTATCGCCCTACCAGAAAGTCATGATGAAAAAAGCAGCCTGGACAGCATCCTCCAAGAGACAGTCAAAGAAAACTGTCCTGAGGTCTTAGTATCAGAAGGGGAAATAGTTATTGAAATAATTCACTGATCTCCTCCTGAAAGAGACCCCAAATTGAAAACTCCAAGAAATATAGTAGCCAAATTCCAGAGCTACAAGGTCAAGGAGAAAATACTTAATGCAGCCAAAAAGAAACAATTCAAATATCATGGAAATACAGTCAGGATTACACAGGATTTAGCAGCTGTGACATTAAAAGATTGGAGGGATTGGAATGCGATATTTCATAAAGCAAAAGAGCTTGGACTGCAACCAAGGAACAACTACTCAGCAAGACTGAGCATATTCTTTCAGGCAAGGAGATGGTCATTTAATGAAATAAAGGACTTCCAGACATCCTTATGAAAAACCCCGGGCTCAATGGAAAATTTGATCTCCACCTACAAGACTCAAGAAAGACATAAAAAGGTAAACAAGGAAAACATAGACTCACACAGACACATACATATATAGATGCCCACACACGCACATAACTTGGGACACAATAAGAGTAAAATGTTTACATTCTTTGTGAGAAGAGATACCTGTTAATACTGAAATTTGTATAAGTATTTTGACATTTAAAAGGGATGTATGTAGAAAGAGGGTGTGGGTATAAGTGAACTAATCTGAAGATATAAAAAAAAACCTATGAAGGGGAAGAAAGGGATGGTAATTGGAGAAAAGGAAAAGTAGAGACAGAGGATGTTAAATTATGCCACAAGAAGAGGCATAAAAACATACTAAAGTGGAGGGGTGGGAAGAAAGGAGATGAGCATCATATGATGGTTACTCTAATTGGTTCTGATATAAAGAGGGATCAATACAAATGGCTAAGTTTAGATTCTAACATGAAAAGACACAAAAACTCATAACAATAAAGGGAAAAGAGGGAAGGAGAGGAGAAATGTATGAAATTTACTACCACTGGTTTGGGTACAAGGAGGGAACAACATACTCTGTTAAGAATAAAATTCTATTGTGCTCTACAGGCAGTAGGAGGGATAAGGGGGGACGGGTGTAACAAGAGGGAGGGTGTCCAATTGGGAGAGAAAGAGTAGCAAGGGGAAAAGGTAGGTAAAGAGGGGGGACGCAGGGAGGGAATACTGAGGGAGGTGGTGGTCAAAAGGAAAAGTCCTAAGGAGGGGAAGGGAAAAGAAAGACACAAAGACATAAACAGGGGAGGGAATAAGATGGAGAGAAAGTCACAGATAGTAATCATAACTGTGAATATGAATGAGGTGAACTGCCATATAAAACAGAGGCAGATAGTAGAATGCATTAAAAACCACAATCCTACAATATGCTGTCTACAAGAAAAAAATTTGAAACAAGGGAATATGGAAAGGGTAAAGGTAAAAGGATGGCGTAGAATATATCATGCCTCAGCAAAAGTAAAAAAAGCAGGGGTAGCAATCCTTATCTCAGATAAAGCAAAAGCTAAAATAGATCTAATTTAAAAAAGATAATGGAAGGAAACTACATCCTGCTAAAAGGCACCATAGAGAATGAAGTAATATCATTACTTAACATATGTGCACCAAGTGGTGTAGCATCCAAATTCCTAGAGGAAAAGTCAAGGGAATTAGAGGAAGAAATAGATAGCAAAACAATACTAGTGGGGGACCTCAATCTTCCCCTCTCTGAACTTGATAAATCTAACCTCAAAATAAATAAGAAAGAAGTTAAGGAGGCAAATGGAATTTTAGAGAGGCTAGACATGATGGATCTCTGGAGAAAACTGAATGGGGATAAAAAGGAATATATCTTCTTTTCAGTAGTACATGGAACATACACAAAAATTGACCATGTCCTAGGGCATAAAAACCTCACAAATCAGTGTGGAAAGGCAGAAATATTAAATGCATCATTCTCAGATCATGAAGCAATAAAAATTATATGTAATAAAGGGCCATGGAAAGACAGGCAAAAAACTAATTGGAAACTAAATAATTTAATCCTAAAGAATAAGTGGGTCAAACAAGAAATTATAGAAACAATCAGTAACTTCATCCAAGAGAATGACAATAACGAGACATCATACCAAAACTTTAGGGATGCAACAAAGGCAGTTCTTAGGGGAAGTTTTATATCCCAGAATGCATACAAGAAAAAATTAGAGAAAATGGAGGTCAGTGAATTAGGCATGCAATTGAAAAAGCTAGAAAAAGAACAAATTGAAAATTGCCAATTAAATACTACATTAGAAATAATGAGAACCAAAGGAGACATTAATAAAATTGAAAGTAAGAAAACTATTGAACTTATAAATAAAACCAAGAGTTGGTTTTATGAAAAAATCAATAAAATTGATAGACCCTTAGTCAATATAATAAAAAAAAAAAAAAGAAAGAAGAAAACCAAATTTCGAGTCTCCAAAATGAAAAGGGTGAATGTACCTCAAATGAATAGGAAATTAAAACAATAATTAGGAATTATTTTGCCCAATTATATGCACGTAAATTTGACCATCTTAGTGAAATGGATGAATGTTCTCAAAAATATAAGTTGCCCAGACTATGTGGAGAGAAGTAAAGTACTTAAACAACTCCATTTCAGAAAAAGAAATTGAAAAAGCTATCAGAGGACTCCCTAGGAAAAAATCCCCAGGGCCAGATGGATTTACTAGTGAATTGTATCAAACATTTAAAGACCAACTGATCCCAATCCTCTACAAACTATTTGGGAAAATTGGTGAGGATGGAGTCCTACCAAATACTTTTTATGACACAAATTTGGTACTGATACCTAAATCAGGGAGAGACAAAACAGAGAAAGAAAATTATAGACCAATCTACCTCGTGAATATAGATGCAAAATTTTTAAATAAAATATTAGCAAAAAGACTACAGCTACTTATTACAAGACTTATACATTTAGATAAGGTTGGATTTCTTCCAGGAATGCATGGATGGTTCATTATTAGGAAAACCATCAGTATCATTGGTCATGTCAACAATAAAACTAGCAGAAACCAAAGGATTATTTTAATAGATGCAGAAAAAGCTTCTGACAAAATATAACATCAATTTCTATTAAAAACACTAGAAAGTATAGGAATAAGTGGAGCTTTCCTCAGAATAATAGGTGGTATCTACTTGAAACCATCAGCAAGTATTATATGCAATGGAAATAAACTAGAAGCATTTCCAAGGAGATCAGGAGTGAAACAAGGATGTCCACTATCATCCCCTTATTCAATCTGGTAAAAGAAATGTTAGCAGTAGCAATTAGAGAAGAAAAAGAAATCAAATTAATCAAATGAGGCAAAGAAGAGACTAAGCTATCACTCTTTGCAGATGATATGATACTATGCTTGGAGAATCCCAGAGAATCAAGTAAAAAACTTCTTGAGAAAATAAATAAATTTAGCAAAGTTGTAGCATATAAAATAAACCCATATAAATCCTCAGCATTCCTATATATTTCCAAAGAAGTCCAATGGCAAGAGATAGCAAGAGAAACCCCATTTAAAGTCACTGTAGACATTATAAAATATTTGGGAATCTACCAAACCCTACCATTATAAAACATTTGGGAACCTGCCAAAACAAACCCAGTACCTCTGTGAACACAACTACAAAATACTTTTCACACAAATAAAATCAGATCTAACCAATTGGAAAAACATCAATTGCTCATGGCTGGACCAAGCTAATATAATAAATGTGACAATTTTGCCTAAATTCAATTACGTATGTAGTGCCATACCAACCAATCTACCCAAAAATTACTTTATAGAACTAGAAAAGATAGTAACAAAATTCATTTGGAAGAATAAAAAGTCCAGAATATAAAGGCAATTAATGAAAATAAATGGTAGGAAAGGTGGTCTAGCCACACCAGATTTTAATCTGTATTATAAAGCAGCAGTCATCAACACTATTTGGTACTGGCTAAGGGATAGAGTAGTGGATCCATGGAATAGATTGGGTACAAAAGACTCAATAGTCAGTGATTATAGTAATGTACTCTTTCATAAGCCCAAAGACCCCAGTTTCTGGGATAAGAATTCACTATTTGATAAAAACTGCCATGATAATTCAAATATAGTATGGCAGAAACTGGGCATAGACCATCATCTAATACCGTACACCAAAGTCAAGTCTAAATGGGTGCATGATCTCTGTATAAAGGCTCATGCTGTAAATAATCTGGGGAAGAAAGGAAGAGTTTACTTGTCAGATTTATGGAGTAAGGAAGACTTTATGACCAAAGAAGAATTGGAGAGCACTATAAAATGCAAAATGGATAACCTCGAGTACATTAAATTGAAAAGTTTCTGTACAAACAAAGCCAATGTAACCAAGATTAAGAGGGAAGTGGGAAATTGGGAAAGAATATTTACAACCAGTGTCTCTGATAAAAGCCTCATTCCTAAAATATACAGGGAATTAAGTAAAATTTGTAAGAATACAAGTCATTCCCCAATTAATAAATGGTCAAAGGATATGAACAGGCAATTTTCAGAGGCAGAAATTAAAGATATCTTCAAGCATATGGAAAATGCTCTAAATCATTATTGATTCGAGCAATGCAAATCAAAACAACTTTGAGGTACCACATCTCACCAGTCAGATTGGCTAAGATGACAAAATAGGAAAATGACAAATGCTGGAGAGGGTGTGGAAAAATTGGAACACTAATGCATTTTTGGTTGAGTTTTGAACTGATACAACCATTCTGTAGAGCAATCTGGAACTTTTCCCAAAGGGCTATCAATTATTGCATACCCTTTGACCCAGCAATACCACTTTTGGGGTATATCCCAAAGAGATTACAGAAGTGGGAAAAGGACCCATATGTACAAAAATATTTATTGCAGCCCTCTTTGTGGTAGCAGAAAACTGGAAATATAGGAGGTGCCCATCAATTGGAGAATGGCTAAACAATTTATGGTATATGAATGTAGTAGAATATTGTTGTGCTAAAAGAAATGGGAAGGAGATGGACTTCATAATTACCTGGAGAGGCTTATACAAATTGATGCTGAATGAGAAGAGCAAAACCAGGACAAAATTGTATACAATCACAGACACATCGTATGTGTGATGACCAACCTTGATAAACTGGACTCTCCTCAACAATGCACAGCTAAAAGACAACTCTACAAGTCTCAGGATGGAAGGCGATATCAACATTCAGCAAAAGATCTAGAAAGACTAGAGTTTAAATGGAGACTGAAACAATACATGCTATCATTCTTTTTGATGTTTGGTTTTGCTTCTTTTTTTCCCAGTGATCACTCATTGGTTACAATGGTTCTATACAACCAGACTATTGTACAATGTGAAAGTATTTGCTGATCCTTTACATGATTGCATGCCACCATGTGGAGGGGGTGGAAAGAGAGGGGAGAAAATCTGAAACTCAAGGGATTGTGGATCTGAGTCTTGTAAACTAAAATCAAATAAATAAACAAACAAACAAACAAACAAATAAATAAATGAATAATCCAACAAGCAAATAAATAAACAAACAAATGAAAAAGATGATTGCGCATAAAATTTCCAAAAAAATAAATTAAATAAATTAATTTAAAAAAATAAATTTGTTATAGAAAGGTATGTTTTTAGAGTCTACTTGGATTGCCCAGGCACACTCTAATGTCTCAAAAACAAGGGGGGATTTTGCATGTTAATTTAATTGAATCATGTTATATTTTAGTTTGAAATAGAGATTGTTTAATCTAATAAGTGCCTAGTTGAATGATAAATATAGAGGTGATTGAAAACCAATGTTCACTAGCAACATGTGTTGCTATACCTGCCCTGAATGGTAGGGTTTGGGGTGAGAGGAAGAACAAGCTCCAGTGGTCTCCAGCATGAGGTTTTATTCTTAAATTGTAATGTATTGGAATTAAATTTAAAAATAAATTTAGTTAAAATTTGGTTTATTTAATTTCATTGCAATAAAAGTAATAGATTCAATATTGAAAATTTAATAGATGTTTCTCTTTAGAAAATTAAGAAATAAAATGCCATAGGTACACATACTTAAAAATTGTGCTAGTTCAGGCTTATGCATATTAAGCAGGCTTATTAATGTATTACTCTTTTTCAAGACTTCTATATTCCAGACAAACTCACCTTCCTGCTCTTCCTTCTCTGGACATTTTCAGAAACTATCACTGCTGTCTAGAATGTCCTCACTTCTATTTCATAAAATCCCTAGTTTCACAAAGAAGAGAATAGACTGGGGGAGGGGGGACACACTGGGATGGCTGTTTTGGGGTGGTCGGTGGGGGAAAGATGGGGAGAAAATATGTAACCTAAAATCTTGTGGAAATGAATGATACAAACTATAATAAAATTAAAAAAAATAAAATAAAATAAAATCCCTAGTTTCTTTCAAATATCAGACCAAATGCTACCTTCTACACAAATCTAACCCTCATCTCTGCGGTTGCTGGTACCCTCCAATGCAGAAAATTACTTTTTATCCATTTTCTATGTACATGCTATTTGCCCGCAATTGAGTGTAAACTTTCAGTAGGCTAAAATGCTTTTGTTTTGTTCTTTCAAACCCCACTACATAACACATTTCAAGGCACATAGTAGCCTAACAAATACTTTTTGAAAAATTATGATTGTGATTATTATCTTGCTCTTCCATGTCTTTTATTGTAGAGAAATGATCTGATGACAAGTCATGATGCTGCAATTACTATTTTACATTTAATGTCCTGTATATAAGGAGGTAAAATGATTCTTTTCATTTGAAAAAGAGTATTGGGATATAGGTTAATCTTATGTACATGAATTAAAATATCTCCTGGTCTATTCATAATAGAAATTGCAGCAGGGATGCTATTAAACTCATTCTGTCCCTTTATGGTTTTAGGTTCTTCTGATAGATCTTTATGTTTTCAGAGCTTTCTAATGGCACATAATTTGGAGATCAAGAATATTCCTTACAGTGGCCAATTAATACATCAAATTAATCAATACCTCAAAAATAAATCTGAAAATAAACACCATGTTAAACATCCACGGATGTCCTGCCTCTACAAATGAGTGGAGAGAGTTGTCTTCTTACAGCTTTCTTGGAGCCTTATCGGTTTTTTGTACATTTGCAACATAGCACTTTAAACTGTTTCTAGTCATCATTCTTTACATTGTTGCAGTCATTGTTTATACTGTTTTCTTGGTTCAGCTTTTTCACCCTACATCAGTCCATGTAAGTTTTTCATTCTTATCCTTAGTCATTGCATTCAACTTTTTTAATCCAGTAATGTTCCATCATGTTCATGTATGTGCTGAAATTGTCTATTATTTCTGATCCCGATGATTATCCTACCAGGTAGTTCAATATGTAAGTTTATAAGTAGCCAGTGAAAGATAACAGTAAATAAGAATTAAGAATGTAAGGGGGAACATGGAAGCCACCTGCCAAAATTGCTTCCTATATTAAGGCCACATCCAAAGACTTTATGCTAAATTAAATGAAGTCAATTAGGACACAATAAATGGCTCTCAGTCTGCAAGCTGCAGATGAGCATCAGGCATGCACAGCAAAACCAGAGAAATATTATACGAATAAGGCAACCATAAGGAAGCCTTGATAACTTTGAGATGACAACGATATGCTTATGAGTCATCTGTACAGTGATACAGATAAGACTTAGCCCCCCGCACACACTAGAAGCCTATAAAAGTGGGACCTTTAAATCTTCCCCCTTAAGCTATTATCCAACTGCTATAGGTCCATGCTGCTCAGGTGGTCCAAACTCCTATCCACAGGTACATAAGTGTCTCTCCGTCCTCCTTTCCCTCCCCTGTCTGCCTCCCTTTCCCACCCCATCTCCTGTACCATCCCAGATGACAGCCTTTTTACTCTCTGTGTCTTATTCAAATGTGGTTGTTACATCCTCAGGTTGCTGTCAGCATAATCTTTCCCAGAAAGTATCCAGAGAATGAGGCTTGCTTGTCATTACCTAGTTGGGACACCCTTGTAATCTCTTTCCTTAAGGCATAAACCAGATACTTGGATTTGGACTTAATTTGATATCAGCTGCATCTTCTGTGTGTGAACATGGCACCAGTTTATCAAGGTTGGTCATCACACATACGATGTGTCTGTGATTGTGTACAAATATTTCCTGATTCTGCTCTTCTCACTCAGCATCAATTTGTATAAGCCTCTCCAGGTAATTATGAAGTCCATCTCCTTCCCATTTCTTATAGCACAATAATATTCCATTATGTTCATATACCACAACTTTTTCAGCCATTCCCCAATTGATGGGCATCCCCTATATTTCCTGTTTTTTGCCACCACAAAGAGCTGCAGTAAATATCCTTGTACATATGGTTCCTTTTCCCACTTCTGTGATGTCTTTGGGATATAATCCCAAAAGTGCTATTACTGGGTCAAAGTGTATGCAATTTAAACAAGTATTTTTAAAAGTTCTTTCTTTATGCTAGGCTCTTAGATGCTAGTGATAAAAACATAATAGCAAACCAATAATTGCCCTCAAGGAATTTACATTCTAATGCAAAGTTGAGAGGGAGAGAGAGAGAGAGAGAGGGAGAGAGAGAGAGAGAGAGACATATCTAGACACATGTCTAGATATATACAAATACACATAAAGTAAATACAAAATAAGCTTGGAGGTGAAGGTACTAACAGCAGGTGGTGAGGTGGGGGACAAGGAGTGGTAAACATTGAAAGGAACTAGAGATCCTAAAAGGCAGAGATGAGGAAGAGAAAGAGAAAATTCAAGTAAAAACACAGGCACAAAACACAAAAACATCCAGTGGCAGCTTAGTTAAGCCTAAAGGGAAATCAATTATAATGCCTGGAGGCAGCACACTAACTAAGCCAATCACAAAGTCCTGAAATTTTGATTCATTAAATTAATTGAATCAGTCCTAAAATTAATTGAGATCATATTTATTAAATATAATTAAAATATTTGCTCCAACAATCTTTATTTATTCTTATGTAATAAGCATAGTTCTTTGTTGTCGTGTTTGAAAGCTCAAGACAGGTAAGAGAATAGGTTAAAATAAAAGTTATGGGCAGTTTGGGGTGATTATGTGCCTTCTCTCTTCTTTTTGCATGTGAACTAGCTGTTGCACAGAAGAAAAGAACACGGTAAGAAGGAAGGGAGGAAGGAAGGAAGAAAAGAAGGAAGGAAGGAAGGAAGGAAAGAAGCAAGGAAAGAAGGAAGGAGGGAGGGAGGAATGAAGAAAAAAGAAGGGAGAGAGGGGGAGGGAGGGAAGAAAGGAAGAAAAAAAGAAGGGAGGGAAAGAGGGAAGGAAGACAGAAAGAAAGAAAAAAGGAAAGAAGGAAAGATAAAGAAAGGGCGGAGTCAAGGCAGAGGAATAAAAGCAGGCACTCACTTGAGTTCTCCCCTAAATCCCTCCAAATACCTGTAAAAAAAATTCTCTAAACAAATTTACAAGCAGCAGAGCACATGATGACAGAGCAAAACAAATTTCTATCCCAAGATAACTATAACATGGACAGGAAAGGTCTGTTGCACCAGGCTGAGAGAAAAGTGCAGTCCAGCACAAATTATGTGGGGCCCCAGAAAACATGGAGCAAACTTCAGGAGACTGAATCACTGGCAGCTGTGGCAGTTTACAGACTTCTCAACCCATAACCTCTAAATACAACTTAGAAGGTCAGTAGGAAAGGTCTGTTGGACCTAGATAAGAGAGGAATATAGCTCACTCCCAGCCCCAGGCAATGGTAGTGGCTGCTTTCAGAGCTCTCAGCCCATGAAGGGTGAGGGAATAGAGTGGCTAATCAGAAGGGGATTACAGGGATCTCTTTGCTGGTGCTCTCAGGCAGGATTCCCTTCCTTTGCCTGAGCTTGAATCTGGATACCAGTCCTAGGTGTAGGTCCTGGGACAGGGAAGAGCTTGGTAGAGCTTGTCACTGTGGTGGAGAGGGAATCTTCCTCACAATTCTAAGGTTAAAAAAAAAAAGAGTACTTGTGGTCACTCAGAGACCTGAGCACAGGCCTGGAGAGGGGTAATCAACTCTCCTTTGATCATAACACCTTGGAGAAACTGAAAAATTTGCAAGTCCTTCAATGTATCTCTAAAAGCAAGTGAATGTTGAAAAATAAAAATAAAAAAAATTACTAAAAATATGTAGACTAAACTAAATGGTAAAGAGGTTGAAAAAAAAACAATGAGGAGAAGAGGGACTTCAAAAGTAGAATTAGCCAAATGGAAAAGAAGTTCCAAAAGCTCATTGAAAAAAAAATAATCCCTTAAAATTTAGAATGGAGCAAATTGAAGATAATGACATTATGAGAAATCAAGAAATTATAAAACAAAACCAAAAGAATAAATAAAAATAAAGAAGACAATGTGAAAAAACACATTAGAAAGAACAATTCACCTGGAAAATTGATCCAGGATAGATAATTTAAAATTATTGGGCTACCTGAAAGCCATGATCAACAAAAAAAGAGCCTAGACATCATCTTTCAAGAAATTATCAACGAAAACTTCCCTGATATTCTAGAACCAGCGCGTAAACAGAAATGGAAAGAATCCACCAATCACCTCCTGAATGAGATCCCAAAAGAAAAAATCCTAAGAATATTGTAGCCAAATTCCAGAGTTCACAGATCAAGCAAGAATGATCTACCCATCTGTAGCTCTAATGCAATATTTATAGTGCCCAAGATCACAATAAAGACCATGACTATAAGTAACACATGAAGATTGATCGCAAAATATATCAAACTTTCTAGATAGAGGACAGAAGTGAAGCATTTATTCAGACACCAGAACACAGAATCCAAAAACCAGTAAGCTGATTCCATCATAGTACCAAAGATATTCTGAAGTCATAATATCACTGACAGCCACAGCATCCTTCAGCCTTCCCACAAACCAATACAAGATCAATATCTACTCAGAGAGCCTATCTGACTCCTTGCCTGAGGTCCTACTATTGCTCCCCACTGTCTGGATATCTCTGACCAGCTTCTTGTGGGTTCTGCTTCCATTCAACAAACTCCTCCCACCACAGGTTCCATGTGACTACATTCAGCCTAACAGGGGGCAGAGTTTCTCTTCACAGCAGGCAAGCTTCCTGTAGACTCTATTCCACCCTTTAGCAAATTCCCTCCATCACAGGATCCATGTGATCACATTCAGCCTATTATGTGGCAGAGTGTACTTTCAAAGCAGGGGAAGTCTTCAAGCTCCCCCCTACATATATTAAGGGGCATGGAAGATCTTCAAATTCCCATTCCCATTTCACCATCAAAAGTGAGTATAATAATCCCTCAGGAGAAAATACAAACCTTCAATGAAATCGAGGATTTTCAAGCATTCTTGATGAAAAGACCAGAGCTAAATAGAAAATTTGACTTTCAAATACAAAAATCATGAGAAGCATGAAAAAGTAAACAGGAAAGAGAGGTAAAAAAGGACTTATTAAAGTTGAGTTGTTTACATTCCTACATGGGAAGATAGTATATGTAACTCATGACCTTTCTCAGTATTGGGGTAGCTGGAGGGAACACACACACACACATACACACACACACACACGTGCATATGTATATGTATGTGTGTATGTATATGTGTATATATACATATATGTATGTATATACATATATGTATGTATGCATATATGTGTGTGATTCATACACACACATATGGACAGAAGCCACAGGGTGGCTTGAATATGAAGGGATGATATCTAAAAAAACTTAAGAGATGAGAAAGAAATGCATTGGGTCAAGGAGAAAGGGAGAAATAAAATGGGGGTAAATTATCTCACTTAAAAGAGGCAAGAGAAAGCTTTTACAATGGAGGGGAACATGGGGGAGTTTAGAGGGAATGAATGAACCTTACTCTCATTTTATTTGGCTTAAGGAGGGAATAACATACACACACATTTGGGTATAGGAAATCTGTCTTACCCTACAGGAAAGTAGAGGCCAAGGGGATAGGGGCTTTGATAGACAGAAGGACAGATTGGGGCAGGGGGTAATCAGATGCAAATGCTTTTGAGGAAGGACAGGGTAAAAGGAGAGAATAGAAAATTGATGGTGCAAAAGGATGGAGGGAAATCTAGATTGTTCTTCACAACATGATTATTATGTAAGTGTTTTGTAAGACTACAAATATGCAGTCAATATCAAATTGCTTGCCTTCTCAATGAGAGTAGGTGAGGAGGGAGGAAGAGAGAGAATTTGGAACTCAACATTTTGAAAATGAATGTTAAAAATCATCTTTACATGCAACTGGAAAATAAGATATAGAGGCAATGGGGTTCCAAAATCTATCTTGCCCTATAGGAAAATAGAAGGGGAATAGGCTAAGAGAAAGGGTGGGGGTGTGATAGAAGAGAGGGTATCTTGGGGGAAGGGGGGAAAGGAAAGAAAAGGGGAGAAAATTTGGAATTCAAATTCTTGTAGAAGTGGATATTGAAAACTAAAAATTAATAAACAAAGAAAATATATTATGTGGAAAAAATGAATAAAAATAAAATTGGGATAAAGGTACCTGCCCCACATAAAGAAGAAAGAAAGAAAGAAAGAAAGAAAGAAAGAAAGAAAGAAAGAAAGAAAGAAAGCAAGAAAGGAAGAAAGAAAAAAAGAAAGAAAGAACGAAAGAAAAGGAAAGAATCACTTATTAAATGCCTGCTTTATGCCAGGCAGTGTTGCAAATGCTTTAAAATATCATCTCATTTGATCATCAGAGCAATCCTGGGTGCAATTATTTGTCCTCTTTTTCGAATGAGGAAAGTGAAGCAGAGATTAAGTGACTTCCCTTTTATCATGCAACTAAGTCTGAGTCCATACTTAAGCTCCAGTCTCTCTAACGCCTAGACTCAATACTTTGTACATGGTACCATCCAGCTTCATTCATATCCAAGAAGACTAAATATGATTTCAGAAAGTGAAGAAATTAGTCAATTCCTGATGCATATGATCAACGTAGACACCAAATGTAGACAATTAATTCTAAAAGTTGCTCTTGTTCCTCAAATATAATTTTTATGAGTTTTGCATTGATGTGATGTTTTGGCATCATGCATCATCTTGCTGATACCTTCACAACATACTTCCCTCCTTTCCTCTTTTTGGATGTAGAATTGGAAAGAAAAAAAAAATGGTATGTTTTCACAGGGAAGCAGAATTTGGGACTTGTTCAACAGTCATCCCATAGAAATGAAATAGACTTTTATTGGCCTTGAAATGTGCATTTTCAGAAATGGTCATTTTGCCCCTTTGCAGATGAGATAGTGATTTAGAAAGACAGCCTTTTGGTATTTGATGGCCATTTGAATTTGGTCTCTGTCAGCCTAGAATTAACTTTGGAAACTTGAAGTTTTCTGTACTGGCCTTTCATGGATTTATTTTTTTTTAAATAAACAAAGAAACTGCCTCATAAGAGTTGACACTAAAAAATTACTTCATGTATATCCCATTAGTTTGCTACAAAGTCAGTAAAGCCTGGCCAAGTATTTCATTTAATAGACTTATAAAATGGTTGAGAAATGATTTTTAATTCAATCTTCTAATTCTAATATGGCTACATCCCCTTTGTTCTTGTTTTTGTCACTTATTTTATGAATAAATGAGTGAATAAAGAAAATATTTATTAAATATTTTCTATGTCCAAAGCATAGTACTAAGCCTTGGAGATACAAATAGAAAAGCCAGACATACACTGCTCTCCAAGAGTCCACTTGCTAATGAAAGACCTAACATATAAGTAAGGTTTCAACTGCAAATCACATGGAAAAAGGCCCATGATCATTTGTTTTTTTTTTCTTTTTTTAAAATTTATTTATTTTCTCGTTTATATCATTCATTTCCACAAAATTTTGAGGTAAAAATTTTCTCCCCATCTTTCCCGCACCCACCACCCCAAAACAGCCATC
>CM053583.1:144847118-144872544 GCA_028627135.1 Pseudochirops cupreus
TTAGGGAAGGAATGACATAAATTCTAAACTGGACATCTTGCCACACAGGAGAATAGGGGCAATGGGGATGAGAGGTAGGATGATAGAGGGGAGGGGAGGGTGGGAGGGAGGGTTGATGGAAGTGCACACTTCTGTAGAGGGACAGGAACAGGGTAGAGACTGGAACGGGGGTGGGGTGCAGATAGGAAGGAGGGACATGTAATCAGTCTCTCACAATGTGCCCAATGTGGAGAGGTTCTGCGTAATAATACATGTACAGCCTGTATTTGATTGCTTGTTCTTCCAGTGGGGGTGGCTGACAAGGGAGGAAAAGAAAGAATCTAGAATTTAAAGTTCTATAATCAAATGTTAAATATATATATATATATATGTATGTATACATATATATGTACATACATATATATGTATATATATATATATTTATTTATACAATCATTATTACTATTATTATTAACTATATCCAACTGGAACTTAAGATACACAGGCACTGTGCAAGGGAGATCCAGATTGGTGAGGATATAGGAGAGATTAGATTGGGGGAGGGGTTATACAAGGGGATGGCTGTTTGGAGTGGGCAGTAGGGGAAAGATGGGGAGAAATTTTGTAACTCAAAATCTCATGGAAATGAATGATGTAAACTAAAATAAATAAAATAAAATATTTTTTAAAATTTTAAAAAATAATATAAAAGAAAAAAAAGAAAATACACAAATCCTCTACTCCTAGGACTCTAGTTAACTTCAGTTTCATCACAGCATTCAATATCCGCAAAGAGGCCTTTTTTTCATCTTGACTCAGATTCTCTTCCATCATCCCAGCTCCTACCTGAATCCACCAAACAGTTGCTTGTATTCAGAGGTAGACAGCTCCCATGTCCTTTTCTAGTTGTCTGGGCAGGTCCTGCTACATACTGAAGTTCACAGGGTCCAGCACATCTGAAAACCTTCACAACTTCTGTTACTGGGAACTCAAGGATCAACTAAGCCACAAACAAACAAAGTCTTAGCATCCGGGTCATGCCTCCCCAGTCCTCCACAGTTCAGCTGGCCCTAGGACCCAGAAGAAATCTTACCAACAGCTTCGGCCTTCCAGGCAGTCCTCCCAGCAGCAATTTCAGACTTCACCAGATTCTGGTCTTGAAAAAACTCCAACTCAGTTCTCAGTCCAGCAGTAGCAGCCTAGCTCCCAGCTGCTTCCAAGAGAAATTCTCTCTCTTACTCTCTCTCTCTCTCTCTCTCTCTCTCTCTCTCTCTCTCTCCCTTTGTGTGTGTGTGTGTGTCTCTCTCTCTCCCAGCTGACTTCAGTCTCCATGATTCTTCCGCTAGTGTCTTGTCAGGAGAAAATTCTGCTTCTTCCACCAGGAGCTTGCCAGGAGAAAATTCTGAATGTGCCTCTCTGGGGCTTTTCTTGCACACACACATACACACACATACACACACAGGCTTCCTGTTTCAGCCAACTCCTTCCTGTTATGTCTGCAACAGGAAACAGAGTTAGCACCTTCTGTGAACATCTGGGTTTTCAAAGCCAGGTGGCTCAATGGCTGCCCACAGTCTCATCTGGCCAAATCACACAACTTTTCCCATAAGTGAGCCCCAAAGCAAAACCTCACCTCACAGGTATACATAGCCTTCTCTAGGGTCGGGGAACATTACAACCTCTATGACCCCTGATTAATTACAAAATAACAAAAGATTGACCTTCCTGAAAAACAAGACTTCCCCTAAGCAAGCTTTTCTTGTTGGGTTCCAAGTGAGGCCCATAAAGGGGTGGGGATGATCTTCAAATTCCATTACTATTACAACTTGTAAATTATTTTTGAGTACTTTGATATGCCACTTAATTTTTATATAGGAAGATTTTGCCAATTAAAAACAATACAGAAAGTTATTGTGAGTATAGGAAAATGATTAAACAAGAGGATGAAAGATGGACAATGAAGCTCAGAAAGGCAGAAGGTAAAGGTTAGCACTGAAATGAAATTATGTTAACAGACTGAAAGAAGAAAGTTTGGCTTGGGTCTTACTTCAGGCCTACAGAAAGTAATGTAATTCAAAAATAAGAGAGCTGTTAATATTTTTCCTCCTTGTTTTCTCTTGAGATATTTTCTTTCTCAAAGTCTTAATAAAAACAGCTCCATATGTATTTGTATATAAAGACAAACGTGTAGATATCTTTAATACACTTTAATTTTTCCAGTGTCTTTTGTTCAAGACACTAGCCAACATTGGGGACATGCCTTCCTTTGTACTATTTCTCAGAATTCATACTTTTCTCTGTCAGTGTTGAGCTTTGCAAGAGATAAACAGAAATTTGTGAAATAGTGTAGAGTCCGTATGAAATAGATGGAGAAAAAACAGTTATCT
Organism: Pseudochirops cupreus; assembly: GCA_028627135.1. Classification (NCBI taxonomy): domain Eukaryota; kingdom Metazoa; phylum Chordata; class Mammalia; order Diprotodontia; family Pseudocheiridae; genus Pseudochirops; species Pseudochirops cupreus. The sequence continues at coordinate 144,849,485 of CM053583.1, forward strand.
TCTTTCTTATTTCTGAGGTTGGGATTTTGGAAAGACTCTTCTCTTCAATCATTTTACAAAGAAGGACATAAGTTTACAAGTACTATTTATTTTTTAATTTTTAATGTTTTTTTTTTCTGGAAGCTTGTCTTAGAAGTGAGGTGATTAAAAAAAAAAAGGAAAGATTCATGCACACATGTTGCAGTAATAATCTCCCAAACTATCAAACATAAGAAATAACAAGTATTTTATGCAGCCTACTGTTCATCCATTTTTATAACAGTTCTGTTTTATTTTTCATAGTGATGTAGAAAATAAAGGCTATTTCTCTCCACTCATATCTAAGCAAACCACAGGATTTTCATAATTATAAAACATCTGGTGTCCCAGTCATGTTTCCTCAAGCTCCTTCCAAGTTTGTTCTAAAGATCTCTAGGGAATTCCCTTCTTGATCTTGTGAGGATCTGTAGTGGAATGCTGCCAAGTGCATGTCTGTTGCCATCCCTTCAGGAATCTTAGAACATAGAATCCTTTCTATCGCCACCTTGTTGGATTGTTTTTAACCCCGTCACTGGCCTGGCTTGCACCTTAATCTAATAGAGGCTGATGCATTGCAAAAGTGTTTAGTTCTTTAGGGCTGGGGAGTAGAGAAAAAGGAATCCATTCTGACCATGAATCTTTGCGATTCAGAAACTTTCCTGGGGGGCTGGGGAGTGCTGTGAGAAGACATATGGGGGTGCGTGGTTCAGTGAAAGTGTAAGAGAGGAGGGGAATGCATGGTAGTTGAGGGAAAGGACAGTAGCAGCACGCAGATAGAAAGAACAGGCTAGAGAAGTAGGGAGAAGGCAAAGGAGAACTGGAGTAGCACCATCCAGACTAGAGAGAGATCCAGATGTGTGCAGCTTGGAGCAGAGCCGCCCCCATCCCCCCACTCAGAACCTGGAGCCTGCAACCCCTGAAGTCTCTTCCAGGCTGAGGAATCCTCCTAGCTGCCACCTCCTAGGTTGTTTTCAGCATTCCTGCTTTTTCTTCAGCTTTTCCCCTTTTTCTCCACTACAGTATTATATCTGGTTTCCAAGGCGTGGAAGGCTCCACTGCCTCTTCTTTCAAGAGCCTTTCCTTCTCCTTGGTTTTCTGTCTCTGCTGCTCCCGCTGCTTCTGCTGCTACTGCTGCACCAATGCTCCTCCACCGCCGCCGCCTCCAGCTGCTCTCTGGCTAGGATCCTCGGTCTCTGCACTCACTCAGCTGTTACCATGGACCAGCCTTGGAAGAAGAGTATAGAGACCAATGAAGCCCCCCTGCCTGCCTGCCTCTGGCCTGGAGTCCTTTCTACTAGGTGACCAGAATGGATGTTCTTACTCCTGCCCCCGCGAGTGTAACCTAGGCGAACTCAGGACTGCAAATCCAGGGACATTTCCAGGGACTAGTGATGAGAATCTCCGAAGACTCCTTTTGTACCTTCTTTGCTTTCCTTTTTCTCCTCCCCTTCTCGAATTGTTTATATAGCACCCTAGCTTGGAAAGATTTCCCATCCCCCCTTTCCCTATTCGCATTTCCCTCCCTCCCCCACCAGGGCTCAGAGCTCTTGCACGTGTTAGACACCCTCTGACATCTCAGCTGAAAAGAGGCATCAGGGAGAGAGGGAAAGAGGAGGTTGGGGACGAGAGAGCAGCATATCTTCCCTTACTCTCTAGCATCTTCCAAGTCCGCCTTTCTCCTTTAAAAGAGCATTTTTTTGGTTTTGGGGAGCAGGGTGTCAAGGCTTTGGGGGATAAGGGAAGGTGTGAGAAGTAACGAATGGTCCTTACTGCTGCTGTCGCTACGCTGTGTTTCTCTATGTTTGATAGTTTCGGGAGAAGCATGGTAACATGAACAGTCACGGAGTGTGAGAGCCGCGCTGGAAAAAGGAAGGACGAGATTGATCTGCCCAGCCTTTACTTTGCGAACAATAACATTGGGAAGAGAAGAAGGAGAGGGAGGACAGGGAGGAAAGGGAGGAGGAGGAGGAGGAGGAGGAGAAGGAGGAAGAGGAGGAGGAGGAGGAGGAGGAGGAGGAGGAGGAGGAGGAGGAGGACGTGAAGAGAGGGTAAGTCGCCCCATTGATTCGCTGTCTGGATTCCGCGATGACATCTGTAGCCTCCCTGCCACTTCTCCCTCGCTCTCCTGGCGCTGCTGACAGCAAGTGTAGGGGCCCCCAGTAGGCAGAGAGGGAGGGAAGGAGGCAGGCAGGCGAGTTGACAGTGCCGAGGAATCCAGGAGTTCACGGACCTCCTCCTCTGAGTGGCTTTCGGCTCCCCGTCATCTGATACCTTGCAAATGCCTGGGCTTCAGTCAGCAGTCCCGGATTCAGACAGAATCTGATTAAGGGGGATTGGGCGGGGAGTGAGAGAGGGGAGTTGGAGTGAATCTCAGGTCAGTCATTCCCTCTGACGTTCAAGATGAACGAAGATGGACAACTCATCTCCTAGTTGGAAAAGCTTTCATGCGTTGCCTTCCTTACTAAACTAAACTGGGCAGTAAGGCTTTGGGACAGCATTGCTTCTCCAGCCACTTCTTCCTTTCACCCCCTTTGTCCATTTCTCTCTGCTACAAAAACAAACTCCCTTCTTTCCAAGAAAGTATTTTGGCTAGCAATTGATTTCTCCATAATTTCCGATTAGCCTACCAACTGATCATATTTACTCCTTCGTTTTATATTAATGGAGATCGATAGACTTCAATGATTTTCTCAGTAAAGCCATTCATTTATGAGCAAATAGATAATTCACTCGTCTTAGTTTTGGTTTTTTTGTTTTGTTTTGTTTTTTGATTTGTTTTGTTTTTCTCCTGAATGGGGAAAAAGTGACTGTGCGTTTGTTCTGCAGATCGCCAGCCGCCTCTGAGGGGTGTGTATTGGTGCTGAGGCTGCAACAAAAGTTTCTAGCCGCTCGTCTCTTTCTTGGGGGTTAATCGCAAAGGAGAGGAAAGGACATTGCCTTGGCTCACGAGGAACTGCCAGGGATCCTGCACTTCCCTCCACCCATCTACGCTGGCGTTTTTTAACATTTGCCATGAAGAGGAAACAGAAGCGATTTCTTCAAATGACTTTATTGTTTATGGTGGCTTTAATTTTCCTGCCCAATATTGGTCTCTGGTCTCTATATAAGGATAAGCATCTGATGAAATCCGCCGGACCTGGAGAGCAGCAGGTAAGTAATGGAATGGGGGTGTGGGGCGTGAAGGCGATGAAAAGCTTGGATTGGAGAGACAAGAAACCATGAGGGAAAAAAGACATTTGGCATGTCCTTAAATTACTAGAAAATACATGTTACAAGGAAAATTGATTTCTGTGTCGGGTAAGACTTTTTTAGATTTATTTTGTTTGAGCAGGAGGATTTGTGGTTGCAGAACTTGGAAAGGATTATCTTAAGGAGTAAACAACTTGTTTTTGAAATAAACACACACACATGAAACTCAAATGTTCACTAAAAGAACAGAAATGGTGAAAATATTTCCTTGATTAATAGTATTTATGGCTGATTTTGGTGAGTGAACAGCAACAGACAAAAGTATCCTGAGACACTGAAGGAGATTGTTTAGTTAGTGGGTGGAAAGTCATAGGAGGAATATTTCTCTCATAATTATGAAAATGACAATTAATCTTGTACTGCATATTTATTAGTAGCATTTTAGTAATTCTTAAAGATCATAATGTTGAGTACATTGTTATTATAAAATTATTATTATTGCTTAGCAACTGCCTTTCTCCTGTGAAAACTTAAAGAACATGACTCCCTTTCATCTCACTGTTACTAAGGTGGCATGCTTTTGTACTCAAGCATAGTGGTTAAGACTGTTGTTTTAGTCTAGGGTGTCTTAGTAGCTAGTGTGAGCAAGTAACATCCTCCTTCATATGATTAACTTCAGCTGACACAATGCATCTTTTCTTCTGCCTAATTATGCAACTCATTAGACATACACACATATTTATTGCTTAAGCTACAATCAGACTCACATTAAGTTCAGCATAATTTTAACATTTGGATACATATATACATATTGGTGTATTCCCTGGTGATGGAATGTAGTAAAACCGTGTAGTTTCCTTAAAGAGGTTTGTGTCATAACTATCTTATTAATTGGTTAATTTATGAATAAAATAAATCAAAAATAGTTTTAATTTATTGTATTTTGAGGGTTATTTATAGCTAATACTGTATACATAAATTGATCAGTCTTATACATCATTTGTGAATATTAATATTCTTAATTTCAAGTGTATTTAATCATTTATGTATATTATATATATTATACTTTCTATATTTAGAAAAGATGTAAGCAGTTAACTTCAATAAAATTTCTATATATTAATGATAATCAAATATTTACTTTGATAGTCAATGTTTAGACATTTACATTCTGGTTAGCAATGAAATATTCAAGAGTAATCCACTTTCATAATTTGGAGTCTGTGGTAGTTTCTAAACTTTAAATTTGTCCTTAGCTTTGAATGATTTAGTTTTGAGGGAGGCCTCAAAATACTTCTTTTTTTTCTACCATTAAGTCATGATTTTCATCCTTCTTGCAGCATCTACATAGAACTTTCTAATAAATAGAAAACTTTGGATTGAAGAGTTTCCTATTACTACTTCACTAGAATTAAAGTAAGGAAGGAATGTTTTAAAATGTCCTTTATCTTCCTCCTTTTTCTCCCCCAAATAAAGCAAATTTTATTATGATTGAGTGTTTTTGACAGTGATTGAATGAGTATTTTTAACACTGTTTATCCAAAATTGGTATAAAAATGAAAACTAGGAAAATAATCATCTGATTACACATATTATGCTAAAGCAATAAATTCTAAAGCTCCTTAATATTAGCCAGTGGGATATACATGAGATATTAATTAATGATATGAATAAGAACTTTGAAACTTTGAAATTAATGATTTTTCTTTTAAGGAAAGACAGTAAAGCTAAGATAGTAAAAATACAACTTTATTTGGATGATAAAAGCAATAAAAAGTGACAGTTCAACTCTATGATTTGCCTTTAACATGACTGATATTGTGTCTTTGCAGTTCTTTCCCAGGTTAGAATGAGGCTTGGTGAAGAAATTTGAGTCAGTATTTTAAAAAAAGAAAAAGTTGAGTAGAAGGGAGAGATTTCTTATTCTTTTAGCATGAAGAATCTTAATTCATACTGACCTCATGATTTCTTATTGCTGTGCTCGACCCAAGTGGTCTTACATCAATGTGTTAGAATAAGAGAAAGGCTAAACTTTGGTCTTATAGGCATAAAAGGCTGTTATGTACATGATGAGTGGTAATCATTTATTTGTGTGTGTGTGTATGTGTGTGTATGCATCTGTATCATGTGTGCATTTGACAAAATCAGCATTTTATTTAAAAGAGATGTTTTCTCATAAATAAGACTAACATAAATGGGTCAAAATTGATTGTAAATAAGTCCAAGTCAAGTTAAAACCATGTTGTAAAAGAAAATATAAGTTGAGAATTAACATTCTTTTTAAAATTCTGTGATGACTGTTATTAGTGATAAAAATGAAACCATATAAAATCACTGAATATGTTTTGAATGACAGGGTTCAATCTTTAATATCTTTTCAACCAGCCAGATCAAATGTGACTTCAAGAGTAATGAGTTAAGAATGTTTAACTTAGATAATTTATTTTGGCATTGAATATATGTTCAGTTCTTATGTATTATAAAGTAAGCTAAAACACTATGTTCTGTCAGCAGCAGAGAATCACTGTGGGATAGTGTATTGCACTATGATATCTTAATTTTATTTAAAAATTTGTAAAGCAGTTTTAAAGATGATAGACGCATCTGTAATTGCTACATGTTCTACAGAACATTTTGACTATATCTATCTACTAGTTGTAGAGTACTGAAGATCGTGGGCTGATTGAGGCACTGACAAGCAACGAGTATTGAAGCTATTCAAAGTGAGTCACGTGGTCATTTGAGGTTATTTTTATCAGCAGTGACATGTAGAAAAAATGGTTCTAATGTGTGGAGTGGATACAGAGCTTACAAAAGCTCAAGTGTTGTATGAACTTGAATATCTCACTCTAACTTTCAGTGAAAGATGTTTATTGGTATTGGTCTACCATAATAGAATAATTGAAACTATGAAGCTACCTTGAATGTCTGCATGTCTGTCTGTCTGTCTATCTATCTATCTATCTATCTATCTATCTATCTATCTGTTTAAGAGTATTTCATGATTATCTTATGTACTTTCAGCAAAGTTTAAGACTTTTCAAAGAATTTGACGGTTGGGCATAAACAGTTTCAAAATGTAAAGAAGGAAATGAGTTTGCTACTGTTGGGTTAATTTTACTTGCATCCTTTCTCCCTACTTTTGAGTGTTTCACAAATAATTTTTCCTGTTATTCACTTCTGTCAGTTGCTAAAAGTTACCTGCAAGCAAGTTCATACCAGTTTGATATTTTAAAATAATATATAGAATCATGTAGTTGTAATGTTTAAATACTTCTCACATTAACAGTATAGTAATATTATACAATACATATAGACTTTGGAAATTAGCCAAGTACTTAATGCATATTATCTTGTAGAATTCAGTCCTGAGTACCTTATCTCACATGATGCCAATCCTGCATAATTGGGAATTTAAGGAAGAGCGCAGCAAACAAAACAGTTCCTAAACGACTCATATTTTAAAAAATAAATAAATAAACAAGCTTTTCATTGCATTATCACAAGGACTGATAGAACAACCCTAAAGACAAAATCCTCCTAAGCATAGTGAGTCCTGCCATGGTAAGAACTACAGTATTGTACTCAAACCACTTCATGCTAGTATCCTTTGTTTTGTTTAAGTGCTTTTTTTTTTATTGTTTTAAAGAAACAATATATGTTTAATGGAGTATACTTTACAGTCTTTGTTGATAGGCTATTAAGTTACCTAATCTAAATGCTATATATTGTTTATAGGAGGACTAGTGTTTTCTTTCTCCCTTCTTTGGAGTGTATACACACACACACATATATGTATACATATGTATATAACTGTGTGTATATATAAATAAATATATATGTGTGTATCTATATATATATATATATACATACATTATACATGTATACACACACATATTCCTCTGTGATATAGAAGGATGGATAGTAGCTCTAGAATTGGAGACTGTTCAAATTTGCCTTCTGATATCTAGTCTCTGTATGACATCTATGATACTTTTGGATAGCACTGAGTCTTACTTAAGTCAGCTACTAGGTTTAGATAGTATAGAAATTCTGTTCTCTCAGTTCTCTATTTTATTTTATTTTTTGTTACTTTAGTTTCTTATTTACACATCTATTCAGAGTTGATGTCTATTTGGATGTTCTTTTAAATACCATATCCACAGTCATAATATGCCTCTGTGTATTCTGTGTGGCTCAGTGGATAGAGTGCTTGGCTTTGAGACAGGTATACTTGAGTTAAAATTCGGTCTCAGGCATTTATTATACATGCGACCCTGGACAAAGCAAAGTTTTCTCAATTGTAGAATGAGTTTAAAAACAGCACCTACCTCGCTGAGTTTTTGTGAGGATCAATCAAATGAGAATAATGTGTGCATATGGGCTACAGTTTCTTCCTCCTCCTCCTCCTCCTCTCTTTTAGCACTATTCTTTGCTTCTTGATATAGCACTGTTTTTATTAGCCATCAAGGGGATCTTTGATAGACTAGGGAAATAAGAGGAAAATGAGATAGGATTTTCTCTTCTCCTATTCCTAGGAGAATGCCTCAATAATTATACCTAGGTAGTTCAGTGGATAGAGTACCAAACTTGGACTCAGGAACATCTGAATTCAGATCCTCGCTGAGACATTTATTGCATGTGTAACTCTGCAGAAGTCACTTAACATCTGTCCTTGGTTTTCATGTTTGTAAAATGGGCATAATTAAAATACCTACCTCAAAGGGTTATTGTGAAGATCAAATGAGATAGTGTATGTAAAGCAATTTGCAAACCACAAAGCACCATATAAATGCTAGCTATTACTAAGATTATTTAATGTCCAGATTTAAGAGGTAACATTATTTTAGTCATAATATACTTTACAACATAAAACACCTCCACTGAAGTCCTACTCCAGGGTTACATTATTGAGTGGAGGTGACCCTCGGCTCCTGAAGACTTTGCCAAAAGAATGTAAAATTTAAAAGACTATGCCAGCTGGGCAGCCTCCAAGTATGGGCATGGAAAAGGACTGTGTCCGGATTCTTAGAACTGGCCTAGCGATGATCAGAGAGGCTCATTACCTGTAGCTTGGCCAACAGTTGATTTTCCCCGCATCAGCCATACAGTTACAGACTGTTAACTAAAGCCTAGAACAGATAAAATCTATGTCAGTTAACAGAGTTTCTACATTTGCTTCATTATATTGCTCAAGTTGGTTTAGACTAGCAGAGAATTGCCTAAATTTTATTTTATAAGAAGCATTAATTCCATGCAAAATGTAAAATAAGCCGCTGTACAAATGGGAGATTGTTAATTGATAATACCACACAGACTGCTATAGGTTGTGTTTTAACTATTAGCTGTGAGCTGTGTGATTGGCTCATCACATTGCTTCGTGAGGGAACTAGGAAACAGAAGACAATCTCCTAATGTGAGGCAGACACAAATTGAGGAATATTCCTCCAATTTCCAGTGTCATTAAGCATTTTTTTGCTTTCTAAGCTAAATTGAGACTATGACAAGTTGTAGTCTAATAAGAGGATGGTCTAAGAGGCCAAATAAATAATGCTTGTAGTAATGAGAAGATACACAAGATTAAAAAAGAAAAGGTCTGTAATACTTGAAGACCAAAATAGTAGGATTCTAATGGACCATAGAAGTTTGGAAATGGTGCTTGATAGCTATGACATCCACCCTTGCAAGAGTTATACACAGATGAAATCAACTCAAAATGAACATCAAGACTAACCTTGGTAGGGGTCAAAGAAGTATGCAGAGGAAAGACAGGAATTTGCAACTACCCAAGCAAGAAGAATTTATTCCTAAAAGAGTAACAAGCAACCTAATGGCTATTGTGAATAAAGGGAATGGAAATGGTATATTGTTGCCACAGTGACAGAAGAGTCATGCTGAGAAGGCTCAGCAGATAGTTCAACCTTTCTCTCCCCTTCCCTCCTTGTGGTTTCTACGTCACTACTCCAGGATTTAGTACCTGAAAAATTACTTGGCACCTAAGATGACTCCACTCTCTTTCGTTTTCCTGGAGTTGTTCAGATGAAACTAATTGTTTTCTGGAAATGAGGATTAGATATGATAATTAGTGAAATTTTGGTGAGATACGCAATGTATACTCCTTTCTTCACTTCTGCTTGGAATCTCACATGCAATTTGTGTTTATGTATCTTTGAAGTGTGAGAGTAGGAGAATATTGACAGAGAGATATCTCTGTTGAAAATGTGAAAATATTTAACATACCTAGATAGTATGTAAATCTCTGAAGATGTTTTATGCTGTAAAGATAGGAACAAGTAATAGTGAAATGAAGAGTCCCTTGTTGTCTTAAACCTGCTGCCTGTTTTCAACCTTCTAAATAAATAATTCTTATATTCATTATCTAGTTGTAACATTGATGGGAAAAAATAAAGACATGTACAAATGGAGAAGCTTCAGTAGTGTGTTCATTAAATAGAAATGGATGTCCCCTGCACTTACATGCATATTCACCAGTATATAGACAAGAAGAATGATAGAGTGGATATCAGATAATGTCTTTTAGACTCAGGAAGAGCTGGGTTCACTTTTCTCTTCTGACATATGATGGAGGTACAACCCTGATTAAATAACTTAACCTTTCTGTGCCCCAGGAAACTCTCTAAGATGAAATTGTAGGATAGTTGCTGATCTTATCAGTGGAGTTAAGTTTCTTCATCAGGGGTTCTTTACATTGATGAAGAAATCTCAGGTTGAAACAACACACACATATATATATGTAGGTTATATTCTATGTATAGGTAGCTATTATTTATTTCTATATCAAGAAAGAAAGAAAAAAGAAAGAGAAGGAGAGAAAAAGAAAGTAAAAGGGAAAAATAAAGGAAGGAAGGAAGGAAGGAAGAAAAGAAGGAAGGAAGGAAGGAAGGAAGGAAGGAAGGAAGGAAGTAAGGAAGGAAGGAAGGAAGGAAAAGACAGATAGATCAATGCATTACCATGTTCTTTCAATTCCTCATGAGGATGATCCTGGATTCTTAAAGCCTATGCCAACTGAGTGTGAACTTTGGCAGTTTCTATCTAGTTGGAAATACAGGATGCATATGGTCTAAGAATCAGTCTTACTAAGCTTAAAAACCTGATCATCAGATTGACACCAAGGGGGGGAATTTATTTAGCCACAAGTTCCCCTACAAGAATATCTGCTAAGTCAAGAGGTATTAGAATCTGTATTATCAAATGGAATTTCCCCACCAAAAAAAGTGTAGATCTTTGAAGTGCTGAATATCCACACACTGTGAATTTCTTCTCTTTCAGAGATGAAGGAATAAACAAGGAGAAAGTCCAGGTCCTGTTTGTTATCTCTTGTATATATTACATGAAGATGTTGTGTGATCAATTCTCCCATTATGTGAGAAAAGTAATAAGAGGGCAAGGCCTGCCCAGTATTGGTTCTAAATTAAGGAGAAATGATGCCAGAATTTTCTGCCATTTTGGCCATCATAGAAATACAAAATGGTGGGCTCACTTCCCAACACCACCAATGCTATCAGGTTATTACTGGGTACAAGAAAATTGTCTGAAGAATATATCAAAATACCCCCCATTGCTTTGGTACGCCAACCTCCATTTTATGGTTTCCTCCAATTTAACTATTGCTGCTAATTTCACATGATCAAATCAAAAAAGGTAATTAAAATATTTAGCAACACCATTCAAAATTTAATAATTCAATTGTATGAAGAGCTTGGGACCAGCAGAGTGGCTCTCTTCCTCTATAACTCTTTTACACTTATTAGAGGAGAGTGGGAATCACTATAGGGATTTAGTCTGGTAGGAACACAGAGTACATGCTGAGCAACACACTGGTGTATTTAATACAATAAACCACACTGTCACCACTATTCAGTATTATAGTGATGCCTGGCTGTTAGATGTTGGGTTGTTGACCTGCTTCTTACTCAATAGCCTGGTACTGGCTTTATTTCAAGATCTCTAGTCCATGGGTACTGTAGCTGCAATCCAGATAGACTTAGAAATGTAAGGTTCTTTCCCTAATTCTTTATAATTTTAAACTCTTAAATATTGACAAACAACAGTAATTTACATCCCCAGAATTTACATATTTAGCAATATATGTCTGGCGATACAACCAACATCACTGCCAAAGACACCATGCCCTATGCTTTCTTATTATCACAATGTGCCCACTTTGGTGATCAAAATTACCCCAAAGAAAAAGGCTAATTTTACTAGCCATTGCATCCTGTTGATTTTTCTAGTGGGTGAGATGAATGAGATTATTCTCACATATCAGAATAGCAGAATATTAAAGTTGGAAGGGACCTTTGAGATAGTCTGATTGAAAATGTTCAATTGAGAATTCAGGGAAGCACGGTCTCAATACTTGAGATAGTCTATTTCAGTTTTGGTTAGTTCTATTTGTCATCAGGTTGTTTCTTTTTGATTTGATTTGATAAATCTGCTTCTACTTGTTTTTCCCACTTGTGTCCTCTGGGGCTAAGCAGAATAGCCTGATTCCTCTTCTGTATAAAAGTATCTCAAATAATTGAAGACACCTCTCATCTTTCAATGAAAGCCTTCTTTGCTTCAAGATAAACCTCTCAGTTTCCTTGTCCTGTTCATCTTTTGGTATGACTTCAAGGTCTTTCAGTATCCTGGTTGCCCTTTCTTGAATGCTCACCAGCTTATCAATATTGTATTTCAAATGCAATACCCAGAACTGAACACTGTACTTCAGAAGGGATCTATATAAGGAAGAATGCAGTGTGGCCTTCATATCTGCACTCTTGGAGACTGTGTCTTTTTTAATGTAGCTAAAGATTTTGTTAATTCCTGTTGTTATTTATTGCTAACATAATAATATTGAAACCCACTGATGTTCTCAGAATTATTTCATAAAACCTATAATCTATTTCCAATGCCTGCATTCTGAGGTCATTTTTTAAACCTAAGTGGAATATTTTATTTTTGTCCCTATTATATTTCACATTATTAGATTTGGTCCATAGACTATTCTCAATTCATTCTTATAATTTAGTGAGTTAGTTTATTTTATGAACTCTAATGATTACTTCAAATCTTGATATATATATATATAGATAGATAGATAGATAGATAGATAGATAGATAGATGATAGACAGATAGACAGATAGATAGATAGATGATAGACAGATAGGATTCTCAAGTATTAGTAAAATATTGATCTATTTCTGAACCTTTAGTGGTTAAACAAATATCTATGTGCCTGGCATATATCAATGTGTATACAATTACTTGGCATAGAAAATTTGAAGAGTAATTAAATACATGTGTATACAGATGTGTCTACATATAAGCATATTTTGCTACAAGCATATACATGTGACACTGTTCCTTTCTTTAAAGATGTTACAATTTGTTAGAAAAGAATAGATGTGACCAGAAATAACTGTTATATAACACAGAATGTGCTAAGTACTATAAGAAAGGTATTAGCCAAATGCCATTTGAGTTTTGAGCATAGAGGATGGAGACATCACTTCAGGCAAGGGAAATCAGGATAATGTTCATGGAGGAACTGATATTTAATCTTAACCTTGAAGAATGGAGAGAATTTTGACAGATAAGGATCATGAGACAGTATTCTGAGAGTGAAAGGTTAGAGTCTCCTTAAACTTATGGGTCTAAGAAAAGAAGGAAACAGCACGAATAAACTGTTGGAGTCAGGAAAGAAAGTATTAGACATGTCCAAAAAATGTGAATGGTGTGTATGACTGGCCATGTAGAGAAGCAATGGGACACAAGACAGGGTAGAAAAGATAGGCTAGATCAGAAGTTTCCAAACTTATTTGTCCTACGGACCCATATTTAAAAAAATGAGGCAGCTATGTGGCACAGGGAATAGAGTACCAGATCTGGAGTCAGGAGAACCTGAGTTCAAATCTGGTATCAGACACCTAACCAAAAAAACAAAAAAAAACCCCATAAAACTAGCCATGTGACCTTGGGCAAGTCACTTAACCCAAATTTCCCTACCTTCCAGTCCCCAAAAATCAAAAGCAAAACCAAAAATGGAAACTAAATTACTCAATTCTCCAATTCGCTCCTGGAAATCTATTTTCTTTAACCCTTTAATAGTTATTTTTAAAAATTTGTATCATATATCTAAATATACTCTATTTATACATTTATATACACAAATACACATATATATATGTACACGCATACACACACACAGGCACACATACATATATATATATATATATATATATAATGACTTATCTTAAATTTAATAATTTATCATAAACTTGTGGGGGGTTCCTGCACTGAAATTATGATGACACAATATTGCATCATGCAGCCATATAGTATAACATTGTATACTAGTCATTATGTGTACATATTCCTGTCAGTGTTTGCTGGACTTCCCCTCATTGCATGATGCAATTGCCTACCAATATTTGCTTGTTAAGATTGTTGGTAGACTTGGCCATTGATTGATTATAACTTGCTCTTTCTGTTTTTACTTTAAAAATAATGTAATCACTACAACTTTAATTCTGTCACAGAACAGATGAAACATGGATGAATGCTTTTTTCAAAATTTTCTTCTCTTTCCTAATGCTTCCACTGCCACCTTATTTTTATTCAATGCCCCCAATTACACTACTGAGGCTACTACCACCCTCCCTGGATTATTCCAGTGCTCCCCAGGGGGTTGTATTGCATGCTTTGCTAACCTATATTGAACTTGATTTCAAGGTCAAGGAATTTAGACTTTCTTTAGGAGAAATTGGAAGTCATTCAAAGACTTTGAGCAGAGCAGTAGCCTAAACAGGGCTATGCTTTACAAATTTCAGTCTAACCTAAGGGTATTAGCTGCAGTAGAGGGATGATACTAAAGATTAGGAATTTTTTATTTGTTTGTTTGTTTTAGTTTTTGAGCCAGCAAGTCTTGCATTCCTCAGGCAAGATATGAGAGCATGAACTAGGGAGAACAGCAATGAGAGAAAAAGGGGAGGAAAATTATAAAAGTGAAAACAAAAGGTGTTCATTTCCTAACCAAATTCTTGATTTTCTGGTTTCATACTCCTTTTCAAATCAAACCCCTAGAAGAATCTTCCATTGTTCTCTGATTTCAGATATGCAGTATTCTACCCTAAGAACAAAAGAACTCTGTCCCTGTGGGATAGAGCAGTTCCCTTAAAATAGAAACAAACAAATAAAACAGTGCTTGAGATCATTGTCCCAAAGGGAATTTCTCTCCCATGTCCTCTACTACCTTGCTCATCTATTCCAACCTCAGGAATCTTGGTAATGATCTATGCCTCTTCAATTCAACAGAATGATGTGAATGAGGGCCACCAGGCCAACTCCATCCACAACAATGCTTTACCCAAATCTAGGGTCCCATAGTCATTTTGTCTCTGAGGAAAATAGGACTTCCTGATTTCAGACCTGGAGCCTTATTGATTATGTAACCTAGCTTCATATTATTATAGCAAATATTGCAAGTGGGGGATGGGAGAAGAAAAAGGCAAAAATGGATTCAGAATTTTACGACTAATTGACTGTGTGAATAATGGTTACTTCTGCAGAAATGAGAAAAAGAATGTGCTTTATAAGAATGAAAATAACTGCTATTTGTATAGTACACTCAATTTTTCTAAGTACTTTATATTCATTATCTCACAGTATCCACTGCAACCTCACTTCCTCTCAGTGACCACACTTCCTCTAAGTTATTGATGATAGTTGAGGTATTACTGGATCACTAGGGCAGAAGTGTCCAATGGAGAGTTGACAATGCGGTCTGATGCTTCTAGGAGAGAGGTTGGGATAGAAAATATAAATGTAGAACTCATTCACCTAGAGGAATCAGTTAGTAAACAAGCATTTATTAAAATCTGAATGACAGTCAGAAAGAGAAAACAACTGATTTTGTCTACCCTTATGAGGTAAAAGGAGACTACTGGATTCTTGCTTCCTTCAGTGAAGAGACAGAAAGCATATTCTGTGAAGGAAAGAATCGAAGAGATACATTATTACAGAAGCTAAAAGATGGGAAAAACTTTCTTTTTAGCTTTTTCTTTGGAGGGAAATTGAGGTTAAGTGACTTGCCCAAAGTCACATGGCTAGTAAGTGTGTCAAGTATCTGAGGTCACATTTGAACTCAGGGCCAGTGCTCTATTCAATGTGCCACCAAACCACCCTAACATGGGAAAATTTTGAGCATATTGGATTGGAAAGAGTGATGAACTTGGAGATATAGGACCTGAGTTCCAATCTTGGCTTTGCCACTGACTACCTGTGTGATCTTTGGGTAGTCATTTAATGTTTATGGTCCTCAGTTTCCTCATCTTGAAAATGAAGAGGTTAGACTATATGGACTCCAAAGTCCCTTCCTACTTTCTAATACTATGTATTAGACAGCTGTGTTATATGTAGTCAAGTTTTTAAGGAGAATAAAGAATGAGAATCCTAATTATCAGTAGTGATCTGTGAAAGGTTAACTTCAATAAGGATGAAGTCAGAAGCTAGACTGCAAAGAATTATGAAGTGAGTAATTTATTAGGGAATATAGATAACTCTTTAGATTTATGGAAGTAAGACTGAGAGAGATCAGATGGAGAGAAGCAAGAAATAAAAAGTTTTGAGTGGGAGAGCAGAAAAAGTGAGATAGCTCATGCTGGATGACCTCAGTCTTCTCAATATAATAAGGGTTGAAGTAATTCATGAGACTATAGGAATGATACTAGTAATATTGATATTTGGAAGTAAAGGTAAGCATTTAGAATACATGAGGAATTCAACTGAGAGTCAACAAAAGAGAAATAGAAAGAATGAGCAGCCACCTAAATTAGAATAGATAAAATTAATTTCCTGTGCAATCAATGGACATACTTGTGTACCTTCCACAAAACTCAGCATTTTAAATAGCAAGAACAGAGTACACATGGTGAGATTCACTGGGATTTGCGATTAACACAGTGAATTTACTGGGAATGAAGGATTCCAGGATGCTGGTGAGAGCATTATTGATAGAGATAGTATTAGGATCCAGGTACGACACAGAGGATATAAATGAAGCCAGAAGGAATAATAGGAAAAATTCAGTAAACTGGAGCTTAATAATAAGGTTGAAGAACATGTCCATTATGGATGAGGCAGTATGCCACATAAAAGGTAAGAATGATGAGATCAGTGTATGGACAGTTTAGCATTTGAGTTCTTGAATCCTGAAATTGTATCCTTAGGTGTGGTTGTGCTGGCAGGCAGCTGCAGATACTGCAGTAAGTTTTCTGGAGTAAAGCAAACTTAATAGCTATAAGGCCAGGGTGTTAGTAGAATCTACTTGTGGTTGCTAAATTCACTGATGCTGACGGCTGTGAACAGGGCAGGGAGGAAGAATGTATCATACACCAAAGTGGCTGAGGAAAGTGAGAGATTATTCTGGGGGTCAGGAGATAAATAAGGATGGCATGCGGGTCACATATATAGATGGTGTGGATTTCAAAAATAGAGCAGTTGTTAAATGACAAGGACATAATGATGAATTGGAAGGCAGATTTACAAGTGTACAGGCTATGTTAACTAGAGATTCAAATGATAAGTTTCTTGAAATTACTTAGACAAGAGAATTACAACTACCAGGGTAGAGGACCATGCTGAAACATTTGCAGCATCAAGAGAAAATCAGCAGCTCCTTGGCCTTGGACAGCTTCCTTTTAGAACTACTGTCTTCTGTCCTCAGGTTACAACACTCTTTGAAAGGCTTTATTACTCAACATTCAGAGGGATGACTATATGAAACTTGCATGTGGCTTATATTTTGTCAGAGGAAGGGATCTGCTGGAGATAAGAATGAATGTTATCTATCTGCTACATTTTGTACTGTGGAGTCCAGGATCCCTGACCTGATGAAGAGAGAAATCATTCTGGCTTTCATTGGAAAGAAATTTTTTGACAATGAGGGGTAAAGGAAAAGTCTTTTGTAATATTGTAATATATAAAGGAATTCTGTGATAACAGAACAGAATTAGTATGGGTCCAGTGGAATGGCTCAGTTGAGACACAGAGAACTACCTGTTTCTGATATTGGACGGGACCGCGAAGGGGAATGGATGAGATGGAAATTAATAGTGGACACCAGATCGTAGGGCTGGTGGCCAGTGTAGATGCTTTGGAGATGTGTTAGAATAGTATTGAATAGAATGAAGACTCTGGGGCGGAAAAATACTGAAATGGCAGGTTTGTAATTTGTGATCTTAGAAAGTTGCATGGGGACACTGAGAAATTAAGTTACTTGCCAAGTGTTTATACAGACAGTATACGTCAGAGAAAGGATATGAACCCATATCATCCTGTCTCCAAAGGTCATCCTCTATCCACTATTTCAGTCTGCCTCTTCTTTATATTTCATGTCCTCCCCAAGTCCCCCCAACCTCAACCAGTGACTGCAGGTCCAGAAATGTTTCAGTTTCTGAATGAACATTCTAGTTCTCAAGACTTTTATATTTTGTCTTTTCAACATCAGATTAAGATACCATAAGGAGAAAGCAAATATATTTTAACATATCAGTTTTTATAAATTTTTAAAGGTTGTTCTACTTGCCTTTGACAGCAAGATTATGTTTGAAAAATTAAAGATGATTAAAGCTAGAAAAAAAAACTTGCCAAAGGAAGTTGGAACTTCCTCACTAGAATTATTCCAGAAAGAAGAGATATCAAAGGGAATGTAACTGAAGCCATGGAGGGGAGAGAGAGAGAGAGAGAGAGAGAGAGAGAGAGAGAGAGAGAGAGAGAGAGAGAGAGAAAGAGAGAGAGAGAGATGAAATAAATGAGAGAAATTACCTGAGGTGTGAAATTGTGAAAATAGGTGATAGGAAAGTTATTTTAAAAGAAAATGTAGGTAAACTGATAAAAGATCTTCAGGTAACATCTTTCCATTCTAACTTCCATAGCATTATTTTTCTATGTATGTAAAAATAATGACTAAAGTTTATATGTGTATGTTTGCATTCATACATATATGATGTATTATGTTTTTATATATACAAAATGTGTCTGTGTAGATAAAGATACTGCTTATATACAAACATCTGTTATGCAAATAAAGAATTCATTCTATTTGAAATTTAATTATGTATGTGAAAAAAATGAAATTACTTGTTATATTCATTAACCAGGCCTTTAAAAGCCTCTCAAGCATCATAGTACATTCCCTAAAATATCAGTTCTGGAGCTACTAACTGATATTAAAACAAACTAAAAAACTGGTTTAATTTGAAATTTTCAGACCTTAAGATTCTTGTTATTTTGCCCCCTCTAAGGCAGATCCTCTTTTGAACAGTATACCTCTTTTTGGATAAATGCAACCTAATGTGATACGTTATTTAAGTCATATTTAGCAGATGTGTAGAGAAATGGAAGTATAGAGAGAAATAGAGTGTGAAAAGAGAAAAATTCATAAAACCAGAAAAGATATGACAGCCATCATTTTGTATACTTTTATTATGCCTAAATGTTGCTGTTCAGTGTCTTGGGAGGAAATGTCTTGCTCTTCTTTTAATTACATTGCATTGTGTTCGCTTAGATTATCATGCAGATTTCCTCATTATTCTAAATTACTTCAAAGGCAGCACCTATGTGTCTCATTAGATTAGTGCCAATATTGTAATGAATGTGGGATGTGTGTGTGTGTGTGTGTGTGTGTGTGTTTGAACTCTTGAGACAGGAATCCTTTGCTCCTATTTAACCAATTTGGACTTTGCTTTTTCTATTTATTTTGTCCTTTACAAAATTATACCAAAATATTTTTCCAGATGAAAAGGCTTTTATTGGTTAATTGGTGCTCTTTCTGTTAGCAATAGTCAGATTTGCAAACAATTCCATGTAAGTAATGTTACATATTATTATTTGTTTTTTAAACTGACATTGGTATAATACATTTAATTCAAAACAGTCTATATTAGTTGGCATGCCATTTTTTTTAATATATGAGATTTTCAGAGACTAAAGTGAAAAAGTAATTTCAAATATTGATTTGTTCCTTAGTTCTTAGGGGATTTACAAACCAGTTTTTAGAAGCTCACACCAATCATAAACTATGCAAGCCAGAAGAAATGTAGGTTTTTGGTGGAATTTGAGGAATAGACATCCTCAGTAGACATTTGTTGAGCCAAACTTTTCCTGATTTAAATAGAAAAAATGCTTCTATCTAGAATCTTTTCTGTGATTTGACCTAGTTTCTTCCAATGTCTTTAGCAATATAGTTTGGAAACTAGCTTGTCTTCAGTGCCAGGAATGTTATGGTCATTTTCTCTTTCATTTATTCCTCCTAGATGAGCTTTTTTTCTTTCTATAGAGAGATAAACCATTCTTGGAACATTTTGTCATGGTGTAGAGTGGTTCAATTTCTTCTCCCCTCCCCCTTTAGAAGATAAATACTGTGTAAATTCTCAATGCCTAATATCATTAGTTTGAGATAGCTATAAATTTTGTCATATTGATGGTAAATAAGCATGAATTGTGCAGATTTTTATTCACATTTATAGAAATAATTCCACCAATCATATTCTCTTCTCTTGTAGAGCTTTCTCAGGAATTACACTGCACTAGTAGATGGTTTCTAATTTAAAGTGATCTATTTTGCCTACCTTGAAAATTGAGTTCTGGGAAATGCGAAGACTTGAAATTTCATATTATAGATTTAGAGTAGAAAGGGACCTTAATGAATGGTCAAACCATTACATGTTATAACTGAATCACAGAACAGTTAAGTGACTTGTATCAAAGAATAGCAAATGGCAGAGGTGAAATTTTTACTTAGATCTTCTGATTCCAGTTCCATTGTTCTTTCTAACATAGCTCACTACTTCTTTCATCTCAATAAATGGTGTTTTATTCTCAGATGTGGTTTGACCCCAATGTTTTCTTAGGACTTCAAACTTGGTTACATTTGGTACATATTTGTACTGGCAAATTCATAAAGTGAAAAGGATAAAACTAGTATATATCATCTATAAGACTGTCCAGTGAATGCTTTTTTGCTTCATACCTCATTCCAAATGTTCCACTAGTCTATATTATTTGGCATTTTATTGGTGTTTAGAAAAGTTAACAGAACTTTCTAAGTTGTCTTATGTAAATAGTAATCATAAAAATAAGAAGACTTTCCAGGCAATGATGATATGTTCTGTTATTGCTTGGTTCCCACTCCGCTTTAACAAAATAGACAATAAATCTGAGGGATTAATGCAATGGAAGATATGGTGTCTCCACTTTCTTATACATAACGATTTTCTTGATATAATTTTAATCTCACTGATTTCTTCTTACTTAAATGAATCAAGATCTTCTTGATTTAAGTACCCTTTTGATTTGTGTAAATTGCAAACTCTCTCTGATTCTGATACTGTGTGATTCTACATTTAGAACTTTCTACAAATCTTCCATGGACAACACAACCAAAGCACTGAATTCTTTCTTTTAGTTCTGTGGTCTCCAAACTCTTGAACAGTCACCTGTATCAGATTGTTTTTAAAGCCTATATGGTCAATATGTGTAATTAGTAAATTACATACACATGACTGTACTAATAATTATGTACATTATAAATTACACAAAATAGAAATTCACAAAAGAAAGATGAGATGAAGATACAATATTTTGTTCTGGGACTAATGAGGAACTAGCAGAATTTATTGAAAAAGGAAGTGACATGGTGAGATAAGTGTTTTGGAAAAAAATAACTTTTGCATCTGTGTAGAGGATGGATGAGAGAGGGAAGAAATTTCATAAAGGGAGACTAATTAGAAGATTCTTTAATGGCCTAGACAAGATGTCATGAACATGTGAATAAGTGTATCTGTATTGGTCATGTGAGTAAAAGAGACAAATGTGAGAGAGATGTTGCAGAGTTAGGAATAAGATTAGGCAACTTGAATTGGGCATGTGATATTACTGAATTATAAATTAAATGTCTAGGTTCTGGATCTAGGTGACTGAAAGGATATTGCCACTTCCAATAGTAATAGGGAAGCTCAGAAGAAGCCTAGTTTTGGAAAGAAAATTAGTATCATGAGCTCTCACTTGCAGATGACAATCCATCAAGGGACTCTTCCTGTAACTCACGTTCAAAGTTATAAAGGGATGGATCTTATTTCTGGTTAATGTCTTGTATCACAGAGTTTATCAGAAAAAAAAAAGCACTTACCTACCACATTATATAGACAGTAGATAAGTATGCATACAGGGTTGTGTAACATGGAATTCTCCATTGACTCCTGTATAGCTAGTGTGATTGGTACCCACCTAGTTGCTAGGTCAAAGTTGTGTAGAGTAGCAGAAGCTCTGCTCAAAATAGAAAAGGTTAGCAACTTGCTTAGTAAATGGAAATAGCAGAGTGTGGAAGTGTTGAAAATGAGTAAATATAATTGCATTGTAGAGAAGTTGCATGATTTTCAAGGAATATTGTTCATCTTAAATTTATAGTATGGCCTGATCCCCAGTCCCTTGGAATTAGACTACATTCCACTTGAAGTGAAAACACTCCTGGTGGGAAGACCTCAACACTGACTATGGAGGCCATTTCTATATCTGTTATAACTTTTTTTTTTATTCAGTATAATAGCATGACTTAGGCTTCACATTCTATGAATTTTTTCC
Organism: Pseudochirops cupreus; assembly: GCA_028627135.1. NCBI lineage: Eukaryota > Metazoa > Chordata > Mammalia > Diprotodontia > Pseudocheiridae > Pseudochirops > Pseudochirops cupreus. The sequence continues at coordinate 144,871,338 of CM053583.1, forward strand.
CATGTTCCCTTTAAAATACCTTTGATAGACAGGGCCAAGATGGCAGAGAGAAATCAGGAAGTTGCCTGAAATCTCCTCAGTTTCTCTCAGAAAAAAAAAATTAAATCAAGCCTCTAGAAGAATTCAGAAGTGACAAAATCCACAGAAAAAGGCGTGAAAAATTTTTCCAGCTTAATATAACTTAGAAAGACTTCAGGAAAAGTCAATCTCAATTGGGTAAAAGGGGAGCAAAGCCCAGCATAAGTGATATCTGGGCAGATCAGCAGGAGTTTCTTTGCCATAGCGCACATTTCAACAACTGAGGCCCTGCAGACCTGGCTCATCAGGGTAGTAGTTATTCCACTTTTTTTCCATTCAAGATTATGCTTAGCTTTACTGGGTATGCTATTTCCAGTCAGAATCCCACTTCTTTTGCTCCTCATTGTGTAGTGTTCCAAGATGTGTGTTCCTTTAGTGTTATTGCTGCTAGGATTTGTGTGATTCTAATTGTGGCACCAACATAATTAATTTTCTTTTTTTGTATTGCTCATAATAGTCTGTCTTTGAACTGGAGTTTTTGGAATTTCACAATGATATTCTTGCGAGTTTTTCTTCTAGGATCTCTTTTAGGTGGTTATTGGTAATCTTTTCTATTTCTACTTCCTTCTCTTGTTCTGATGTTTCAGGACAATTTTCTTTAATTATTCCTTGCATTATTATATTGAGATTCTTTTTTTGATCATAGGTTTCATTAGTATAATTATTCTTGTATTTTCTCTTCTTGATTTGTTCTTCAGATCAGTGTTTTTATGAGATGTTTCAAATTCTATTCTGGTTTTTTTTTTCACTCTTTAAAGTTTGTTTTATTATTTATTGATCTCTTATAACTAGCTTCCCCTGGCCCAGTTATGATTTTCAAAGGACTCATTTTCCTCTTTAAGATTCTGGATCTCCCTTTGTAATTGGTTGACTTTCTTTTCATAACCTTCTCATTTTTCTCAGATTGTTCTTATTTGTTTACTATTTTTTTTTAGCTTTTCCTCAATCTTTCTCATTTGATTTTTAAAGTCTTTCATTAAGTTATTCTATGAATTCTTTTTCGGTAGGTGAGTATTTGATGTTACTCTTTTGGGGTAGAAGAAGGTTTCTTTGCTTCAATATCTTCCTCTGAAGATGAATCCCAGTCTTCTCTATACCCAGAGCAACTCCCTTTTTTTGGCATCTTTTT
>CM053583.1:144873044-144891151 GCA_028627135.1 Pseudochirops cupreus
CTTTAGAAAAGCAGATCTAAGAACCTGTGCTAGTAGCCGCCCTAGGTATGCTAGGGTGCTTGCCGATACATGCACCTATTTTATTTGAGGTTACTACCACCCACCTAAATTTTTCCAGCACCCCCGATGGGGTGTTATTATCCACTTTGGGAATGAGAGAGCATTTTTTTAATATGCCTATAAATTGTTTTAAATTATTTTTCTGAAAACTGCCTGTTCATATTCTTAGACCATTTATCTATTTGGGAATGCCTTTATTCTCATAAATTTGACTCGGTTCTCTATATATTTTAGAAATGAGACCTTCATCAGAGACACTGGTTATAAAACTATTTCCCACTTTTTTTCTATTCCCATTCTAATCTTATTTGTATTAGATTTGTTTGTGCAAAACCTTTTGAATTTAATATAATTAAAGTGATAAACATTGCACTTCACAATGTTCTTTATCTTTTGTTTGGTCATAAATCCTTCCCTTCTTTATAAATATGGCAGGCAAAGTATTCCTTGTTCTCCTAATTTGCTTATAGTCTCACTTGTTATGTCTAAATCATGTACCCATTTTGACCTTATCTGGGTCAAATTGTAAGACATTGGTCTATACCTAGTTGCATCCCTACTTTCAGTTTTCCTAGTAGTTTTTGTCAAATAGTGAGTCCTTATCCCAAAAGCTGGAATCTTTGGGTTTACCAAATAGTACATTACCATAATCATTGACTACTGTGTCTTCTGTACTTAACTTATCCCACAGATCCATCACTCTGTCTCTTAGCCAGTACTATACAGATTTGATGATTGCTGCTTTATAATACAGTTTTAGGTCTGGTATGGCTAGGCCACTGTCCCCTGCATTCTTTTTCATTAATTCACTTACTATTCTGGAACATTTGTTTTTCCAGATGAATTTTGTTATTATTATATTTTCTTGTTTTATAAAGTAATTTTAATAGTTTGCTTGTTATGACACTGAATAATTATTTTAGGTAGAATTGTCATTTTTTATTGTAAAAACTCAGCTCACCAATGAGCAATTGATGTCTTTCCAATTATTAAGATCTGACATTATTTGTGTGAAAAGTGTTTTGCAAATGGGTTCACGTAATTCCTGATTTTGTCTTGACAGGTTGACTCCCAAATATTTTATTTTGGTTATGGTGACTTTAAAAAGTTTTTTTTTCTTTCTACCTCTTACTGTTAGACTTTATTAATAATATATAGAAGTGTTGGTGATTTATGTGGATTTATTTTATATCCTGCAACTTTACTGAAGTTATTTCAAGTAGTTTTTTGACTGTTCTCTAGGATTCTCTAAATATGCCATCAGGTCATGCCTAAGCAGTAATGCTTTGTTTCTTCTTTGCCTAGTCTAATTCCTTCAATTTCTTTTTCTTCTCTTATTGCTAAACCTAACATTTCTAGTACAATATTGAATAACAGTCATGTTAATAGACATCCTTGTTTCACCCCTAATATTATTGGAAATGTTACTGTAGACAATATAAAATATTTGGGAGTCTATCTGCCAAAACAAACCCAGGAACTATAGGAAGACAATTATAAAACACTTTTCACACAGGTAAAGTTAAATCTAAGCAATTGGAAAAATATCACTTACTCATTGGTCAACTGAACTAATGTATTAATTGTAGGTAGATTTGTGTAACTAAATTATTTTCCTTATTTGCTGCCATGCCAATCACGGTAACAAAACTTGTTTTATAGGGCTAAAAAATAATAACAAAATTCTTCTGGAAGAATAAAAGATCAAGAAAAATGCAGATGAAGGTGGCCTAGCCATGTCAGATCTAAAACTATATTATAAAGTGGCATTCATCAAAATTATTTTTACTGGCTAAGAAATACAGTAGTGCATCAGTGGAATAGGTTAGGTATACAAGACACGCTAGTGAATGGTTATAGTAATCTACTGTTTGATAAACCCAAAGATCATAGTCTTTGGTATAAGAACTCACTATTTGACAAAAACTGCTAGGAACACTGGAAAACTGTAGGCAGAAGCTGGGTATAAACCAACATCTCATACCGTATATCTAGACAAGATCAGAATGGGTACATGATTTAGACATAAAATATGATACCATAAGCAAATTAGGAGAGCAAGGAATAGTTTACCAGTCAGACTTGGGGAGAAGGAAACAAATTATATGACCTAATAGTAGATTTAGAACATTATAAAATACAAAAAGGATAATTTTGATTACATAAAATTAAAAAAGATTTTGCACAAACAAAACCAACACAACCATAATTAAAAAGAAAGCAGTAGGGAAATCAACTTTTGCAGTCAGTGTTTTTGATAATGACTTCATTTCTCCAATGTATAGGGGATTGAGTCAAATTTATAAGAATGCAAGTCATTCCATGTAATAAGTGATGAAAATATATGAATATATAGTTTTCAGATGAAGAAATTAAAACTGGTAATATTCACGTGAAAAACATGCTCTAAATCACTATTGATTACAGTAATTCAAATTAAAATAACTCTGAGGTACCATCACACAAACTCCTCAGATAGGCCAATATGATAGAAAAGGAAAATGACAAATGTCAGGGAAGATGTGGTAAAATTGGGGCACTAATTCATTGTTGATTTAGTTGTAAACTGACTCAGCCATTCTGCAGAGCAGTTTAGAACAATACTCAACAGGCAATTAAACTGTCCCTATCCTTTGATTCTCCAATACCACTCCTAGGTCTTTATCTCTCAAAGAATACATTAAAAAGTGAAAAGGAACAACATGTACAAAAATATTTATAACACCTCTTTTTGCAGGGCCCAAGAATTGGAAATTGAGGGAATGCCCATCAACTGCAGAATGACTGAACAAGTTGTGGTATTTGAATGTAATTGCATGCTCTCATGCTATAAGAAATTATGAGCAGACAGATTACAAAAAAAAAAAAAAAACCAACAACCTGGACATTGGAGATTTTACACCTATCCCCTTCCATATTTGCAATATCTGTCTTCAGGGTGCTAATCTTTACCAAAAATCTTAGTTTTTAATTCAATGCCCGTTGTTTGACATCACAAAATAAATAGCTTATGCATCATGGAGATCAGAATTTTTCTTTTATTAAAACACATGCATTTATGAAAAGTAGTATCCTTCATTTTACTTCTTGGTCCTTCCCTAATTTGTCTACCATTTGTCCATATCTAGAAATGATACACACGTTCAACACAATTTTTAGTGAATGAATGCTACTTACTGATACTGTTTATTCATTCTTTTTTTCATCAATAAATATGTAATGATAGTATAAGTATTGTTTATTGATGGACATATTTATTGGTATAGATAAAGATGAGCAAAATTATTGTTTAGATCAGAATGTTTTATACATTTATATACATATATACATATGTAGTTATATTTATATAGATATAGACATAGATATAGATATAGACATGTATATATATAGATAGATATGTATGGAAAGAGAGAGAGAGAAAGAGAGACAGAGAGAAAGAGAGAGAGAGAGAGAGTTTTGGCTATAGTTATACTGCAATAGACTGCGTTCCATTTTCTAGATTTCTGGATCTTCATTAGATTTAGGCCAGAATTTATTCAAATGAACAAAATGCTTTCATATTATTTTGAACTAACTCTTACTGAGATCAGAAGTGGGATTTTCCTCAACCACGATGCTCTCTTGTACCATTACACTTCACAATTAAATTTGTGTTTTGAATAGACTTGTAAAGAGACTCTGAAATATCAGAGTAGTTATAGAATCATTTTATCAGATAAAATTTATGATTTTCATTTTCTGACTTTTGAATGTAGGTATTGAGCTGCATTTTCACATTTAGCACTATGTAAGCTTCACATGTTTACCACACGGAGACACCAAAGGTTTTACAGAATATCACTTTTAATTGCCTACAGACATGCATATTTTCATATTTATGCTACATCATGGTTTTCTATAATCATGGCACACATAAGAAGTACTGATAGTATTCCTACCCATAAGTAAGTTTTCAAGCTTTTCAGTGGTCCAATTCACATCAGAATCTGAGTTGATATCGTAAGTAAGCATAAACTGCAATTAACTAAGTAAATACTGTCCAATCTACTCAAATAAAATTGCTAAATTCTTTGGGATTTATGCCTTTTATTAAACACTTTATGCCCTTTATACTCTGTCACATTGCTAACTACATTATAATACTTAATTACTTTTTATCTCCCTGAAACATTTTGCATTACCCTAATTCCTTGAACAATACTTTTGAAGACATCTAGCATAATATGTAGCACTATCTCTACTTCCTAATTTCACTTCATATTCAAGTTCTCAGCATGTACTGAGAAGGCCCTATTATTTGAAAGTCAAAGAAAAAAAGAGACTTTATGTTCAATTTTGTAATTAACATTTTTCCACTAATAGTTTATCTTGGCTTTTGAGGTTCATGTAGAGCGGATACTTTGTTTTAGCATCCAGGGAATCAATTTGTCAGCAAATGTGCTTCATGAAATTTACAGCCATATTCCAGTATGTCCTCCATTTCAAAGTGAATAAATCCTGGGACCTGAGATCTAGGTAGAAGAAAATCACAGAACTGGAAAGGATCTTGGGGTATTATCTTGTCCAACCTCCTCATTTTAAAGATAAGGAAATTAAGAAAAAGAGATTAAATGAATTTCTTGGGGTCACATAAATTTCTGACAGAGGTGATTTGATAAGGACATGTAACTCCCAGTCTAGCACTCCTGCGATTTTATACAGTTGCTCCCTATATGAAGGTCATCTAGTTCATAAACATGGTATCAGGAGCCTAATTTCATGCTCCCTTGGATTTTTATCTTTGTCATTTGGAATATTTTAATCAAGTTATATTAAGGAAATTAGATTATTTTCAGAGTAAGGAAAGAAATTTCTGTTCTCTATGGAAGATTGTAATGAGTATATTGTATTAAATTTAATTATATACTTCTATATAGCTGCAGACTAACCCCAACCATTCCTCTTACAAACTGAAGACATTGGACACAAAGGAGATTGAGGAAAAGATCACAGATTGAAGAACACAATTTCATTACTAATAATGGGGGAGGTAATTAAAAGATATCAGTCATTTATAGTAACATAATCACTATGAATGAAGTAAAATATCATGTTATTTGTTTTTACTCTGTCTTTAATATTTCAAAACATCTATGATTCCCGAATCACTGATAGCAGTGATGATTTCAACACCTCTCAGTTTACAGACTCAGAAGACAATTTAAAAGATGTACAGGAAAAGTCCATTACACCTGGCTGAGAGTGGAGCGTAGAACAACACAGGCCATGTCAGCAAAGCCCCTGTCACAGAAAAATAGGAGCAGGCTTTGGGAATGACTGAATCAGTAGCTGGTACAGTGGCTCCTTCTGAAGCTCTTAGCCCACAGATGGTAAGGGGGTCAAACACCTGGTCAGAAAGTGTTATACTAACAGTCTCTCTGCTAACACTAATGTAGGACTCTGATGTTTTGCCCATACTTGGATCCTGGTTGCAATCATGGGTGCCAGTCCTAGTGCAAGGAGGAGCACTAGTATAGAACTCATGGCAGCAATGGAGAGGGGACCCTCCTCACAGTTCCAGGGCAATAAAGACTAGTGGTAGTCATTAATAGTCCAGAGCACTGGCCAAGAGAAGAAGAAACACCTCTGCTTAGATTATCCCACCTTGGAAAAACTGAAAATTTACTGTTCCCTAGAAGTTTCTATGAGAAAAGCCCCTGAAGCTTGAGACCACACATCTTCCACCCTGGAAACAGAGCTCTACTTTAACAAACAGTTAAGAATCAAATAATAGACTGAGAAAATGAGGAAACAACAGAAAAAAACAAACAAACCTCTGAATAGAGAAAGTTATTATAGTGACCAGGAAGATCAAAACACATGCTCAAAAGAAAGAAAAATTAAAGCTCCAACATCCAAAGCCTTCAAGAAATCTATGAATTTGCCTCAGATCATTGAAGAGCTCAAAAATTATTTTGAAAATTGAATAAGAGAGGTAGAGAAAAAAAATGGGAAGATAAAAGAGAGTGATTCAAGAAGATAATGAAAAACAAGGCAACAGGTTGTTAGAGACCCAAAAATATTGAAGAACATAAACACCTTAAAAAATAAACTAATTCAAATGGCAAAATAAATCCAAAAAGCCAATGAGGAGACAAATGCCTTAAAAAGCAAAATTGGGGCCAGCTCAGTGACTCAGTGAATAGAGCACCTGCCCTGGAGTCAGGAGGACTTCAGCTCAAATCCAGCCTCAACCATTTAACGTTTACTAGCTGTGTGACCCTGGGCAAGTCACTTGACCCAAATTCCCCTGCCTTCCCCCCTCCAAAAATTAAAAAAAAAGGAAAACAAAAAGTAGAATTGATCAAACAGAAAAGGAGTCCCAAAAGCTAACTGAAAAAAAAAAATCTTCAAAATCAAAATAAAGCAAGTGGAAGCTAATGACTTCATGAGAAATAAAGATAAAAAAGCAAAAGAATGAAAAAGTGAAATATAATGTGAAATATTTCATTGAAAAAAAGAAAAACAACTGATCTGGAAAGTAGATATGGGAGAGAGAATTTTAAAATTATTGAATGACCTGAAAGCCATTATCATAAAAAAAAGAGCCTAGACATCATCTTTAAAGAAATCATTAAGGAAAATTGCCCTGATATTTTATAACCAGAGGATAAAATAGAAATTGGAGGTATCAGGGCCTTTTCTTAAATCATGGTTTTCAAGTACACCAATAATTCTTAAATTATTTCTCCTTTATCTTTCTTCCAGTTCAACTGTTTTTCCAGTGAGGTATTTCTTTTGTTTTCCTTTGCTTCTTCTCTTCTCTTCTCTTCTCTTCTCTTCTCTTCCCTTCACTTCTCTTCTTTTCTCTTCTTCTTCTTGTTCTTCTTGTTCTTTTTGTTCTTGTTCTTGTTCTTCTTGTTCTTTTTGTTCTTGTTCTTGTTCTTCTTCTTCTTGTTGTTCTTCTTGTTCTTCTTGTTCTTCTTTTTCTTCTTGTTCTTGTTCTTGTTCTTCTTGTTCTTGTTCTTGTTCTTCTTCTTCTTCTTCTTCTTCTTCTTCTTCCTTCTCCTCCTCTTCATCTATTGTTTTGTTTCTGTTTTATTGTTGCTTAATGTCTTGTAGAGTCATTAACTTCCACTTGTCCAATGGTGTGTTAAGTAATTATTTTTTTCAGTCAGTTTTTGTATTTCTTTTACTATTTGACAAATTCTGTTTATTTAAGTTATTTTCTTCATTAAATTTTTTGTACCTTCTTTACCAAGCTGTTGACTTTCTTTCTATAATTTTCTTGCTTCATGCACATTTGTTTTCCCACTTTTTCTCTACATAATTTTATTTTATTAATCCTTTTTTATCTCTTCTAGGAATTTGTATTGGGTTTTGTCCAATTCACAATTGTATTTGAGGCTTTGTTTGTATCTCTTTTGATTTTATGTCTTCTGAGTTTGTACCTTGATCTTCCCTTTCACCATAGTAGCTTTTCAGGATCAGGTTCTTTTTGTTGTTGCTGTATGCTCACTTTTCCAACCTATTTCTTGACTTTTAACTTCATGTTAAATTTAGATTTTCCTTTGGAGATGGGGGAGGGCATTTTCCCAAGCTTCAGGTTTTTATTTTGTTGTTTTCAGAGCTAGTTCTGGGGGGATGTAATTTTTCTGATGTTAATAATATTGTGTAATCCAAGGTGAAGTGTGGTCAGTGTTCTCTTGGCCTATGTTCTGGTCTTTTCCTTTGAAGGTAAATTATTTTTTTCTAATACAAGTGCTAGTGCTCCTTTTGGGTCTGGGACTGTGACCAGGTTTCCTAGTCTCCTATAACCATAAGTTCCAGTACTCCTTTATACCCTTCAACTGAGACCAGAACTCCTAATCCCTTACACATGACCATAAGCACTCTTCTATGCTTAATAATTATAACCAGGATCTCTGTCATAAACACTAATGATCCTCTATCTACACTGTACTCTGATATAGCCCGCAAACCTGGATCATAGACTTCTCCTGTTAACCTCTTAAGTTGTTTTGGGCTGACAGAATGTCTTGCCATGATATTTTGTTGTCTCTGCCACTCCAGAATTATATTTGAGGCATTATTTTAAAGTTATCATTGGAGATAAATATGGAGAGATTTCAACTGAGGTGCTGCCTGTATTCTACCATCTTGGCTTCACCAATTCCCTCTTAGACTTCGTGATAAAGGAGAGGAAATCCAGGAATAGTCTGACATGTGTCTTAGATTCTGGGAAAGCAGATCTCAAAAAAGTTTAAGGGAATATAGGATACCATTGTCTTAGATGCTACAAGGAAAGTGACTTCAAGGGAGGTCCAAGATGATCAGGAATGAAGTTCTTAAGAAATAAAAGGAAAACAAAATTCCTAGTCAAATTCTACTCTTCATGAGAAACCTTTCTGAATCTCTTCTATCATTTTTCTCTTCATACCTTACATGGCACTTTTTCTTGAGGCTTGTTAATGCAGTTGTTAGTGCAGCTGTGATGTATTGTTATTAATCATAGTTATTTACATATGTGTCTTATTTTGTTAGTAGAATTTTAAGTTTGATTCAGGGAACATGGCTTATCTAAACTTTGGAATCCCACTCTCATTTTCCTAGTACATAACATGTGCTTAATGTTTGTTGCATTGGGAATAGCATTGAGGGATATCATGAAGGATCTCACATCAATACCAATGTGAGCTTCATTCATGTAGGCCACTGTCTCAGACCAACTGCTGAAGCAGATACAGGGCTATGACTTAGGAGCAAAAACTTAATGATTAGATATAATATTTTTGAGGAATAATGTGTGAAATCTTTAGATTCTCCTCCACCTTCTATTAGAGCAGTGTGTTGGAGATAATTTGGTATAGCAAAAAAAAGTCATGTCAGAACTGATAAGTATAATTTTGGGCAGTCCACTTTAACTCCTAGGTCCCAGTTTCCTCATAATTCCAGTCTTATCTCACATCACTCCCCTATGTAAACTCAATATTCAAGCACAATTGGAATACTACCTTTTCTCTAGCTTGGATTATATTTCCTGAAGCTGAATGTTTGTCCAGTATCTGCTGTATGTGAAGGCATTGCTCAGTGGGCAAGTCCTGCAAAACTTAGTTGATATGCCTAGTTGTGAGTGGGTTTTCTCTCCTTTAATTATCTTACATTTGTTTATCAGGTTACATGTGATAAACAACAAGATACTGCAACAACAACAAAGAATGTAAAACCATCTTGCAGAAAGGAACAGTTTTGTCTTTGTATCTCTAGCACCAGGGAGGGTACCTAATTGTTTGTAGACACTTAAATATTTGTTGAATTGAATTGAATTGAGGAAAGGGACAGAAATTTTGATTAGATGATCTTTAAGGTTATTATCACCTCTACGAATTTTGCTTTTATCATCTAAAGAGTCTCCTAATGCCACATTTGACAAACATGGCCTTTTTTTGTATGTAAAAGCTTTCATCCTTTTGAGAGTCTTTATTCTCTCTTCCCTTCTCTGACATGTCTATTTTAATGCTGATGAAAATTGATCTGTTTTCTGGAGAGAACATGTAAGAGAAAGAGAAAAGCTGATCAAAATCAATTCACCTCCAAAAAATAGCTATAACAAGATACCAAATTGAGATGTATACAAAACGCAATCAGAGTTATTTTTAAAGCATTTCCATTTATTTAAAAAAGATGAACTAAGGCTCTTAGATGCTCATTTTCTACACTACATCCCCTTGATAATGTGTAGTTAAACTAGAGAATCCTATATGCTGGAGCCCTAAATTTCCTTCTGATATTCAAACTTGTTATGAATTGAAATCAAATTTTCTGTCTCAGTTTTCTTAATGCCTAACCAGAACATATGCTTCAGTGTGGAAATTACTTCTCCACACATTTTCTTTCACAATACTGCAACAGTTCAGGAATTTAGCCACTGATGATTTTATGGCTCTTTTCTTAGACTTCTCTGAAGAATCAAAGTTTTGAGTACATATAATAAATTGATATGACTGTAAGTATGAGTTCAATAACACAAATTACCATGAAGTTTACTTGACCCTTGACATTCCTCAATTTAAGATTCTCCTGGTCTTTAAGGTGAATATAAATCAAGTTCATTTGAAATTTTTATATATAGCTTATAAGGGAAGTTTGTTCTCTACAATATTACTCATGTCTTCCTCATTATGTCAGGAAGGACTCAAAGCAAATATTTTGAATATTACTGTGATGGGAACCAAGGATGTTAACATAGGAATCCAACCTAGTAAATATGGTGTGACATAAATAATAATGGACTGGGAATTAAAGAACTTGGATTCTCTTCATAGTTGTGACAATAATTCATTATGGCACCTTGCACAAATTACTTCAGTCCTTTGGTGCTTAGTTTCTTCACTTAAAAGATGGAAGAAGTTTAGCAGAAAATATCTACATTCTCTTCAAACCTGGGCAATTCTGTGGTTTTGTGAATATTGTGTGTCTGTGTCTCTGTGTTTTGTGGGGAAATGAGACATCAGTAGGCAGAAGTGACAAATAGGGAAATGTAGGCCATGTCTAAGGGGGAAAAATAAAGAGAATTTCATATCAATCAGTAGGTTCCTTCACTTGAAGTTAGTCCTCCCTCAGTTGAAGGAAAACAACCTAGTGGTTATGTCACAGAGCAGATTCCTGTTTGAGTGAATTTTGGATAAGGTGACCATCATAGTACTTTCTTACCCTGAAATTCTGTGGTTCTGTGAGATTTTAGAACTGAGTGAATTTTCAGACAATGTTAGAAGAAAGCCTCTAGAATGCAGTGCCAGGTGTTAAAAAAGTGGACAAATATAAAGGTAAGGTAGCAAAATTTGATCATTTGAATTGTAGTTATGAAAAAGAAAGTCAAAACTGGTGTTGTCAATCAGTGATGGATATTTTGCACCTGTAAAGATGAGCTCTTAGATCATCATGATGAGTTATCAGCTTAAAGACCTAGTTGTGACAGGAATGGTGATGGAGAGAAGGCAGGAAGCCATGGTTTCTAGGTAGGCACAATAGTTCCTGAGGATGATTTCTGAAAAGAATGGAGAGTCAGTGTTCATGTCCTTTTTAAATCTCAGAGGTGTTATATTAAATTATAAAAACATAAAGTAACAGCCCAGCTAGAAGAAGGGTATCTTTTATATTGTTTCACTGATGATGCTATAATGTGGACCATGAATATGCTCCATCAAGACTTAATCTGGATAGTCTGTACAGCTAATTTTACTTCTTGGTTTCTATTTTATTACTGAGTCTGGTAGAATTTGTGGTCCACAAATGGCCTTTTTCTGTTCATGTTTTTGAACTCTAATTCTGTATATAAACCTTTAAGTATGATATTCTAAGGAATGGGTAAGGTAGCATGATAATGTTATCTTTGAAAACAGGTTCAGCTTCTGTCATCTACTGTCCAGGCCACTTAATCTCTTATTGCTTCAGGTCATTCATATTCTATAAATTACAAAAACCAATATAAATCATTAAAAGAGGTTTCCTTGGGGCAGCTAGGGGGCACAGTGAATAGAACACAGGCTCTGGAGCCAGGAGAACCTGAATTCAAATCTGACTTCGGACACTTAACACTTACTAGCTGTGTGACCTTGAACAAGTCCCTTAAACACCAACTGCCCTGCCTTTGCCCCTCCCCCCAAAAAAGACTTTCCCTCTCCCAATCTCCACTGAGGAAATTAACCAATTTCCTTCTCCCTGCCCCCTAAAAAAAAAAACCCAAACCCTTATAAATTTATTTAATATAATTCAATTAATAATTCACTTAATAGAATTAATTTAATAAAATTGCTACCTCCTCATTTCAAGATAACCAATTCCTTTTCTGTGTGTGGTGGTTATAGTTTCTTTACCATCTGTTCTACTAAGGATATTTTATGGTTCCTAGAAAGCATCAGAATCTTTCTTCCCTTTTGTATTTTAACACTTCTGTCTTGGATAACAATTCTCAGATATGATTTGAGCTTCAAGACTTTTTTTTTATAAAGATTAAGAATATGCCTGATTGGTCATATTAAGTCGGGCAAATACTATCACAGGTAATGCTTTGGTCTCTGTAGTGTTATGTATTGTTATTATCCTATTTAAGAGCATGTACTTTTCACTTTTAAAACCCTTGATAGGCCTTAATTGTTTGGTAAATAGTTTTTTGCCTAATTGACTAATAAACAACAACCGATCTTATTTTCTAAAGCACTTGGCAAAATCTGGAAGCTGAGCTAATAGCTACAGTGATTGATACCTAGTATTTACATAATATTTTAAGATTTGTGAAATTCTTTACCAACATGATCTCAACAACCCTCACAACAACACAAAGGTCTTACTATTATGCTCACTATAGAGATAAGGAAATCGAAGAATAAGGAAGTTGTTCAGGATCACATAGTATCTAAGGATAAATTCAAACTCAGGTCATCTTGATGCTACGACACACTCTTTAAGCACTGGACCAATTAGATGGTAATTAAACCTTATTAAAGGTATAAGTCATAGTTAGAGTGATTTTCGGATGCAGAACTTTGAACATAGTAGGCATTTAAAACAAATTTTTGGAATTGAATTGGCCAGTCAAATATTTAGGGGTAAGTTGAATAGGAAGTTTGCAAAATAGTTCAAAGGTTTATTAAGCCTTTGAATTTGACTTTAAAAATTATTTAACAATATCTTTTAAATGCACTGGAATAATCAATGAAAAAGAGTTTCATACCCCGTATGTAGTCTTCTAGGTTCTACGGGAGGACACAGGAAACTCTACGTATGTGACTTTTGCCGTAATTGATGATATCAATAAATCAAGCAATCAACAAACATTTATTAAGTGCCTATGATGAATCAGGCACTGTTCTAGATGCTGGACACGCAAACATAAAAGGGAAAAACCCCACACCCTCCAGGAGATCCCATTCTGTTGTGGAAAACCTCATAAACAGTTATTAGTATATACAAAATTAATGCCAAAACCTTTGGGGGAGAAGCTGTAGCAAATGCTGGGATCAGGAAAAGCTTCATGAAAAAAGGTGTCAATTTAACTGAATTTTGAAGGAAACAACATATTCTAATCTAAAAGAATCTAAGATGTCAATTTAGTGATGAAACAGCTATATACACATGTGTCTAGCTAGCTAGCTAGCCAGCTAGATGAATTTCACAAGATTTCTGCTTTATATATCACTATATAATATAAAGGTCAGGCATGACCCCATTAGACGAACGCAGGCAATAACAGAATCCAAGTCCGAAACGCTAAATTTCTTTTGTGTTCTTGCTTATTTCAGGCTGAATACTTATTTGACTGTTGGAAAAAGTTGAGAATCAGGAAGTGAGGAAAACATGAAAGTCGCTAAAACTGAGGCCAAACTGTGTTAGTGTAACCCATTAAGAACTGGAGATATTCCCAAAATGCAGACTAAGAAGGGAGTTCAAAATAAAGCCTTTTTAAATTTTAACCCTATTTCTGTTGATTTAATGATATAATTATGGTGAGACAAGAAGTCTTTATAAGGTTTATTACTTCTACCACTAGAAAATCCAAGCAGTTAACAGAGGGGAAGAAAGAGAGAAAGAGAGAGAGAAAGAGAGAGACAGAGACAGAGAAAAAGAGAGAGACAGAGAGAAAGAGAGAGAGAGACAGAGAGAGAGAGAGAGAGAGAAACAGCAAAAAGCAATTATCCAACACTTTGTATCTTCAATACCTTTTTGTATCTCTAATTAGTTAAACTATTCATCATCTCAGGTATTCTGTCAGTGAGAATTCCTATGGGACTCTCTGTCTATTTGATTGTGGAATATGTGGTTTATTTTTATGAAAATGTCTTCCAAGACAGCTCCTGGAGTAAGTCATGAGGAGACTCCTATGTTAATAATCCTTTGTATTTATGTACTACTGAATTAACTAACTTGGCCTTTCTTTTAGCAGTCTGGAGTCAGTACTTTAATAATCAGAGTCTTGCATCTAAAGCAGAAAAAAGTCAATTTTTTTCTTGTTCGGATGTAATTTAAATATGATATTAATGCAAACTAGATGTTTCTCATATATCTGTGTAATCAAGAAATATGCTGAAAGCAAAAGATGCAACATGTATTTTATTTAATCTAGAATGATTATTTCTCCAAATTTCTATCATTTAGAATTCAATATATCTTTTAAAATGTGTAAGAGAGGGACGGATAGGTGGCACAGATAATAGAGTACCAGCCCTGGAGTCAGGAGGACCTGAGTTCTAATGCGGCCTCAGACACTTAATACAAAAAACTAACCATGTGACCTTGGGCAAGTCACTTAACCCCAAATGCCCTATCTCCTATCTTCCCCCCTCCAAAAAGCAAAAAAAAATATAATAAAGAAATGGGAAGAATGGGCCCAGAAAGAGTTGGGAACTTTGGAGACTGCTCTTAACTCCTTTTTTTTTATTTACAATCAAATTCTGGGCCACTCAAGGTATCTCCCCAAACCATTTTTCATCTCTAGCTCTCTAAAGGAAGTAAATCAGCTACCTAAAAATATTTACAGATGTCTCTGAGACTCGTGAATCAAAATTAATATGACTACATGGTTACATTTTAAACAATGACTTAAATGGTATCTATATAGTTCATTATCAATACACAATTACAACCACATTCTTCATTTTAAAATAAAGCCAGGCTGTTCACTTGTTTTTCTTGATTTCTTGCATCATTCTCATTTCTCTTCCCAATTTTTCCATTCTTCTCTTATTTGGTTTTCCAAGTCATTCTTGAGCTCCTCCATGGCCTGTAAAAAGTTCATATTTTTCTTGGGAGATTTTGATGCAGGAGTTCTGACATCATTGTCTTCCTCCTGTTCCATGCTTTGATGCTTTTTGTCCCTGAAAAAGGAGTCTATGGTAGGATTGCATTTCCTCTGCTTGCTCATGTTGCCAGTCAGTTTCTTGACTTTTGAACTCTTTGCCATGGTAGAACTTTGCTTTCAGAATGGAGAGAGATTTGTCTTAAATTTCAGGGGGTTTTGCAACTGGTGGACCAATTAGGAGGGTGCCTTCCCTGCAGCTTCCACAGGCACTGACACCTGGCCACACACCCTAGGACCTCCACCCAAAACTGTGATCCAGATCCAAGCAGGTTAAAACGAGAGCAACTACCCTCTGAATGGTCACTCCGTCCCCCTAACATCTGCAGGCCAGGAGCTCTTGAGGCAGCTATGTGGGGCAGCTGCCCTGCCTTCACTGTTTCCTGCCCTAGGGGCAGGGGCCAGACCACACTTTTCCATCCACCTCTGTTCTAACAGAATTCCACACTGAACTTTTACTTTGTCTTTGCAGTTTATATATTGAGAAGTCTGGAAACCACCATAGCTACTGGTGCTTTACTCTCCTGAAGTCTGCTCTGGCTGCTACTGGTCAAGGCTGCCCTTGGGCTGAAATGAGGAGCTGGGATGGGCTTCCAGCTTGGTGTGATAGCCTCTTCCACCAGCCTACCAGGCTGTCTTTATTGGAAGATTTGTTTCTCTCTGTCATTTTGTGGGTTCTGTAGCTCTAAAATTTGTTTAGAGTCATGTTTTACATGTATTGTACCAGGTGGAAGCTGGAGCCACAGGGAAGTCCTGTTTCTACTACACCATCTTCAACATATATTTCTTATTTATCAATTTGGATCACTCATGAATCTAGAAGATGCCTCAAAAACTGTCTGCTCCTACTCCCTCATTTTACAGATTTTACAGAGGCCCATGGAGTTAAATGACCTGAAAAAGGTCACTCAGGGCTCCAAAGACAGTGCTTTTTTCATTCATACCATGTAAGCTCCATAGATCTCAGTTTCCTTAATCATAAAAATGAGGTAGATGGAGAAGGTAACCTCTAAGTTCCCTTCTAGGGCCCATGATTTTCTGATTGAGTTCCAGATCCTTTTTACAACTACAAATGATATAACTAGATAGAGGGCTGAAACTAGAATCAAGAAGTCCTGAGTTTAAATTTAGCCTCAGATGCTTGCTAATGTGAACTTTGATTCAGTAAGTTTTCATATGTTAGCCTCAGATTCTTCATGTGTAAAATGGAGATTATAATTTTGATTACCTCTTAAGGTTGTTATGATGATCAAAGAGCTAATATTTGTAAAGTACTTAGTACAGTGCCTGGCACATAGTGGGTACTATACTGATTATATAAATGCTGGTAATTATTATTATTGTTGTTGCATTGTAATTATCATTGAGTCTTTAAAATAATTTATCCAGTTCTATCCCACCAAGCATATGCATTATCTCCATTAACCCAGGCACCAAAAAAATGATAGCTTAGGGTCATGTGGCACAAACTGGCTTAACTGACAATACAGGAAAATAATTAGTTTAAAACAGAATCTTTAAACAACCCTAACCACAAGATTACAATAATTATTATATGAAAATAGATTTACTCTGTCTAAGCCTGTTTCCATCCATCCTTTTCCACCCAGCATAAACTTGAACCTGACAAATCACTCAAGTTGCACATGTTTAGGTTTACAGATTTGTAACTGGCAGGATTTTGAGTTAAATTCCAATCCCTCCACATAATGGTAGAGGAAATTAAAGCCCATAGATATGAGGTGACTTTCTAAATGTCACCTAGCTTACAGAGCCAGCTTTCAAACCTGCATCTTATAAGACCAAAACCAGAATTCCTTCAGGTACTCTACACTGCCTTGCCACAGCAGACCACTTTGTATCTCTTGACATGATCAAAAAGGTTACACTCTTTAAAAAAGACCAAGAGATCTTATGAAAAAAGGGGTCATTAGAAATAATCGTTGTACTTATTAGGTCATTATAACAGTAATTACATAGCAATTACTGTGTAGCTACTCATAAAGTTATAATTAATAGGTCGTTGTAATAGTAGTTATAGTAGAAACAGCATTAGAAGTTTGGATTAATGGTGGAGGAAAACAAATGGGGGTAATGGTAAAGGAAATAGGTACAGATAAAGTGGAAACAGAAGGTTTCCAGGGCTTCTTAAACTTTTTCCTCTAGCAACCCCTACATGGCTCCTCAAACTCTCAATCAGGACCCTATATTGGGTGGCAACTCAGAGTTTAAGAACTGCTAGACAATCTTTGAAGAAAGGAGAAGCATTCTATGCCAGCAAAAATGGATAGTGGTGTTTTTGCTAAGTGTTATAGGTAAGAAAATAAATAAAAAAATATGGAAGGCAGAAAAGATAAGATTCATGGAAAATATCATAGAATCATATAGATTTTTAGAACTAGAAGGGATTTGAGAAGCCATCAATTCTAAACCAAACAAATAAAGTTAAGATGAGTCCAGGGTTTCTTACCAAACAAATAAAGTTAAGATGAGTCCAGGATTTCTTACATCAAGTGCATTTTCTTTTCAATACATCATCATCTCGGGGGCAGAGCCAAGATGGTGGCACAGCAGCAGCAACATATCGCAGCTCTCACATAGCCACCCCAAAATACCCATAAAATAGCACTCTAAACCAATCCTAGAACTCCAAAATGCACACAAAGATACTTCCCACTAAAGTCAGCTCAGCTACAAGGAACCATATCAGCACTGTGAACCGAAACCAGCCTGGCCTGAAGCCGCGGCTGTGCCCCATGGGCAGTCAGACGATAGGAGCGGTGAGTGGATTAGCGGCAGCTGCAAGCAGCGTTCAGAACTAGGTCAGTGAGACTTGCAAACAGGGGAGAAAAGCGTCCAGCCAAAAGGCCTCCAGAGCAGAAAAGCGAAAGGCAGAGGTTTTGCACCCGCCTCCATGTTGCAGCTTCCAGCCCGCAGCCTGCAGACAGCAGGGCGACTAAGCAATTGTTCTGAGGCCAGTGCTCTCACATTGAGCAGCCTGGATCCAGATCGTGGTCTTGGGCCTCGGTCCTGGAGTCTTTACTATCCAGTCAGCTAGAAGTAAGTAGGAAGGGTCCCAGCACCTTCCTGAGAGCTACGGCAGCCAGGAGGACCCCAGTGATTTGGGACAGAGCTTTCCCTTCTGGAAGCAGAGCCCCAAAGAGATTTAAAAAAAAATCACGGGCTGAACAACCATGAGTAAGAAAAAGCAAAA
>CM053583.1:144891651-144909224 GCA_028627135.1 Pseudochirops cupreus
TTGTTGCAGTGGAGGGGGAGAACAGGAAGGCAGGGGGGAAGGAGTCAACCTTACTCTCACGGAATTTGGCTAAGGGAAGAAATGACATAAACTCTAAACTGGGCATCTTGCCACATAGAAGAGTAGGGGGAAGGGGGATGAGAGGTAGGATGATGGAGGGGAGGGCAGGGTGGGGGGGAGGGCTGATGAATGTTCACATTTCTGTAGAGGGACAGGGACAGGGTGGAGAGTGGTTGGAGGGGCAGGATAGGAAGAAGGGTCATGTAATCGGACTCTCACAGTGTGCTCACTATGGAGAGGTTCTACGTAATTTCACATGTTCAGCCTGTATTTGATTGCTTGTCCTTCCAGTGGGGGTGGGTGACGAGGGAGGAAGAGAAAGAATCTAGAATCTAAAGTTCTATAGTCAAATGTTATAAATATCTGTCTATATATATATGCAATTATTATTATTATTATTATTATTGTTATTATTATTATTAACTTCATCCAACTGGAACTTGAAATACACAGGCACTGTGTTTGGGAGATCCATCCTGCCCTACAGAAAAGTCAGAGGGGTGAGGGGGGAAGAAACAGGAGAGAATAGATTGGGGGAGGGGAGATACACTGGGATGTCTGTTTTGGTGCGGTGGGTAGGGGAAAGATAGGGAAAAAATATGTAACTCAAAATCTCGTGGAAATGAATGATTCAAACTAAAATAAAATTTAAAAAAAAAAGAAGACTGAGGATCCAGGGAGAAAAAGTAATACACAATCTCATATGCTACAGAGAGAGCAAAAATGATGATGATTAAGAGTTTCTCAATTTTTCTGCCTATTTTTGGTCTCTTATCCCTCCTATATCATCCTCATATTCATCAAAATGGCGGAGTTAGACCACAGGTCTGAGCACATCACTTTCCTGCTTAGTGTCTCTATCTTGCCTATATTAAAAAATATATAGAATCCTTTGGTCTTTAAAGATCATCATAACAATGTTTGCCATTGATATTTTTATTCTTATAGATTGAAGTCATAACTTTCATCCTGTGATCCCTCACAGCAATTTGCTCTCTTATTCCACAGGTGAAAGATTATATGACCTGAATAAGTTTAATGACTAAGTGAACAGAGAGCAGTGAAAACATATAGTAGTTATCATGGCAGAAAATCCACAATGCTTAACAACTGGTTGGACAATGGGTGAGTGATACGGATCAGTCAAGAGTGACTCTAAAGTTGAAAACCATGATGAAAAAAAGGATGGTCACTGAAAACCAATACATCTGGATTCATGCATTTTATTTATGTGCTATATGAAAGAAAATGTCACCTAAAATGATGAGGATGGAAATAGTGACTGAGGAAAACCAAATGAAAACTGAGAAAATCTATGCTAATGATGGCACTATCTTGAAAGCATGGAGAGCATTTTGTAGTATCCCTTAAAAAGGAAGGAACAGCAGAAGGATGAATAAAAAGTCATGGAGGATATTAACATCTGCAAAAAGATGTTGGAGGGAGCATCATTTTCTCCAAACCCACATCAATATTTTTCTATATTACCAAAAAAATCTTTATGAGAATTCATGCTGTCTTTGAGCAAATATGACAAGAAAATGGGCAGGCTTTGGAAACAATTCTCTACATCACCTTTTTACAGTCACACAATTGAATAAAAAGCAGAGAAAAAAATACACTTTGTTTACTTATACTGGTTTAAAAAAAATTCAAACTCCAAGCAGAATGCAACTTTAATGGCTCTTTCTCCTAATATATCTCTTATTCAATATGTCAAACTCTTACTGTTCCTCAGTAAATGAAACTACCAATGTAACTCTATTCAAAAACCTTCTGGTTATTAACTTCATGAGAAATAAAATGAGAGATCTATGCTATGCTAGCCAGCTGTGATTGCCACCAACATGGATACTGTCTTTTTCAAATCAATTATGATCATATATGTTTTAATTTGCAGATGACATTGTGCTAATCAAATCATGCCCTTAACATTACAGAATCTCCTTGATTATGCATTTTATTACTCAAAAGTAATTAACCTAACAGTCCATATAAGACAAGAAACCCAACTAAATGAAAAGAAAATGTTGATGGTCCATACTGAGAAGCCATTGTACAGCCTACCAATTTAGTTAGTATATCAATGAATGATATTTAAAATAAGCACTGAAAATGAAATGAAAGAATGACTCAATCTTAAACTGAATGAAAATAATTAATCAGAGTAATTTTAATTTGTGGCAATGTTCAGTGAGATACATATTTAATGCAAACAGGCTATAATTCCAGTGATGAACTATATATAAGAATTGGCTGTGCCCTATTGGCTGAAATAATCTTTCTCCTCACCTCTACCTTTTAGAATTACTAATTTCTTTCAAAATTTAGCTAAAATTCCAGCATTTACATGAAATTCTTTGTGATCCCTGATCCTAAAGTAACTAGTTCCAACACTTAGATATGACTTGGTGGCCCAGAGGATTGAGTGCTGGGCCTGTAGTTAGAAAGAGCTGAGTTAAAATCTAGTTTCAGATACTAGCTCTGTGATCCTGAGCAAGTCACTTAATTTCTGTCTGCCTCAATTTCCTCAGTCATAAAACTAGGACTATATGTTCCTACACCTACGTCCCAAATTTGTTGTGACAATCACATGAGATAAAATTTGTAAAGTACCTAGTAGAGCACCTAGCACATTGTCAGAGCTTAACAAATGATTGATTCCTTCTCTCCTGAATCACCTTATATTTATTTTATATACACCTATGTATGTTCATGGAAATAGAGGTGGTCAGTACATCAGGCTTGAAGTCAGAAAGACTCGTATTCCTGAATTCATATCTGATCTCAGATATTTACTATCTATGTGACCCTGGGCTAGTCACTTAACCTTGTTTTCCTCAGTTTCTTCATCTAAAAAAATGCGCTGGAGAAGGAAATGGCAAACCACTCCAGTAACTTTAGCAAGAAAATCTCAAATGGGGTTATGAAGAGCTGAATATGACTGAAATGACTCAACAACAACAACAACAACAAGAAATCTTCCTGTTGTCTCCTATAATGAGATGTAAGCTTCTTGAGGACAGGGAATATTTTTTTACTTTTCCTTAGCGTCCCCAGAGATTGACATAGTACCTCCCTTATGGTAGGTGTCTGATACTCGTTGGTTGATTGATTGAGACTATTTATTTAAAAGGAAACTGCTCAGAAAATGAGGGGAGTGGATGAGTCAGGTGCTGAAAAGGAAAAAAAAAAGTAGATTTTCTTACAATTCTACTAATATTCATGAAGTGACAAAACACTTAGAAAGCAGCATCCAACATGTTGATTGAATACCCCAAACATGCACAAATTACACAGAACAAAAGGCAAGAATGAGTTAAATGGATGGAGAGTCTATACTGATGTGGCCACAGATCTAAAGAATTATAAGAATATACATATAGTGGATGTTTTTGGAAAGTGTTCTTTCAGAAGTCAAATTAACTAAATTTTAAAAATGGAATCAAGATATTTGTCTAGTTCTGCCTATTATTGTTTATTAAAGTATAAATATAAACAAGGTAGAGTTGCAGAAAATAGATAGCAATACATTATATATGTATTCCTTTTTCACATGCCTGGAGGCCTAGTCTTGAACAAACTCTACAAATCAAATGCAGTACAACTTTCTCAGAAGGAAAACTACCCCTAAGAATTGTGAGGGGAGCATGTTACACATTCGCTTTCATTACACATTTCCTTCTGCCTACTGAACCAAGCTTATAATTGTTACCACCATCAATATAAAGCATCCCTTATGTACTATTTCAGAGTTTGTACACATCAAGAAACTCTTCTAACCTCAGAAACTCCCTAATCTACAAAACATGCTTTTATTTCATTTTTATATTTGAATAACATTTTATTTTTTCCAATTACATGTAAAAATAATTTTAAACATTCTCTGCTTCCCTCTCTCCCCTCCTCCAAACCCAGATGGTAAGTAATTTGTTATAGGTTTTACATGTGCAGTCATGCAAAACATATTTCCATATTAGTCATGTTGTGAAAGAAGACACAGACCTAAAGGGGAAACATATGAAAAAATAGAGAAAGTGAAAATAATATGCTTTGATTTGCATGCATTCAGACTCCAACAGTTCTTTCTCTGGAGCTGGATAGCATTTTTCATAAGTGCTTCAGAATTGTCTTGGATTATTATATTTAAGTCATTCACGGTTGATCGTCATACAATATTAGTGTCTATGTATACTGTTCTCCTGGTTCTGCTCATTTCACTTTGTATCAATAGAACATGCTTTTAAAAAAGGGTTCTTAAACCACCCTCCTTGGCAAATGTATTTTGAATTAGATGTTCACCTTACCATATCAAATTAAACCGGAAAAAGTCAAAGGGGCAACATTCTAAGCATGACCCTTTTCTGTGACCAGCAACTTTGCTGAAACAAATTCCCAAGTAAGTTTTTTCATAAGCATTATTTTTCACAAATAACGATTTTTCTGGATTTGCATAGCCAGGCTCAGTACTTTGATGTCATCCCCCACTTTGAATGTGATATGGGGCCCCTTATGTTTAATATCATCTCTTTCTAGTCAGACCTTAATATTCAACTCTATTCAAATTGCTAGTTTCTTATCAAATTATTATTTATTACTGAGCTTCAATATCTTAGAGTAATCCAATTATTCACTAATCTCACTATTTCTTCCATCATTGTATCTTTGCATAGATTGCTTCTCACCATTATAATACAAACTCTCTTCATCCCATAATCTCAGGTGTTTAATTTCAGTGTCTTCCTTAATCCTCTGAGTTATTAATACTCGTTCTTACCTTAAATTACATTACACATGTTGCATTTCCTTAGCAAAATCTAAACATGTGAGCTATTCAAAGGCAGGCATGGTACTTTAAACCTTTTTTTGTATCCTCAACATAGTACCTGACACATATTAAGGGTTTTATAAATGCTTGTTAACTGACTACATTTATGAAGAATCAAATGTTTCATTTTTGTCTTTCTATCCCCAACATCTAGCACATTCAAAAAACTGCAGAAAGGTCAAGAGGAATGAGTACTGATCAAGCCAGTTAAGAGATTATCCATTACGTTCAGCAGAACCATTTCAGTACAGTAGCAGGGACACAAACAAAATGTGAAGATTTAAGACATGGGAATTGAATCTAAAAGACATTTTCTAAGAATTTATAAACATAAAAAGATACAGGAAAATGACTTTTAGAGACATCAGAGTAAATGAAAGACCTTGTTTTTTTTTACCCATAGGAAATAGATTGTTTTGGCAAAAATAAAAAACAGAATGAAACAACAAAAATTATGGAATATATTTGTTTCCTAATAAATCAAATGAAATATAAGAATGATTGTGAATTGATCTTTGTCTCACTGTAATCAATCAAGGTACCTCTGTAAATTGATTTGAGAAAGGTAACTGAAATATTTGCTATAGTTCATGGTGATTGGCTATTATAGTAATTTGCCTAGTAAAGCAAATAATTGTTTTATAATTTAATAATCTTGTTAAATCCCTAAACATTGTAAGATGTTATTATGTACCAGGGAATGTGATAGACATTGTAAAGAAAAAAGAAGGTTGTGTGCTCTTTAAAAGCTTACATTCTATTAAAAAAATGCAACATCTAAGTAGCTAAAAGTGTGTGTGTGTGTGTGTGTGTGTGTGTGTATCTGTGTCTGTGTCTTCATGTGTGTAATGATTTGGGCAAGAGAGAGTGACTCTCAACAAGTAAGGGCATCTGGAGTACCTTCCCCCAAAAGGTTTGGTTTGCTACTTCTTATGAAAATCGGACTTTCTTAAAAGAAGCACACCTTTGTCAAGACCTCACTTTCTGCATAAAGTTTTTTTTTTCCTGATACCAGTTCAAAGGAGGACTAACAATATTGCCATATGACTTTTGCCAATGAGGAGAAGGGCCATTCCATCAGTTCTAAAAACTGAATAAAAATTGTTACATAGAAGCTGACAAAAAAAACAAAACTGAACTTGAATCCTACCAGTTTTTGAATTTTAAGCAATGAAAACTTATATTCCAGGTACTGTGATACCTTCTGATAGATATACTACTGCATATTTACAACAGATTTTATTTTTCAGTATTTTAATAAAGTTATTAATACATTACATTGCAGCTCTGATCAAATTTTTTTTAAAGAACTGGTTCCCATTATAGCTATTAAAAAAAATTCAAAAGCGATCTCGTTAAAGAGGGTGATCTTCTCCCCATTTGCTTTGAAAGGTATGCTTGTCTTTTTAAGCTTGTTACCACCAAATTTAACCAATTCTTTAGAACTCTCTATTCATGTAGGAAGTATAACAGATGACTAGGTCAATCTCATAAAAAATAAATTTCAGAAATTAATTGACAGTGGTCTTTTAGGTGTGTCAAAGAACCCGATTAAAACCCAGAGGCAGGCATGTTATATGGTAGGTCTGGCTCATAAAGGTCATTAAATTCTTAATAAAAAAGGCAGGCAAATCTATGTGTGCAAAGCAGCTAGAAATTTTATCTACATGTTTCCCTTTTCTCCAAAAGCTTATTTCTGATGTAATCTGTAATAAGTGAAGTACAATTCAGCTTCAGAAGAAATAAGACAGTTCATTTCAACTAAAAATGACATCTGAAAATGTTACTGCTCTCTTCATACTGGAGACTGAGTTTAAAGCATGGTAGGCTCTAAAATTAAGCGCCATGTGTAACAGTTTCTCTGGTATTAGCCAATACAATAGAGAGAAAGAGACTGATAAGAGTTCTCCAGTGTCAGTTTTAATGGACCTTCTTCTCTCTTGATGCAGACTAAGTTTCATTTATTTTTACAGCAATTGGCTACATCTTTGTGCCTGAATCAAAGGCTCTTGACTGATTCTGTCAAAGTGTAGAGTAATAAGGAATAATAACAACCAAAAGCTAGAAGTCAATAATGATCTGTTTGTAGTCAGCTCAAAACAGGAGTAGGGGAAATAAGGTATAGTGTGAACTTAGTTTATAATTAAAATGCAAGTTTGCTTTGAGAATAATAATGCTCCTACTCTGAAATGCAAGTTGCTTCCCATGTTTCATTTTGATTTTTGTCTCATTAATAAGAAATTATTAATGACTCCTTGAGTCTTTACTATGAGGTCAGAATTGAGAAGAAATATTACTATGGATTGTTACTCCATATGCCAGCAAGAAAATTGAAATGTTCTTTCTTTTATTATCTAATCAATCTTAATTTTTAAAGCATCTATACAGCACAAAATTTTATTTTGCAATACATTCAGAATGGCTCAACTGTCTAAAGGAGGTATCACAAGATTAAGAAAGAAGTCTTAAAAAACCAAAGCCAATCCTAATTTACAAAACATATGACATTCAGCATTTGAGACAAAGGTATCAAGATGTTAGATGTCACCTCTGAAAGAATAGGCATCAATGCTGGAGATTCTTTGCTTTCACAACTAAGAGGCATTGGTAGACCCTTCACCTGCTCCTACATCAATTACAGTGTCTTTCCCTCTCCCACTTAATTGTTCAACTTTCTGTCTTTCACCAATATATACTAGACATTTCTGTTTTCCATTATCCTAATCATGTGTGTTTTATCATTTGCTCCCTTACTAATGTTATGGAAATATTTCCCATTTTTCTTCTCATACAGTTGACATCCCTGCTCCTCCTACGTTCCTCAAATGGTAGAGATTGAAATGATACAGATTGACATAAGCCAACAAAAGGGTAATAGATGAGAAAGATGGGTAAGGTCACATGCTACAATCTTTAAAGGTAATAACCCCTTCAATCAGGTAATACCTAAAATTACAAGGTTAAAATGATAATTAACTAATTTAATTGATTATCAATCAAATAGTTTGACAGAATGCCTCTCTCTGATAGCAAAAAGTCCCATGGCTTCTGAAAATTGTTTTCAATGAGTTTTTCAGACCATAAATCCATTTCAGTCATTTGAAAAAAAAACTCTCTTGAACCACACACAGTCATTTATTCTTCATCATATAAGTTATTATTTTATTTTTAACTTTGAGACTTGGTATAGCTATATGCCTTGGTTCAGGTACCAATGGAGATCAGAGTCAATGCATATTTCATGAGTAGAAAAAAAAACATACCAGGTTGTCACCAACATTTTGGCAATGACCCTTCCTGCTGGAGCTTGAATGAGAGGTACACAGCCTTTTAATAGGTCCTTTCAGATTATCTCCAAATAAATAGATACATACATGTGTGTACATACATACATGCATGCATGTGTACATGTATATCCATGTTGATATGTATGCATGGATGCAGAAAAACAGAGAGATTGAGAGAGGAGACAGGGAGAGGAGAAGAGAGGAGAGACATAGAGAGAGAGAGAGAGACAGACAGACAGACAGAGACAGAGAGAGAGAGAGAGAGAGAGAGAGAGAATTAGATCCTTGACAAAGCAGCGAAAATGTTCAACTTTCCTTGCTCCTAACACTTAATATCTGGCACATAAGAAGGCCTTATTTATTTACTCACTGACCTGACTGATCTACCATTTTTGAAATCTACCACTTGAGCAACTTTTGAGAATCAAGAATCACCTCAATGTCATCATGACGTCTGAGAGTACAAAGGAAGTGAAGTTTGTTTGCAGTGATTTTCTTTTTCAGTTCACACCTAGATAGAGGTATAATGGTACAACTCTGAATGAAATTAATTCAAAGTATAGGATCATAGAAACAATCCCAGTAGTGACATGATGGTAACTGATGTTGCCACAATCAGAGAAACAGGACAGAGTGAGGTATGTGGGAGTTGACAAACATAAACAATACCTGCTACCTTGAACCCTGAGAGGGTATGTGAGTGCCTATAGATAAAATATGAAAGCTGGATTAGCCCAGTCATCTAGATTGTTGTTCCCTGAAATTGTTTTTATATTATGGCAGTAAGAAAGGCTACATTAGTAAGAGGGACCCAAAAAGAACCATGTGACAACTCTTTCTTCTCTTATGTGTGTGTGTGTGTGTGTGTGTGTGTGTGTGTGTGTGTGTGCATGTGCATGTGTGTGTGCATGTGCACATGCATCCCTGAAGAATGTCCTTGGTCTTTGGGTTTTGCTGTAAGTTGCTTGATGTCTCAGGCAAAGAAACAGACAATGATTACTCTGTGACAAGGTCAATAGCAAATGTATCCTTGCTATCCTTTAAATTTTTCCCTATTCTCTAAGAGGTACATAGGAAGTACCAGAAAATGTTAAACAAGTAGCTCTCTTGGGACAAGGAGGAAGGGAATATGCATGACACATTTTTCAGCTTAATCTGTATTATTAACATCACCTCCGTAACTTTCATAAGTCTCAACAATCAACAAAGCAATACATCAAGTCTTGATTTATATTATTTTACCAATTTCCAAGGTGTAAGTACATTGAAAATTTAACAATTGACTCTATAAACCTGGTTCCAACATTCTCTTGGACTTCAATATTAAAGGTTGTAGGAACTTTACATGAAGTCGTCATGGGACCCTACAGAAATAGTTTAGAGGATTTGTTGAGTTCTTTTTTGTGGAAAAAAATACATGTTGAGAAAGAACCAAAACATGCTTTGCCAAATTAGTCATAGGCAATACATATTTTTTAAATTTCAATTGGAGTGACATGGAACTTAAACATTTGATGTCAAATCAAGTTCACCCATGTTATAATCAGAACAAATGCATTTAAATATAAGAAACAATAATATTAGGTTTTGTTGTGTATTACCTTCAAAACCCCTACTTATAATTTTTGAAAGGGCTAGGGTGAAATGGCAAGCAAAGTAGTACTTTGCTCTTCTTTAGGTATTCAAGTGCCTTTGAGCTTCACCTTTGATTGCATCAAGAGTGTTGGAAACAGCATACATTCTGTTGCCCTTAATAGGCCAAAGGGGATTTGAAGACCTTCCTGCCCTTAATAGGCCTAATATAATCACATGGAGCCTACTGTTGGAGGGGCTTGCCAAAAGAGTGAACAGAAAGGGTGGAATGGGCAGGAGTAGAGCAGAGAAAAGCTCAAGCAGAGCTGGAGCAGGCTGAGCTAAAAGAGAGAATGTTTGTAACCCTGGCACTCTGTCTATTTTTCTGTCTGTTGTTCTGTGGTGATGTTACTTTGTCAGACAGAAGCATTCTATCTGTTGATTTGTGTACTTTGTCAGACAGAAGCACTATGTTTGTTGATTTGTGTTGATTTCTCAGACAAAAAGTAAATTGAGATGATAGGGCTGGTAATGTGTGTAAATATTGTAGCTCTGTTAAGCTTAATGTGTGTAAATATTGTTCTATCTTTGTTAAGCTTAATATGTGTAAATATCATTGTAGCCCCATCTTCCTAGAAACAGAAACTGCAAAGGGTTTGGAGTGTAGCAGTCCCTGTGAATTGAGGTATGGAATAGGAGTGGAGAACTGCCTATGCATGAATCCAGGCAAGAGTTGAGTGAATTCAGGCAACACCTGGGAGCAGTCAGCCCATAGAAGAGGAGTGGTGGGGTTTTGAAGTCAGCCTCAAGTCAAGATGAAAGAGGACTTTACTTGAATACTTTGCGTTGACTGATGATAGCGTAACTTACTGTGACCTAAAGGTAGATGTTTTTCATACTTTTTGCTACCCTCTTAAGGATGATTGGAAGCCAACCTCGAGTCAAGATGAAAGAGGACTTTACTTGAATACTCTGTATCGATTGAGTAGATTGTAACTTAATGAATGACATGTTTTGTTTAAGGCTATGTGACCAAATTAGTAATAAGTTGATATATGATGCTGCTGTGAAAGTTACACTTTAGTTTCTTGAATGTTATGCTTCAGCTTATTGCTGAATGAATAGAGAATTCACTATATTATCCCATTATATCCTTAAAGTTATTCACAGTAGTTCTTAGTTGGCTTTACATAGGATCTAGGCTAGCCTTAATAAAGAAGGAAGGATGGAAGGAAGGAAGAAGGAAGAAAGGAAAGAAGAAAGGAAGGAAGGAAGGAAGGAAGGAAGGAAGGAAAGATGGAAAAAATTTAAGGACTGATTATTTTTCCAGAAGAATATTCATGGAGTCCAATCAAAGGGTCTATGAATGATTTAAGCATCCTGCTTTATTTGTATTTTTTTCATATATTCAAGAGTCTATGAGATAATATGCAATAAAAATTTAAAATGTAATATATGATCAATTCAAAATAGAGGAAATGCTTTTTGAATGGATTATACATATATTAGCAAAATGCTGTGGTACTATATGTCTGTGGAATGAAACATATCACAAGTTAAAAATGCAATTTGATATTGATTAGCATAGGCAATCTTGTTTCTTGATTTTTTACCTGCAATTTAAAGCCTTTTTTGCTAGATGGGAATAGTGTATATATTTATTAAAAAAGACAGTAAAAATAACTGTTGCATAAGTATTCCTGTGTCAGACATGGATTAGATGATCACCAAGATCTTTCCAAATTCTGAATTTTCTTCCAAGTTTAGTTCAAGTTCCCTCTCTTACATCAAATCTTTTTGATCCCTATGCCTTCCTACTCTTGCTTCCATCTCAATATCACCTTGAAATTACTTCGTAAATATTGTTGCCTAAGAACCTAAATTCCTTGAAGGTAAGGACTGTCTTTTATTATTGTATCTATTGTATTAGGCACAAACACAGTGCCTAGAACAGTGCCTGGCACATAACAAGTTTAATAAAGGCTTCTTAATTGATTAATACAATTGATTAATACAAAGAATATACAAAGTGTAGGCCTTGTTTCAAAGTCCAGTGAACAAAGATAGGGAAAGTTGTAATACTGTGTGTGGAATAATCTACTTCCCCTGGAATCTCAGCTTACTCATGTCAACATCCATTCAACATTCATCCTATCTTCATCTGTTTTAGTTCCAGATCTTCATGCCCCACATATCTACCTGTCTGGCAATCAACTACAGCAACTTGGCTTGGCTCAGAGTTCTTAGGTTCTGGCTTAACAGTCATTGCCTCCATTCTTCCCACTGCCACCCACCACCATGACTTGGACACTCCTCCTGTCCCCAGGTGTGACTTAGTTTCTTCCCTCCAGAAATTCTTGTTCTACTACAATCAACAGACCCAGAACTTGGGACAATGTGTCTTTTCCTATCATTGTCTGCTCACTATCCCACTAATACAAGTTATCACAATTATCATTATAAATTCAAAACTTAGGGAAACAATAATGTCAGCCTTTGTTAAATGCCACTGGCTTTATAAATTTTCCCTTCAATTTTTATTTTTAAAACACAATATTTTGTTGATTATACTGACTGCATTATAATGTTGTAGAAATGCACTTTTCAGATGTTCTTCCAAAATCAGCTTCTCTAAGAAAATATAGCCATTGGCTTTTTCAAGGAGTAGAATATATGTCTAATCATTTTAATTTTTATAATTCACAAGATCTGTTTTTCAGCTGCTATTTTCTGCTCTGATAATTCAAACTTTTAAATGGAAAATTTAGAACAATATTCATGTAATGTTCCTTATCTTATAAGTACTTTACCAACATTAGCTAGTTAATTTGGGGGGAGCTAGTCCATAGTTTGATTTCATCTGGGGATATGGAGGAGATAAAATAAAAAATCAACAGTGAACCAATCACTTAGAAGAAATTGGAAATTTTTCCAATGGAATTTTTTTTAAATCAATCATTTATATTTTTTGAAGACAAATTATTTGCAAGTACATAAAGGAACAGCTTTAAAAAAAAACTATTCATTTGGCAGCTAAGAGATTCAGTAGATAGAGTTCTGAACCTGGAGGCAAAAAGGTCTGAGTTCAATACTGCCTCATATTCTTACTATCTGTCCAACTCATTTCACCTCTGTTTTAATCAACTCTTCATCTGTAGGACAGCACCTGCCTTCCAAGGTTTTTGTGAGGATAAAAAAAGGACAAAAACTCTTTCCAAGAGTCCCCAAAATATTTTATATATTTTACATATAAAAGAGCTTTCAGATACATATATACACACATATACAACTATATGTAATATGACTTTAATTTATAAATGGCAAAATTCTTTTTTTTCCATTGCTTTTAGTGTCCTCTAAGTGTGATTTTTAAGTCACAGTTCTTTTATTTTATTAACACACGACCTCCTTCCAAGATCTCAAATGCTTTGAGAGGTTAGCTAACTTGCCCTGGTCATCCTGACTCCAAGCTTAACTCTGTTTCTTTTCACTCCCCATTGCTGTCTCTCATTTCTTTCTCTCTGTCTTTGTGGTTCTTCTGTCTTACATCTATGTCTCTGTGAAACTCTGTGACACTCATCTCTTTGTTCTTGATTTCGTTCTTTCTGTTTTGTTTCTGTCTCTGTCTCTGTCTTTTTCTGAGTTTATGTTTGTCTTTCCCTTTCTGAGTCTCTCCCCATTCTTTCACTCAGTAAGTTTGTGCTGTGAATTTGGAATTTGATATTTCATTGACAACTTTTGTTGTGTATCGAGTACTTCAAGCTATTCACAAATTTAGCATGGAGGACTTCTATATGCCTTAGTACCTATAGGATTTTCAGCTACTTTAATATTTATAAAATAATTCTTTAAATATGGTCAAGTGTCTGCATAGTCTCTCAGCACCAAAGAACTGAAAAATAAATATTTGAAGCTTTTCAGGTTAACAGATAATAAACTATTAACTAAAAAATTCAAGTCTGCTATAGTTCTGCTTTCAAAAAGAGAGAAAATTATCTAGCATTCATTTACAAAGATAATACTATTGACCATTAGTTAGACATGAAATTTGTGATGATTTACTCAGCAGCAATGATGAATTTGCACTCAAAAGTAAATGTAGACTCTTTTACCCAGCTCTCAGTCTCATCAATCTCATCTTTATTTTATTTTTTTTGAGCTGACTGACTTTGCTTAAGATTGTAGTCTCCCTGGGTGCAATGATTTTTCTCTAAGCAAAGATAACTAGCAGATATGACCATTGAATTCATGACTCCAGACTCATTAGTGCCATGTTCCAGCAGAAAAATAAAGATGTGACATATATTTTGGAAGGGTCCTAACTTTTGATTTGCATATATGATAAACCAGGAATGTACTACTTAATTCTTACTTCTCCAATCTTATACACATTTTAATGAAAACAAAAATCACTCCAGCAACAATACCTCTTTATAAAAACTCCTGTAAACATGCTGTATTTTCCTATGCCAATCAACATGTAATTAGATTATATAAAATTATTTTAAAATATCCTCCCCAACATGTGCAAAGACAATATCCTGTCACCTTACATGTACAAAGATGAAATAAAGTTCCACTAAGTGATATGTGTGTGTAATGGTAATGGGAATTTAAAGATCTTCTCTTTCTCCCTTGATAGGCTTAAATGAATTTGAGGACCTTTTCTGATTTGAAAATAAACTCTGTCCCCTAATAGGCTAAATGTGGTCATACAGAACCTGTGGTGAGAGGCTTGATTTTCAGGAAGGTATAACTTTTGTTACTTTTCAGTCAAGTGGGTCAGGAGGGTTGGGATGTTCTCTGACCCTGGAGAAGGTTATATATACCTCTGAGGTGAGGTTTTGCTTTGGGGATCACTTTGGGAAGGGTTGTGTGATTTGGCCAGATGAGACTCTGGGCAGCTGTTGAGTCCCCTAGCTTTGAAAATCCAGATGTTAGTGCTTCTCTCTCCAGCAACTAACTGTATGTCTATGATGCTCAGACAGCTAGAAGCCCTGCCTGTTGAATTATGATATTTTCTATATATTTTTTATCTGCTTGTAACTTCTGTTTGTATTCTCTGCAGCTCAGGGTGCTGACTTTTCCCCCTGAACTAGGTAAATGATATATATTTGACTAAGGTAAGATTGTTAACCCCTTTTTAAGTTGCTTTTCTTTAGAAAAGCAGATCAAAGAACCTGTGAATCCTGGGTATACTAGGGTGCTTACTGCAACAGCATGGCAAAGTTGTAGAGAATGACTGATTTAAAAGGGGGGGGGGGAAACAAATATTTTGACATGTTAGATTTAAAGTCACAATGGAACTTAGGGATTCTATTGTCTAACATTTTTATTTTACAGATAAAGAACCTGAGGCCCTCAAAAGTTAAAAGACTTGTTCAAGGTCACAAAGGCAGCACAGCAAGCATTCAAACCAAAAATTTTGACTGCAAAGCCTGAATTCTTTCCCTGACTCCACATTGCCTGTCTTTGATTTGTCCATGGTGTGTAACACTTAGTTTCAGATAAGTATGTATTTAAAGCTATGTTCTAGTAGGACTCTAGGGATTTCCTCCCCCCCCCCCATAAACTAGATATGCATTTTCTGAATTAATGGATGCAAAATGTAGTGCTCTCATCACTGAAAAAATATCAGCTGTTCTTCCCCCTATTGCTGTCATAAGACTGTAAATAGTATTCTGGTAAGCAGCTAGTATATTCTTTCATATTATATCCTATGGAATTCAAATGAACAAGCTCTTCCAAGAAGAGCCCCCCTTACTCAATTTCACTCTGTGCCAGTATCAGATTTAGTCCTCTAGGGGGAGTCCCCAATAGTAATCAGTACTCAACCGAGGAGTTCAGTAGAAAAGATGTATCACCCTCTTCAAGCTACCAATCACAAAATTCAAATAGGTATTTTGCATTTTTCATTTATGACTAAAAGACAAATGTTGAAGGAAGAAGACTAAATGAAGTGGGGTGTGTTATTCAGTGCAATGTGCTGAGAGGACACAGAAGCTCATCATCCTGATAAGCTTAGCCAGGCTCTAGCTTTTGATTGGTTTATTGCTCCATTTTCAGGGGTGGGGGAGCTGATAACAATGCTGTCAACAAACTCTTAAATGGTTACAGATCCTTGAATTGACACTGAGTCCAAACTTGAATGGATTTGGACAGAACACAGCAAGATAAGTTTTGCCCCAGTCTTTCTTTCAGGGACTCAGATGATGCTATCAATAAAAATGGAATTTTCTATTTTAGCACATGTAAAGAGTTTCCTGATAATAATGTTTGCTTATGAAGGTCAGGTAGATTTACAAATACAATACGAAAATAAATTATTCCTTTTTATTCTTTTCCTTCCTCAGGCCTAGTAATAGCTTTAATTTTCTGTTTCTCTTTTGAATGTATTTACAAAAGTTTCATCATCTAGAGATGAGACTACTGCTGAAGAGTTGTTTCCTTAAAGACTCATTTTAAGCAGCACCTACACCACAAGCTTCCCCCGACCCCCTTTATTCCTTCAGCATGGTTAATCTTCAAATCACCTTGCTTTTATTTTGGATATATCGTGTATGTGTACACATATATACACATTTGTGTACATATATACATTTTAATCATATACCCATTGAGGGCAGAAACTATCTAGTTTACATTTTTGTATCCCCAACACAGTTCCTGGCATTAAGGAGACATTTGATGAAAGTGTACTAATTAATTAATTGATTGAACTTTACTTAGCTAGGCTGCTCTATGGAAAGCAGACATAACCTGATTTGGGGACTGTATTCAACCCCAAGAAATCCTATAATATAGGAATAGTAATTCTGGAAGGGAGAGAAAACACAAAATGGATACCTTTCCCAATCACTGGTTAAATAGAAAATCAGTGTTACGAAAGAAAATAGAACCTGGTAGCTGGGTCCAGTGTACATAAGCACATTTTTATGCTCAGCAATACAGTTTTGATACCATTTGAAGGTCACAGGCAGTGCCAAGATGTTACAGGAAAAGCACATCTAAGTTGAATGGAATCATCACTGAGGAAGTAACAGCAAAATCATTAAGCCTCTTCTTACTTGCTACAATTGTATAGAAAAGAAGGATGTTACAGAACTGCTTCCTTCAATTTGTGTTATTAGGAAGTGTTTGTGGAGGAGAAAAGAGGAATTGTACTGAGATTGCATTAAAAATATAGTAATAAATAAAAATTTTACAGTCTGTAACACTTGATAAGACCAGAGGATGCAGAAACAAAATAGATATTGTCTGAAGGGAGCCAAGAAGAATATTACATAATTATAAAATTTATGCCTGGGGTACCAAAGAGTCAAGTGACTTGCCAATATATGTCAAAGGCAAGACTTGGACTGAGTTCCTTTGAACTCTAAGGCTAGCTCATTATCCACTATACCCCAGAATCTCTAAGGAAATTCTTTAGTATTACCATTTGCAGATTAAGGGCCAAACTAAGCACCTAAGTGGTATA
Source organism: Pseudochirops cupreus (assembly GCA_028627135.1). Classification (NCBI taxonomy): domain Eukaryota; kingdom Metazoa; phylum Chordata; class Mammalia; order Diprotodontia; family Pseudocheiridae; genus Pseudochirops; species Pseudochirops cupreus. Next base: position 144,908,876 of record CM053583.1, read on the forward strand.
GCTATATATAGGAGGTATATATAGATGCCATAGCTGTATAGGAGGGTTTTACTTGGAGTCAGTCGAACTGAACTCAGATCATATCTCAGATGTTTACCACCTGCATTATCCTGGTCAAATCTCCCAATTTCTTTCAGATTGTTTCCTAAACTGTGAAATAGATATACCAGCCTCATAGGTTATTGTAAGGATCAAATAAGATATTCTATGTAAAGGACTTTGAAAAACTCAAACTATGATGCTAGCTATTTGTGTTATTTTAAATTTAATTTTCATCTTTAATTAAGGAAATTTCTTTACCAGGAGTTTCCTACACCAACTAAATGAAATGGCTGCTGCAAGGATATAT
>CM053583.1:144909724-144961685 GCA_028627135.1 Pseudochirops cupreus
TTTTAGAGGAGATATTTCACATTGCCCTCTATTTTTTCATTTGTTTCGATTTGGTTGATAGTATCTTGATTTCTCATGAAGTCATTTGCTTCCATTTGCTCCACTCTAATTTTGACGGAATTATTCTCTTCAGAGTGCTTTTGAGATTCTTTCTCCATCTGGCAAAGGCGACTTTTTAAGGCATTCTTCTCCTCATTGGCTTTTTGGGCCTCTTTTGTCATTTGACTTAATCTATTTTTTATGGTTTTGATTTCTTCAGTTATATTACTGACTCTCTTTTCATGATTTTCTTGCAATATTCTTATTTCTCTTCCCAATTTTTCTTCCACTTCTCTTATTTGGTTTTGAAAATCCTTCTTTAGCTCATCTCTAGCTTTAAGGCAATCTTCATGTTTTTGGAACACCCTGGTTGGGGAGCTCTGGCTTTGCTATCCTGCAGCTCTCTGCCTTGGTCCTTCTTTTCTTCAAAGAAGGAATCTAGGTTTTGTTTGCTGTTCTTACCCTGCTTCTTATGCTTATTCTTACTCATGATTGGTCAGTCTGTGATTTTTTTTTTAATCTCTGTGGGGCTCTTCTTCCAGAAGGGAAAGCTCTGTCCCAAATTGCTGGGGTCCTCCCAGATGCCGTAGCCCTCAGGAAGGTGCTGGGTCCCTTTCCCACTTCTGGCTCACTGGATAAAGAAGACTCACAGGACCAAAGCCCAAGACCGCGATCTGGATCCAGGTCACTCAACAGGAGAGCACTTGGCCTCTGAATGACTGCTTAGTCTCCCTGCAGTCTGCAGGCTGAGGGCACACAAGCTGTAGTGCAGAGGTGGGTGCAAAACCTCTGTCTTTTGCTTTCCCACCCTGGAGGAGTTTCGGCCAGACCACTTTTCTCCCAGACCTCGCAATTCCCACTGATCTAGTTCTGAACACTTGCTGCAGCTGCTGCTAATCCGCTCACCCGAGGCTCCTTGGCTCCTCTTGTCCAGCCGCCCCCGGGGCTTAGCCAGGGCTTCAGGCCAGGCTGGTTTCAGTTCCCAGTGCTGATATGGTTCCTCATAGCCCAGCTGACTTTAGTGGAAAGTGTATTTGTGTGCGTTTTGGAGTTCTAGGATAAATTTAGAGTCATATTTTATGGGTATTTTGGGGTGGCTATATGAGAGCTGTGATATGTTGCTGCTCCTATGCCGCCATCTTGGCTCCGCCCCCTTCAGTATTCTTTGCATTTTCATAGAGTTGTGCTCTGTTGGGTCTCTTCTTATGTCTACCATTACTCTTCAGTCTCCTTTGCTGGATCTTCATCTATTTCATGCCCTACCAATGGTTGGTATCCCTCAGTGCTTTGTACTGATCCCATTTCTCTCTTCCATCTACATTATCTCACTTCGTGATATTATCAACTCCCATGTAGAAAGTTATCATCTCAGTGCAGGTGATTACCAGATCTATTTATCCATCGCTGGTCATTCTCCTGAACTAAAATTCTGTATCATTAATGTCACCTATTGACTTACTGTAATGAGAGTGGGAATTTTAAGATCTTCTTTGCCCCTTAATAGATCTAGGGGGGAGTTTGAAGAACTCCCCTGCTTTGAAAGTAAACTCAGCGCCCTAATAGGATGAATGTACTCACATGGAGCCTGTGATATTGGGAATTTGCTGAAGGGTGCTGCAGAGCCCACAGGAAGCTGGTTAAGAGTTAGGTGGTTGGGGGTAGGGGAGCTCAGGCAAGGAGATAGAGAGTTTTGTGATTAAATACTGATCTTGTATTGGTTTGTGGGGAGGCAAGGCTCTTAGTGTTATTATCATTTCTGAATATCTTTGTTACTTTGATGGAATTGGCTTGCTCATTTGGGGATTCAGTTTTCTGGTATCTAAATAAATGTTTTAATTCAGTTCTCTACCTGGAGAGTTTGGCATATTGTGTGACTGAACATAATATGATACCTAAAGTCCCAGTCTTTATTGTGACTGTGGGTGCTGTAATATTGCATTGGTGCTACACCTACCCAAACAACACATCCAAAAATAGAACTCATTATCTCTCCCCCAAACCTATTTTTTTCATATTGTCAAGGGCACCACTCCCAGTTGTCAAATGCCTCTTAGTTTTCCTTTGAGTCTTAGCTCAGGATCCAAGATCCAACTTCTGCAGGAGAAGGCCTTTCATCTACCTCGTATTTACCTGGTCATTTTTATATTTGTCTCTGCCTTTTATTTGAAGTCAGGGTCTATTTTTACCTTTTTTGTCTACTGATCACTTAGGAAAGTGTCTAACATATTATAAATGAAATGCTTGTAGACTGATTCACTGACTAACCTAATCTGAACACAATTTAAGATAGATTATTGGCAACATGTCAGTATTTTAGGCATTTTATAAACTTAAACTTCTTGTGTGTGGAAGAGAATTAAAAAAAAAAACTGTATATAGCATCAAGGTTGAGATGAATGCCTATCAGCATCCACCTTAATACATTTTAAGAAAAATAAAATAATCCCTATAATAATGATCTTAAAGTAGCATGATGTGAAGCCAATCATGGCAGCTCTCCTGAGAATTGCTGCTGTGAATAACTTTAAGGGTTTAATTACATAGTATAATGAACTCCCTACTTATTGAGCAAAAAACTAAAGCATAGGATTCATGACAACATACCATAATAATTTATTACTCACATGGTCACATAGTCTTAAACAAAACATATCACTTAGTGTATCTTATAGTCATCTTTAAGGGGTACCGGAAAATACAAGCATCATCCATTCCTAGTTGTTGAGGGCCAAATCCAGGTAGGCAGGTGGAAGCAGTCAGCCTCTTTCAGCTGCTCCCAGGCCAACCAGATGGGGGGAACAGAGCATCCTGAGTTCTTACTGACCATGATAATAGTGACACAAGGGAACTAAGTACTAGGGAATGTACAGCCCATCCAGTGTGAAATGGGAACAACAGATAAAGTGTGGGCATCATAGCCTTCAAGATTTGCCTGGCATCATGGAATTAAACAAAGCAGTAATGGGAAACACAGTGCCTGATAGTTACCTTCTTTGTCTCATTGTTCTATAAAAACTTTGCTATTGTATCAATAAATGGACTTCTATCCTAAAATACCCACCTGGCCCGGTTTATCTCACATCTCTAATCACACCTGATGCTGGCATCAGGTAGCCCTGGCAAAACCTAGTTACAGTCTCCTCAATCAATCCAGAGTATCCAAGAAATGTCCTCTTTCATCTTGACATGAAGCTGGCTTCCAAATGCCACAACTCCTTCTCCATGAACTGACTGATCCTAACTCTTTCCTGGATTCACATACAGGCAGCTCTCTGTTTCTGTTCAATATCTTAGCTCACAGGAACTGCTCCACTCCAAGGTCTTCACAGTTTCTGTTTCTAGGATAACAAAACTTAACAGGGCTGCAACAATATTTACACTCATTAGCAGTGCTATCCTTTCAATTAACTTTCTGTCTGAGAAACCAGTACAGAACAACAGACAAAGTTTCTGTCTGAGGAATCAACACTGATCAACAGAAAGGGCTTCTGTCTGAGAAATTAACACAGAGCAACAGACAGGGCTTCTGTCTGAGAAATTGACACAGAACAACGGACAAGATTTCTGTTTGAGAAAGTAACATAGATGAACAGACAGAGCACCAACATTACAAACATTCTCTCTCACCTCTGTTTGCTTTCTGCTCTTCCCTTGCTTTTCTCTGCTCCACTCCTTATGGCTCCACCCTTTTGGCAAGCTCATCACACAGTGGGCTGCCATGTGATTACATTCAGTCTATTAAAGGGTAGGGGAGATCTTTAAATCCCCTTAGGCCTATTAAGAGCAATACAATGTATATTGTTTCCAGTCAAAGACTCTTGATCCAATCAAAAGTCAGGCTCTAATATACTTGATTAGTTAAAACTCAAACCAGAAACATAGCAAAAACTCCTAATTTGCTTGCTGTCACGTATGGTAATATCCTGCATATTCAAATAGCGAATTTGCAATTATCTTAGACTATTGTTAGAATATATAAAAAAATTCTAGAGAAATATATTCAATGAGCATTATTGAATTGAATAGATCAACAATCCTCAAAATTAGAAGTGAATAGGTAAAGTAGAATGTGAATTTACTCGCAAAATTCATCACTAGTATCTGGCTTGATTCTGTGTCCCCCTTCCAAACTACCCTGACTTTAGGTATAGAGGAGAAAGGTTGAATGGTTTATAAACCATGAATCTTTGATTTTATGAAAATTTCAGTACATATTAATTATGTGAAATTGATCTTAGGGAGCTATTCGTTGGAGCAAACTATGGCAAAAGGTTGCAATATCTGGGTTCACAATTATTTTCACCATAAACTATCCATAAATTACCCTGTAGCAAGGCATATACTTTTCTTATTCTGGCTAGGCACCTATACTATCCTGTTTTGGGAAAAATATTTAAAGGCAACTACTTCAAATAGTGTTTCCTTGATATTCCCCCAAGTGGAATGCATCCTTTTTGTAGAATATAAGTTCGTTGAAGGCAAAGGCTATTTAATATTTGTCTTTGTAGTCCATCTACAATAACCATTCATATAACAAACTTTAAAAATAATTACTTATTGAATAATAAGTAAGTAAGATTAATCTCTAACCAATATTCTAATATTAAAGCAAGTAAGAACCTTAAAGCTCACCTAGCTCTTCTGAGCAAATTTAGCCCTAAGCATGGAATTAACATCTTTGTATGCCCTGCAATTTCCTAAGTAGGTGTTTTATGTGAGGCACAAAATAGAGAAGATATTCCTGTTGTTCAGGCATGTCTGACTCTTTGTGACCCCTATGAGCCATAGCACACCAATACTCTATCTGGGGTTTTCTTCACAAAGATATTACAATGGTTTCCCATTTCCTTCTCCAGCAGATTAAAACAGAGGTTGAATGATTTACCGAGAGTCACACAGCTAGGACATTTGAGAAGAGCTACTTATTATTTGATTCTTTCAACTCAAAATTCCTTGACATTATCTCTAATTCTTTGCTTTTCTGCAGTCTTTTTTCCATTTTTTTTGTCTTTGTTAATTTGTTTGTTTACTTTTAGTTTACAAGATTCAGTTCAAAAATCCCTTGAGGTTTAACTTTTCTCCCTCTCTCTCTCCTTCCCCCTCACCATGGTGGCACACAATCAAGTATAGTATCTGTGAATACTTTCACATTAGACATTAGTCAGGTTATAAAGAAGGATTGTAATGGATGGAATGAACAATGAGAAGAGGAAACAAAACCAAACAAGGAAAAGAAAGAGAGCCCAATTGATGAGCATCCCCTTAATTTCCAATTCTTTGCCACCACATAAAGAGATACTATAAATATTTTCTTACATATGGGTCTTCCCCCCACTCCTATGATATCTTTGGATACAACCCTAGAAGTGGTATTGCTAGGTCAAAGGGTGTGAAATTATTTGTAGCCCTTTGGGCATAGTTCCAAATGCTCTCCAGAATGTTAGAATAAGTTCACAACTCCACCAACAATGCATTAGTGTTCTAATTTTTCCACATCCTCTCCAGCATTTGTCATTTTCCTGTTTGGTCATCTTGGCCAATCTGACCAGTGAGATGTGGTACCTCTGAGTTTTGATTTGCATTTCTCTAATCAATAGTGATTTAGAGCATTTTTCACATGCTTATAGATAGCTTTAATTTCTTTTGACCACCTCCTCTCTCAATAGTCCTTCCCTGTGACACTCCTCTTTACCTACCCTTTCCCCTTACTGCTATTTCTGTCTCTTCTAACCACCCTGCCCCTTTTTATCCCTCTTTTACCCCTTCTACTGCCTGTAGGACAACAATGGATTTTTATGCTTATCAGAGTATTCTCTCTTTGACCCCAAGCCAACGAGAGTCAGTTTCATATAATGCCCCTCTTTCTCCCTCCTTTCCCTCTATTATAATGAGTTTTTGTGTATTTTCATGTTAGAAACTTAAACTTAACTGATTATGTTGATTCCTCTTTGAACCGGAACCAATGAGAATAAATTTCATATGATGTCCATTTCCCTGCCTCCTTTCCCCTCTACTATATTATGTTTTTATGCCTCTTTGTGTGGCATAATTTACCTTTCTCTGTCTCATCCTTTCCTTTTCTCCCATTACAGCCCCTTTGAACCCCTTAGCATGTTTTTTTTTTAATTATCAGATTAGATCATTTATACCCTTCCCTTCTATCTATGTATATCCTTTTAAAATGTTGTGATAATTATATCAATTTCAATATTTACAGGTATCAGCTTCTCATATATGGATGTAAACAGTCAACTGTTATTGAATCCCAAGTTATGTGTGTGTGTGCTTGTGTGTGTGTGTGTGTTTGTGTTTTCCTTGTTTACCTTTCTATGTCTTTCTTCAGTCTTATAGTTGGAGATCAAATCTTCCTTTGAGATCTGGCTTTTTCATCTGGAAATTCTGTAAGTCCCTTATTTCATTAAATGGCCATCTCCTTGCCTGAAAAATTATGCTTAGTTTTGTTGGGTAGTTGATTCTTGGTTGCAGTTCTAGCTCTTTTGCCTTACAAAATATTAAATTCCAATCCCTCCAATCTTTTTAATGTAGAAGCTGATAGGTCCTGTGTAATCCTGACTGTAGTGCCACAATATTTGAATTGTTTCTTTTTGGTTGCTTATAGTATACTCCCCTTTGCCTTATAGTTCTGGAATTTGGGTACTATATTTCTTGGAGTTTCCAATTTGGCATCTCTTTCAGGAGAAGTCTGGTGAATTCTTTTGATAACTATTTTACCCTCTGATTCTAGGACTTCAGGACAGTATTCTTTGACAATCCCTTGATGAAGGTTGTCCAGGTTGCTTTTTTCATCATGGCTTTCTGGTAGACCAATAATTCTTATTCTATCTGTCCTGGATCTGTTCTCCAGGTGAGTTGCTTTCCCAGTGAGATATTTTACACTTTCTTCTGATTTTTCAATCTTCTTGTTTTATTTGACTTACTCTTGATGCATCACAGTGTCCGTAGTTTCAATTTGACTGATTCTAATATTTAGTGAATTATTTTCCATGGTTACTTTTTGAATCTCCTTTTTCATATGTTCAGTTTTCATTTTTAGGGAGGTATTTTCTCCAGTTAGATTTTGAAACTCCTGTCCCAGTTCTCAAATTTTACTTTTTAAAGATTTGTTTTCTTCAGTGAGATATTTTTTCCAATTTTGTCACTGTAGATTTAAATTTATCTTTTACCTCTCTAATTTGGCTTTTATCATCTTTCTTGAAGTCCACCAAGAATGCTTTTTGGGCTTGAGAGCAGTTCATTTTTTCTTCTGTGGTCTCAGGTGTGAGTATAGAATCCATATTGTCCTCTGTATTTGATTGTTTTTGCTTGCTATAATAAGATTGGATCTATTTTCTTGCTTTTCCTTCTCAATTTCCTTCTTTCTCATTGTGATTTCCTATTTCCTGATTTTGCTTCTTAGTCTGGGAGCTAAGGTCCTCGTTGTTGACTTTTTGTTCTGTAGTCTCTGGGTGTCTAGACTGAGGCCAAGGCAAAGACTCTCAGTGTTTCCCCTGAATTACCCTAAAGTTCACAGAGTAACCTGTGAATGAGGGGTAGTCTGGTCACTTCAGGTTTCTACTTCTGTGCCCCTGAGCCACAGCTTAGGCAGGCTCAGCAGCTGGCAGCCAGCAGAGCTGTTGTCTGCAGATTCCATTGGTGGTGCTAAGGCCCACCTGAGCTTGTGTTGTTAATGCTTGCTGGCTCCACCTGGTCATCTGAAGTGGGGTTTGTTGGGACCCCTCCTGTCCTTTACTTCAGACTTCTTACTGCCTCAGTTACTCCTTTTCTCAGGAACTCCTAAGCCTGGGGCTATTTCCACTATTTCAGGATTTTACTCTGATATGGACAGTTATCTCTTGGTTTTCTGGGTCAAGGAGGGGGAATCAGAGGAGCTGGGATTTACTCTGCCATCTTGGCTTCTGGAAGTTCAGGTAGGCAATTTTTAAACCTCTAGGCTGTGGGCTGATAGCCCCAGGAGAAGCTGCCCTTGCTGCCATGGGCCCTGTCCTTTCTCTTACCCAGCTCTAACTGATCCCCCATCCTGTGGTAAGAGGGCTGCGAATTGCTCTTTGGGTGGGTGAATCCACTTGGTGAGGCTGTTTCTCACTCTACTGTAGTCTGCTCTCTGGTCCACACTGATGCAGCCCCCATGTGCTCCATGTTCCACCTACGCAGACCTATGTGGGCATTTTGCTTGCCTGGGAATCTGCCACACTCTGTCTCCCAATGGATTCTGTCACTCTAAAATCCTTTCAGATTCACTTTTTAAAGTTTAGTGCCAGAATTTATGGAAGAGCTTAGAAAAGTTCTTGCTTCCATGCTGCCATCTTGGCTCCCTCTCTGCTTTTCTGCAGTCTTGTTTAGAAAAGTGGATCTTCGCCTTGCAAAGACCACCTTTCTCATGCCAAGACCACCTTTTCACATATGCACATGTGTTCTCCATCAAGTTGCATCATCTGTTCACTTTCTCAGAACTTCAACCTATAACCAACTATTGATTGCTTCAATAGTATCTTTAAACAGGTTGTAATGTAATTAACTTAGCAGGTACTTTGTCCTTAGTAACTAAGGGCTATGTACTTCTGGGAAAGAGGTAGAGGGTGCGAACTTTGTCTCTTGTGTGAAAGAAGCAGAAGGTATGAACTCTGTCACTTCTGTGAACAGAGGGCATGAACTCTGTCTCCTGTTACTGATGTGGCAGGAGGGGGTTGACTAAGACAGGAGGCCAATATATGTATATAAGAAGAATTCCAGAGACAGAGAATCAGAATCAGGAATATTCCTCTTGTGGCTCCTGGTGGAGGAAGAATTGTGGGGACTGAAGCCAGCTGAAAGAGACGGAGGGAGGAAGAGAGAGAGAGAGAGAGAGAGAGAGAGAGAGAGAGAGAGAGAGAGAGAGGGAGAGAGAGTTTCTTTCCCAGCATCAGGAAGCTGACTGAGAATTGAGTTGGAGTTTTTCTTGAGACCAGAATCTGGTGAAGGCTGAAGTTGCTGCATCCTGGAAGGCTGAGATTCCTTCTGGGTTCTAGGGCCAGCTGAATTACTGGAGGCCTAAAGAAGCATGACTGGGATAAGCCTTTGTTTGTTTGTGGCTTGTTGGATCCTTGAGTTCCCAGAAACAGAAATGGTGAAGGGTTTGAGATGTGCTGGACCCTGTGAACTTCAATGTGTAACAAGAACTGCCTGGAGGACTGGACAAGGAGCTGGGAGCTCTCTGCCTCTGAATCCAGGTAACTGTTTGGTGGATTTGCATAGGAGCTGGAATCATCAAAGGAGATCCAGAGAATATGAGAGACCACCCTGAGTCAAGATGAAGAAAATGACTCTCCCCAGATATAGGATGCATGATGGAGTTGCAGTGTACTAGACACCAAGGGGTGGAGGGTTTGTGTAATTTTCTAATGGTCGTATTTAGTGATTAATGATACTTAGTGACTTATTGATAGATAAGTGACTGATTGAATTAATCTATGCTTGCCTCATGAGTGGAAGATTGATTATTGTTTTGTAAAATGACCAAATGATTAAGTAAGGAGGGTCCCCCCCCTTAGGGCAGCCAGATGATTATTCTTTTGTTTTTTGTTCTAAATATTGTGGCCATTGTAGTGAAAACTATTTGGCCATCCTAATGTTAACCTCTTCTGAACACTATATTGTGATTTTCTGTGATAAGATGTAATGTTGTGAATATTATATTGTGATTTGTTGTGAATGTTCATCTTGATTTGTAAATGGAATAAATGGAGTCTTCACTATACTTTGTAATCCTAACCTTAAAAGCTGTTCACAGTAGCATTTTTTGGAAAGTTTCTAGTGCATGGCTTTAAACACGTCTTTCTCCCAATCCTTTAGGATAAAATCCGACCAAACGCACAAAAACACCAACAACAACAGCAAAAAACACTTTTTATTATTACTACCTTCCCTTCAAACTATTGTTTAAAATTTCTTTCTACTTCTCTAGTCAGTCTGCTTGTAAAGTATTTCCCAATTCACTGCATCCAATTTGTCTCCACTCATCCACTTCTTTTCCCTTTGAAATCTGAATTCTGAACTCATTCATCAGTTCATCACTCTTATCATCACTTTTTCCAAAATGACCAATTTTCTTTTAATTTCCTAATATGAGGGTCTTTTTTCCTCCTCATCCCTCTTCACCAATCTTCTGTATTTTACACTATTGACCACCTGTCTTCTCTCTTCTTTGGATTTTCATGACACAATTGTTTCCTGGTTCTCATCCTACCTGGGTGACTGCTACTTCTCTTACTCCTTTCATGACTCTTCATCCATATCATGCCTCATTAACTGTGAGTGTTCCCCAAGGTTCTGTCTTAAACCACATTCACTTCTTCTATATGTGTTAACCTTTTTTATTCAGATGACTCACAGATCTGCAAATATAGCCTGTGTCTGCCCCTAGGTTCCATTTCATATTGCCATTTGCCTATTGTACACTTCAAACTAGATGGCCCAGAGACATTTCAATTTCAATATATCTTAAACTGAATTCATCTTTTCCTCCAAATTTTCCCACTTCCAAGCATCCCTACTTCTGTCAAATGCACTACCATCTTATTTCCCAGGTTTTTACATTGAGTTTTCCTAGACTCTTTACTCTATTCCAACCCATATATTTAATAAAGTGCCCCCCCAAAAAATCTTGTCATTTATACCTCCACAACATCTCTTGGATTGGACCCTTTCTTTCCATTTATCCACTCATCCCCAATCTTAGCTCAGACTCTCATTATCTCCTGTGTAGAATATTGCAACAATCTCCTGTTGAATCTTCCGTTATTCTCCAGTGCATCAGAGACATGAGTGCCAGCGAAAGTTTCTCTAAATGATGATTTGACAATGTGACTTTGTCTTTAGGGTGAGAAGGGAGGGAATAAAAAAAGAACAAAAAAAGAATTTATAGGTTAAATTTATTGTATATTTAAAAGAAATAGCAAGGTTTATATAATATTGTTGCTGTTTCATGTGCAATGGCCTCTTTTTTTTATTATACTATGTTATGGAAATGCTCCCCCCTCAATAAATAAAAGTAAATTTGGAAAAAGAAAATATAAACCTCTCTGTTTAGCTTTTAAAATCCTTTACCTCTTAGTCTCAACTTATCTTTGCAAACTCATCAAACATTAGTCCCCATATATACTCTCCTATTCAACTACAACAAACTTCTTTTTGTTCTTCACACACTGCACTCCCTCTTCTGCCTTCATGCTTTTACACTGGCCATGCATACCTGGAATAAATGTCCTTTGTACTTCTCCCTCATGAGAGTGCTTTTTAGTTTAATCACCATGAAGTGTTTTTTATCCCCCAAATGTTAGTGTCCTCCCTCTTAAGCTACCTTATATTTAGCTAATTGGTATTGTTACATTAACTAGTTTGCATTTATTCCCTTTATAGTTATGTTGTATATATTTATATATGTACTTAACTTTCCCCATTAATGTAATCTTCTGTGTAGGAATTCTTTTATTCATTGTGTTCATATACCCAAGACCTAACACAGCATCTAACACAAAGGAAGTACTTAATAAATGCTTATTGGTTGATTAATTCATTAGTATAATAATTATCTTGCAGTTTACCAAGGGGTTCTTATCTAATCTGAAAACTTAAGAAGATCTCCTTTTCACTACTTTTCTAGGGTAGTGAGTTCAAACCTCATTTGCCCTATGAGTCAATAAATCTCATTTCTACTTTTATGGGCCAGTACTATCAAGGATCCATAACAATCTATATAGAAAAATGGTTATATTTCCATCTCTTTTTTGCCTCTTCTGATTTCCTGGTACTTTATTGAGGTTTTGGAGCAAAAATGTATCTTCAAAGTCTGGAATCTGTAACTGATCCACAGATTTAATGATATAAAAGAATAACGAAATACAATGGATGCTATTATAGACCAATAAGAATGCACCAGTTTCTCCCTTTATTTTCAATTATTTTAATAGTTTGGTAATACCGATCTATGATAATGATTCTCAAAATGTAGTACACAGATAACTTTCTGTGAAGATCCTCTAAGCCTTCCCAATCTGATATATAAGATAAAAGACTAATTTTTAAAGGATTGTAGAGATTTGATTCTATGTGAAAAAAACAAAAAACAAAAAATGGAAATGAACATTAAAAACGGGGACAAATGTTTTTATTTTGTGTGTATGTGATTATTTTTTTTATCATAATATCATTGCTATGCATTTTACTTTGTGTGTGTTCACTTGCGGATGTCCAGAATGGAAGAAACATAAAGTCTACTTTTGATCTTTTTATCATTTCTATCTTTTATATCTCAATGCTCATTTTAATATTGTAAGAGAATATTATCAATTTGATTAATAGAAGAAATCACTTAAAATTATGAGTCAATGTTTAATTATATCTGCACTAAAATATAATTTTATCCAAAGGTTTAAAATTATATCACAAAATCATGTTAGTGATAAAAAATTCCAATTCCAAGATGTGTGAACTACTTATGAGAATTTGTAAAATCATAGCTCAGGTCATTTTCCCTTACTTTTTTTTTAAGAACTGGTGAGTAGACAGAAAGTAAAATTGCACATGAGCTGAAACTATGTCCATGTTTGTTTAGCCTAAGATGGCTAGATTTGAAAGGCTTGATCTTTTGATGTAATTTTGTGTCTGAAATGTTAAGCGCTTTTCAAAGTGAGTATTCAATTCTATGCATCATTGAAATCTTATACCTTGACTGAAAAATTTGCTTTGTCAAATATTCCCATTCTTTCTCTTACTTAGTTATCCTAACTGAGCCAATTAAGAAACTCCTTTTCTAATACCCATCTCTTGTCTGAGAACTGATGGACTTAAAGTATAGAATGAAATATACATTTTGACACTGTAAGTATGGGACTTTACTATGTTTTACTATGCATATTTATTTAAAAGGTTTTCTTTCCTTTCCTTCCTTCCTTTCTTCCCTCCTTCCTTCCTTCCTTCTTTCTTTCTTTCCTTCCTTCTTTCTTTCTTTCCTTCTCAAAGGTTGGTGGATGCTTGTAATCCCTGATACATAGAGTTGCTAAGATTTATATATCTTTTGAGTACTGCAGTTCTGGGGGGCAATAGGACTAAAATTGATCATATATGTGCACTAATATGACCCCCATTCCTACCTCACCACAAGTGCCACCAGACTTCCTATGAAGTGGCAAACTAGTGCAGGTTATAAAATAAGCCATCAATGCTTTCTCATTAATTAGCAGTGGGGTTGATATTGTGAATGGCCACCAAGCTTCCAGTCTGAGTCAGAAAGGGAAAGAAGGGACAGAAAAGACAGAAGACAACAGAAGACAAGAGAGTAACAAGCTGTACACAATATAGCTGTTTTTGTTTAATATATATAAAATCTTCTCTTTCTGGTCTACTTTGTATTTTGAAATGCTCATACCAGTAATTGTTACATTTAGATTATTTTTAAAGTTAGAAATAAAATAAATTCAAATATGCTTTTAACACTGATGAAACAACTTTAGGTCAGAAATGTTCCCAAAACACTTTTTTTTTATCAGTCCTTTGCACTTATCAGATTCAAACTTTATTATACTTACGTGTGTCCATGACATATTTATCCTGATTTAATGAGACAACTTCATGGGTGGATGAGAACTGTTATTTTTCATTTTTATGTCCTAATGTCTAGCATGATATTTTACAAGGTCAATAATTAGTTCATTGTCTTTATTCAGTTCAGTTAAATGGGAAGAAAAAATGGACAAAGTAGATTGTTTTTGCTATTATACAAAATACTAATATCACAAGTGCTAGACTTGATAAAAGGGGTATTTTGCATGTGAGTGTTTTCAGCTAATCCTTCTATTACATTTAACAGGATTTGAGATCTTCTTACAATTTAGCTTAGCTTTGATCTGTTCAACTTAATAGAAATGGGAAGGATGTAAATAGAATTTAGAGAAGAGCAGCAAATACTTGGAATATTAATGAAGTTTCATCATTGAAGTACCATGAACACAGGAAAGATATGTATGGCTTATCTATACATAGTGGGTGGGTGTAAAGCCAAGCATGAGCAGCTTTCCAGAGGACTGCTGCTGTGAGCAGCTTCAAGGTTCTGATTACACAATATAGTGAACACTCTATTTATTCATTAACAAACTAAGATGAAACATTCACAGAAATCAAAACACAGCATTCACAATGTTATATACCTTAACAACTTATCACTAAAGTGGCTAGTTTTCACCAAAGTAGTCACGTAGTTTTAAGCAAAATACAACATTCATTTAGTAAGAACTCAATCATTTAGTAAGTCCTTATGTGGTGCAGAGAATAAAAGTGAGCTGAGACCTGGGTTCAAGGTAAATTTAGATGTGGATTTATTGATTAAGCATGTGACTGCCAGAGCATTCAGCACCCAAATTGGCTGTAATCTTTTGGATAGAGATCTTGGTTGTAAAGGTTAAAACCACAAAAATCATAATAGGGAGGGGAGCTAGCAGAAGCTATGATATACAGAAACAAAGAACAGCCATTGGTTAAAATCTATGACTCAGGGGAGTATGGTACAAGGGTACAAGGGTACAAACTTCCTCTGAAGTGGGGGTCTCTCCTAGAACTGGGTGGAGGGCACAGGGTAGAGGGTTGTAGTCAGTTTACCAGAGCAGGCTGGAGGGTCATGAGATGAGGAGGACTGGAATTCCCCAGGCTGTAGTCAGCTTTTCTAAGCGGGGAGCTGGACTTCCCCAGAACAAGCTAGGGTCATGTTCTGGGCAAAAGGAGTGGGAGCCCTGCTTAGTCATTGCAGCAGGACAGGATGGTACCTAGATAAGATCCTTGCACCATAATGAGCCTGGTACACTATAATGATTCAAGGAGAAAATATGAAAAGCTAATTAGGGGAGATGGATTCAGGGAATGCCTTGAGCAATATGCCCAGACATGCCTTAGGCAGTTTCAAGCTATGATAAATATAAAACTGGGACAAAGACAGAAATGCAAGAGGCACTTAATGGTGGGCCACAAGTCAGGTGGTCTGTAGTGACCTGGGATTTGGGTCTAGGTATGATACTTAATTCAATCATCCTTAAGAAAGGATTAATTGACACGAAGTACAAAGGTTAAAGTCCTGCACTCCCAGGTCACATTGTCTTTATCTCTTTAATCAAAAAGTCCTCTTTCTTCTTAATTGGAGAAGTCCTTCACTCATTCATCTAAATATAAAGGTCAATGTCCTCCACCCCTAGGCCACAGTAAGTCATGATTTTCTAAGTTTGCATTAAATACTCAAGGAGAGGTCTTTTCATCTTGACTGGAGGTAGGGTCTCAGCTTCCGTGGTTCCTCTTCCCTGGTCCCAGCTCCTGCCTGAACCTATCCAACTGCCACCTGGGTTCAAAGCTGTATTGGTAACATAATTTGGAGATGCACCTGTATTGGCTTGGTTTTGGGGTTGAGTGTTAAAAGTTTGTGAATCCCACTTGTGGGATGGACTTGTTGACATGAAGAGAGAGGGCTGAACTGGGAGGAGCCATGAATTGGGAGAGAGACCCAAGGCTAGAAAAGGCCAGAAGGACTTTGGGAGAGCAGTATCCAATATCTTGGAGCCTGTGTTGTTGAGAGAAAGACTGCTGAGAGCCCATTGGAGCTTCAGGACTTTTGGGACCTGCCAAGAACTGATTAGGTATGGCTGTGATGCCGGTATTTTGTCTGTCTGTTTTGATGTTGTTTTGCGAGATTTATCTGATAATGCTGCTGTTGTAGAGTCCCTGGAACCTGGCTGTTGGTTCAGAAGCCCTGAAGGATGATATTCTTGTGGTACCTGCACAGAAATCCTGGAAGAGGCCCTTCCTGATGTTTTCAGGGGTTCTGGGACTGTTCTACAGACAGAGAGTGACTTGATGAGGACACTGACTTTGGCTTTGTTGAGCCTCTTCTCCCCAGGAACTGAGTTTGCTGAGGGCTTGCCTCCAGTGAAGATGAAAGAAGGCCCTTTCCTTGGGTATTCAATGCTGAGCTTAACCTTGTAACTTAAGGGTGGATGGCCTTTTGTGCTCTCCTGCCCCTTTTGAGATTCAGGGGTGGGAAGGCTTTGAGTGATTGACCAAATTAATGTACTTTGTTTATGGTTGGAAACTAATCTCCATTTGAGAAGAGACTTTTGACTGACTAAATAAATATACAGTCTAGGGGTGGAGTTGTACCTGGATTGAATTGAGAACTTGCTAAAGGAATATGTTACACTGTATTTTGGCCTTTTCTGTTCTGTGAATGTTTGCTGAATAAATGGCTTTTACTATGCTGGTAATCCGAACCTTGGAAGTTGCCTTTGCTTGGCTTACAAAAGCAGACATCTCTCAGTTCTTTGTCCAGCTTATCTTGCAGATCCTGTTCCATATTGAATCTCACAATGTCTGGTCCATCTCAAGTCCTTCACAGTTTCTGTTCCTTGGAAGACAAACTTAACAAAGTCACAATAACATTTATGCACATTTCCGGCATCCTCATCAATTCACTTTCTGTCTGTAAAATCAACATAGACCCAACAACAAGGTTTGCGGAATCAACAAAAACTATCATT
The DNA here is from genome assembly GCA_028627135.1 of Pseudochirops cupreus. Taxonomy (NCBI): domain Eukaryota; kingdom Metazoa; phylum Chordata; class Mammalia; order Diprotodontia; family Pseudocheiridae; genus Pseudochirops; species Pseudochirops cupreus. The sequence goes on from CM053583.1 coordinate 144,926,332, forward strand.
ATAGTCACTGGATCTCTGAAATCATCAGCAATACCCTCCTCCAGGATTTCTGTAAACATACAACAAGAAAATCCTCTTTCAGGGCTTCTGAACCAGCAACAAAGTTCAAGGGTTTCTGTAACAACAGTACCATCCTCTATCAGCAGATGAATCTGACAAAGTAACATCAGAACAGAAAGACAAAGTACTAACACCACAGCCATGCCTCCTCCCAGTTCTTCTCTCTTCTCATTTCTCATTTCTTCCCAATTCTCAGTTCAGTGCTCAGTTCTCATTTTTGTTCTCACTTCTTCTTAGTTCTCACTTCTCTTCTCTCTCTCAAGCAGTAACAGCCCAGCCTCCAGATGCTCAGTTCCAGAAGTTCTGGCATCTCTCAGCTTGGTCTTTTCCTTATATATGGTATTAGCTCCTCCTTGTTCTGCTCCTTCCTGTTACACCAATAACTCCATCCCATTGTGAGATTCCCAAGTTCTGAGCCTTAATACTTGACACAATCATTAACTTGCAACAAGATGCTAAGTACCTGTTTGATTGCAAATACAAGGGGCAGGGAAAATATTCAAATTCCCATTACCATTACAGTGGGAAAATCATATATTCATATATTTAGAGCTGGAAGGGATCCTAGAGGTTGTCTAGTCTCACTCTTTTAATTTTTAAATGATGAAATGAGTCCCATAGTGGTGAAATAACTTATCCATGCATACCATTAGTAAAAGTCACAGTCAACATTTGAACCTGGGTCTTCTGTTTAAAATCTAACATGCTTTTCATTTCATCAGACTAACTCCAGAATATCAGGATGTACCATAGCCAATCTCTGATTCTGACACTCTCAATCCATGCTAAGCACTGTCTGAAATGATTCTGCTTTGCTCTTTGACATAATGTGAGTAAAAACATATTCTTGAATAGTTGATCTTCTTAGCAATATTTAGTTTTATGTTTAGGAAAATAATAAACATATAATTTGTGAATAGATTACTTATTATCATCTGTCCCTTGTACCTTAGTTAAAAAAAAAGATTTTGTTGATTTCTCTTTGCCTTTTATCTTGCTTGCCTGATGTCATTACAGTCTTTGATGGACTCTTTCAGATTTCAGTAATGTTTTTGGAAAGTAACACACTACCTTTCTTATTCTAAGTTCATGCAAGTTTGGTTGATTATTAAATTTAACAATGAGCATGACAAATCAGCCTATAATTATTTGGAACAAAACATTTATTGAAATGATCCATTAGCAAGTCCCCAGAATTACCATTTCTACCAGGAAAAATGCATTAAATTAAACTTCAAGTGGGCAATACTGCATCTCTTAGCAATATACAATATTAAAGTCTTCTGCATATCAGTTTTGTTTCAGAGTCTGCTTCAGTCTCAAACTATTGAAAACCCATCATAATTCTTGCAATTCATACTAATTCATTTTTATCAGATTTTGTGGGAGAAGTAAAATGTACACCATTAAGTTTATTTTATTTGAGGCATATTTTTTATCTTAGATCTAGACCTGGTAGGATACTAAGAATGCATCTAGTCCTGCCCCTTTGTTTTACAGCTCACATAATGTAAACTAATTTGCCTAAGTTCTCACAGGTAGCAGACTTAGAAGTGGATTTGAAACCATCACTTCCACCTCTAGAATCAGTGCTGTTCTCACTGTACACATTTCTTCCAATTTATTGCAAACCTACATTGTGCTCAAATAAAGATGGAAAAATACTAGGCCCATGGATTTGTACTTTTTCTATAATCCAGATAGTTATATCTCTATCAAGTTTTGAAGGAGGAGAGGTAGTAGACATGATCCCCAGAAAACACTTCTATCCATTGATAAATACTAGTGTTGTGACTAGGTCAAATTCATTGTGGCATCATGGGGAGAATGAACAAACAAACAAAACAAAACACTTGACTTTGAAGAAGACCTGAGTTCTAATCCTGGATATGTCACTCACTAGCTTTGTATCCATGAATAAGTCAGTGAACTCTCTGGGTCTAAGATTCTTCATCTATGAAATCAGGAACTGGTTTAGATCATCTTTAAGCTGGGATCCCATTGTTTTAGTCCCTTGATGATTATATAAGTGTGTGCATGAGTATATTATTTGTATGATATACATATGCATATATAAATCTACATAAACACATTCATATATACATACATACATAAATATGCACACATACATATGTATATGTAATATATACATATATATGCATTTGAGAGAGAGTGCTATTGAATGTAGTGTTCTTTTTATACACATGCTTCTGTGTAGAAACAAAATCTTTCCCACAAAAAACAGTGGGAAAGCACTGGCTAGTGTTATATACAATTGAGAGCTTTCATCTCCGAGCTGTATATGTTAAGCTTAAGTATCACAAATGTGATGACGGTTCCAAAACAAAATTGATTCCAGACCAAATGTCATAAGGAAATTGAAAACATGACTTTGTAAGGCATCTTTGTTTTTATTTTCAAGGTAAATACAATCTGCAGCTTCATGATTTATTCTAGAAACATCTGCATTCCTGCCAGCTGAGAGCAACATATTGCACACTTGACCAAAGCTTCATCAGTGATTGAATATAAACCTAAGCCGCTTGTTCTGTGACCACATGGTATATATCTTTGATGCTAGTAGTGCTTGAAACTGAAGGTTTTGTTTTGTTTTATTTAATTTTTTTGAGAGTCTAATAGTCCTCCCATGGGAACTTCAACTGGAGGTAACCTTAGTGGCTATGTAGTACTACTTCCATGTCAGTCAGAGCTCTGGACTGGGAGGTAGAATACCTAAGTTCACATTCAGTATCAGCCAATTATAAGCTGTGTGGTCCTGGGCAAGTCAACCTCCCTCAGCAGTCATTCCCTCTACTTCAGAATGATGGTGATAATATTACCTAGTTCACAGGACTATTTAAGGATCAAATTCAAACCTTAAAGTACTATGTAAATATTATTATTATTATTATTATTATTATTATTTTACATATGAGGAAAAGAGAGCCATAGAGACTAAATTAATTACATAAGTGCATATGAAATCAAAATCTAATGACCCTGAGTTCAATACTCTTTCTGCTTTATAAACTGCCTCTCATGAGGTTGGATCACTGTTTCATTCTTTGGGGAATAAGTGGTAGTAATCTCTTTCTCGATTAGATGGAAATTAACATTAGAGGACTAATCCACTTCTGTGTCTTAAATGAAGCAACATAGTAGAGACTTCTCTCTTACTTGATACCAATTGCATTATTAATCCGAAAATTTCATACTTGAACATTTAGTGAAAATTTATGTTATGGCTGAGACACAATGTGCCAAAACATGACGGGAGATTTATTTCAAGATAACAGGTAAAAGAGTCTTTACTTCTTCTTTCCACTACCTCATTCAGTAAACCTCAGTCAAGCCCTTTGTTCATTATGTTCCTCATTCCCGAAGTATAAAAATACTGAATTTATAGTTGGAAAATAGGTTATAAACCAAATTATAATAATTTTATCTTCCTAGTTGATTTGCTTTTCAGAAGAATGGAAAAAATGCTAATTCATATATGTATATATATATATATATGTATATGTATGTATGTATATATTTACTGAAACAATCATTCTAATTTATGAAACAATTATTGAAATCCTGACTATGTGTAGAACACTATGCTGGACATTGAGAAAGTTATAAAGACCATAAAGATATTCTCTCTGCTGTCATTCATTGAGTTCAATATTCCATACTTTGTTTCTTCTATGGATATAAGATCTCATCAATTTCTATCATCCTCCTTCATGCAGATCATATCACCCATCTGTGTCTTCTCCTTCTTCATAATTTTTGTTCATATCCATCAGTTTTCATAAATTGACTATAGGAGGATCTATCCAACATTAAAGATCTTCCACCATTTTTATTTAAATTGTTTGTGGATATCAGTGCACTATCTGCTATCTTTCCCTTTCACTACATGTTTGAACCACCTTCTTTTCTAGAACTTGCTATCCTTAACACTAACTAAACAAAGTCCTCAGTGCTGATATGTATGTGTATGGGTACACTATCTCGATTTCTGTTGTTATTTGGTTAAACTGTACAGTTTAGAGTCTACAGAGATCATGGTTTTCAATGTTTTTAAATCTATGTGTAGAGTATGCTATTTTTACAAGTTGTGTTTTCATAATCAGTGGTACTTTGGGATTAGTGAAAGTCCTATATTTTTCAGATATGACATAACCTATGAATTTTCTCTTGTTTAACTCTAGGCCCAACTTTTTGTTCAGGTGTAATGTCTTGTCTAAGATTACATACACACATACACATATACACACAGACACAGATATAGATAGAAGCTTTGCCACTTTGTTTAGTAAAAAGTTCAATTGTTTGCTCTCTACTTTGGCCTCATAATTGTAGAAATTGCTTTATAACATTTAATTGTCTCTAGGAAATGATGCTAATCATAGTAAAATTTTTTTTTAATTTTATTTACTTCCAATTTTTTCAGGGACAATACCAGTTTAGTGGATTATCATATAATAAAGAAAATATACAAACAGAAATAACTGCCATAATGAACAGAATGTGATGATTGATTTTTTAAAGGCAAAATTCTTTGGCAGTTCAGGAATGGAAATATACCTTTCAATTAAGAAAATCAGGAAAGCTTTCATAAAAGAGGCAACATTTGAACTGGGTTTTTATATCTGTGTAAGATTAAGAAGACACAAGAATACTTGATGGAATAGTGAGTTTGACAGGAACATATGATATCTGAAATTGTTTAACATTACTGTATACATGCATTGGAACCCAGTTATAGTAGATCTGGAGTCCCTTGCTATGCTGTGGAGGGAGCAAAACTCAGGTTTTGAATATTGGAGTGACATGAGCATGTGTATTAATTAGGAAAAAAAAACTGATGGTTAAGTATAGATTAAAAGAAAGCTCCCCTAGAGACAGAAAAAAATAAATTCAGATGCTCTTGCAATCCCATCCTCTACTTACTATAACCTTCCAAGTCCAAAAAGACATGTTAGTTCTATTTTTAAACTATCTTCTATATTTATGTCTTTTGCTTTCTACTCTCACTGCCAACAGTCTAGTCTGGGTGAGACCCTCTATGTTAGACTTCCTCCCAAGGGAATTATTCCAGTCATTCAGAGCCATAGCTCTAAGGAACCTTTTCAGTCAGAAGCATCTAGGGATGCCTTTCCTACTTATCCTACTGAGTTTCTTAGAACACCCTGGGTAACTGAACCTGGCCTCAGGGTAAATTGTACTAAATATGAATAGATTTTTTGAAAGATGGAATTTTGGGGTCAATGGTGATAGAATCATACTGCTTTTTTTTTTTTAACCCTAAGGAGATCTTAGTTCATTCCAAGCCAATTGAAAGAAGGTGAAAAGGAGTTCTATAGTACAAGTGACTTGCCTAAGGTCATGCATCTTAGTATTATAACACCCCTCTGGGTTTCTTCTTTTGAATGTCACTTGCACTAGCAGATTGGGTCACCATAGGGGAATTTGCTACTACTTGGGTTTCTAGAGGCAATCCGGAGGGTCTGGGGTTTCTAATACTTTTGAGAATTCAACCAAGTATCTATTAGCTTTGAAATGAGGACTTTTGATTCTAGGTCTAGTCCTCCTTCTATTATGCCTGAGTATCAGTACTCAGTTTTCCTGTTCTTCCCTCAGTTGCCATTATCATTTTGTTCTCCTTCCATTAGCAAGTAATCTTGTGACTTGCTTTATATTTAGTTTCACAAACTAAGATTAGACAAAAATTGGGCATACATATTGTATCTTCATCTGAGAAAGATAGTATCTGGCTCTAATATTATACTTTCTGGTAAGAGGAAAGGTGGACAGATGTTTTCATGATGTATGGCACTCTGTAACTTCATTCAGATTCCTATAAATGCAAGCATAACTAGAGATTAATATGCATAGCGACATCTGGGTCTTAGTCTCCTCATCTGTAAATTTAGAGTATTGGAACAAATACTCTAAAACATTTAATTCTAAAGAAAAGAGTCAGTGTCAAAATGTCTTATTTTATAGTTCTAGAGATGGAAGGGTTCTCAGAGATCATTTGGTTCAACCCCTTAATTATATAGATCAGGAAGGCTGGTGGAGAATGCATGACTTGCCCAAGGTCACATAGAGATGCCAAATTTGAAACCAGATGCCAGAAGATATAGGTTTTAAACCAATACCTTTCTAGTGTACCATACTTCCTTCCTATAGAGCTATAGAATTTAAAAGTCATACTTCATTAACTATCCACAAGAATGCTTATTCATTTTAATTTTTCCCTTATATTTTCTGTAAATGGGGAAAAACAAAGGCACTTCACACATCCCAGAGATAATGTGGAGCTGCAATTTTTTTGTGGGACTTATAACATACATCAGTGTCAGATATTACTTGCATCACTATTTGACACAGTTCCACTTGATCATGTTATAGTGTATAACAGATGAGCAAATAATATTATAGATTCATTGTTTAGCATTATACTGATTAGTTAATGTTGGAACCCTTCCAGAATTGGTTGCTCTATGTATGAGCTCTGCCTAGACTTGAATTTAGCTGGAGTGGTCTTAAAAATTCCTCATTAAAGATCATGCTTTTATTAATATGTACACATAGAAGACTATCTTCTATTTTTTTTCCTGTTGATCTACATTGTGTATATTTTTAGTAGAGACATTTTTGAACATGCCTTTGTAGACAGTAAATTGAAGGATAGTGTATGTTTTGTATGTTTAATTGCTCTTAAGCAGAAGCATAAAATATTCATAATTTTATCAAAGGGATTCTGAATTTTTTTTTAAAATTACTAGGAATATTGATGTGCTTGCTAAGGAGGATGGAGGACAAATTAAATGAGTGGTAATGTGATAAGCTGAAGCAAGGCCATGTCAATCAAGTTAAGTAAGGGAAAAATACAGAAGCCTTCAAGAGCTCCAAAATGAAAGAGTGGGAACAAATTTATTATCTGCCCCGCCCCCATTGTTCAGCACATAGTAGGCACTAAATTTGTGCTTTCTGAATTATATTGAATTGGTAAAACAATTGGACACATGCAGATAACTTTGAAGAGAATCTACATTAGGCCTGCTCAGTTTAATAAAAAAAAAAAATGGAAAGCAGCCCATGAACAGTAAATAAGAACTGGCCCTGCAAACATCTGGCATCAATGCCAGCCAGATGTGTGCTCAGAATGTAAAGGACTGCATTAGTTAAGTTAAACATGGATCTTTTTGGTATTTCTCTAAACAGAGATAACAGGACTTTTAGACATGCTACATTTAGAAATAAGACCCTATAAGATACTGTCTGAAGTGAAAAGCCAAGATATACTCACCTGGAACCCCAGATGAGCCACCAACTACTTACAAATGATGCTAGCTAGAGAACAGTGTGTGGAATGTTTCTGAAACGTGAATCAATCATTGGTAGATATGAAAATTCATATTAATATGTATAAAGAAAAAAATCTTAGAAGGAATTATGACACCTTCATTCTTCCACATCTTCAGCATCATTTTCTCCTTTCCTCACCCTTCCAGGACCTGTATCCCTTGGCCATGTAGGCCTTCTCTGTCCCACCACTCATAGCCTTGTGATCTAAGAATCTGAAAATCATTTTCTTTTCCCAATGGTTAACATCATATTGTTACAGAATTTCGCAACCATATTGAAGAATTGTGGTAAAGAATTATAATTAGGATTCTTCTGCAAATGCTAACTCAATTGTCCTGTTTAATTAAAAAACAAATTTACCCTGCCTGATTAGTAGATACAGTTGTGTAAACAAAACTGATTGACCCCTTTCTCCTATTTCACTAAGTAGCAACAGATAATGATTGAGACCAGACAATTTGCTCTGACTGAGAGCAAAACAGTGTTTAAAAACTGTTCTCAAGTTACTTCAGCAAACAACTTTTGAAGTTGGAACCTCACTAATAAAAGCACTGCAAATTACACCCCACAATACAGAAAAAAAAAAACATTAAAATTAATGTGTAGGGGAGGAGGGAAGAAAATTTAGAACTCAAAAACTTGTTGAACAGAATGTTGTAAAATAATAGTAAATAAATTTTAGAAAATGTATGTCAGCCATTTTACTTAATTATAAATGTATATGTTAAAATTCATCTTTTTTTTTCCTTTCTTTTTCTATCACTTTGTAAAGGTAGTATTCAGCTTCTTGTGGGAAGCTAGATGATATAGTAGATAGAGTGCTGAGACTGTAGTCAGGAAGATTCATTTTCCTGAGGTCAAATGTGACCTCATTCACTTATTATCTGTGTGATCCTAGGCAAGTCACTTAACCCTATTTGCCCAAGTACTCAAAATGAGCTGGAAAATAAATTGACAAACCACTTCAATATCCTGGTTAAAAAACAAACAAAAAGGGGCAGTTAGGTGGCCCAGTGAATAGAGCACTGGCCCTGGAGTCAGGAGTACCTGAGTTCAAATCCAGCCTCAGACACTTAACACAAAAACTAACTGTGTGACCTTGGGCAAGTCACTTAACCCCAATTGCCCTCTAAAAAAGGAAAAAGAAAAAAGAAAAAAAGAAACAAAAAATAAACAAAAATACCCATAAACCATATGGCATAATATGATCCCCAGGGTCACAAAGAATTGGACATGACTGAACAATAACATACTATTGGCAGCTAGGCGGTGCATTGGATAGAGTGCTGGTCCTGGAATCAGGAAGGCTCATCTTTGTCAATTCATATTAATCCTTAGACACTTGCTAGCTGTGTGACCTGGACAAGTAACTTAACCCTATTTGTCTCAGTTCCTCATCTGGAAAATGAACTGGAGAAGGAAATGGCAAACCACTCCAGTATCTTTGCCAAGAAAACCCCAAAAGGGGTCATGAAAAGTTGGACACAGCTAATACAAATGAACAACGACAAGATACATTTTCTTATTCTAGCTTTGAATTACTTAATACTTACCAAGATAGTATATACTGCATAACCTTTTAAATAGGTTAAGATGAGCTGGTCAGGAGAAGGTAGATTTATCTTGGTTTTATTGTAGATTAAAAGGCATCTGCAACCTATTGCAGTTATGTTTGGGGACAATTTCAGAATGTAGATTTAGAACTGGAAGAGACTTTGCAGATCATCGCGAAAAAAACTTGTAACTGAATAAACTCAGACCCAGAAAATTAAAATGCAGATAGTGTGACAAAGTGTGTATTTGCTGTATTTGGCTTAAGAGAACCTGGGTTTGAATCCTGGGTTTGCTTCTTACTCTCTGTGAAGCCTTCACCAAGTACCCTAAGTGCTCTCTTTCACTAACCCTTCTGAGTTCCTTCATGTGCCATGTCCTTATATGGCTTGTCCTCAAATGGTGTCTCCTCATATATTGTGTCTATAAGTTGCCTTCATCATTTTACTTAACTCCCAGCTATGTTTGTGAAGTATATACTTCAAAAAAACATATGCATACAAATGGTGCATTTTGATGACATTGGCTTTGTTTTCATTTCGACTCTAGAACTGCTAGATTCTAAGAATCCTAAAATCATTTTATGTTATAGTAGTATCTGTTTTCCAAGTCTTTGTAATCTAGGTGTGCATTCAAAGACCCATACCAAAGCAGGATTGTCCTGAATTATCTATCTAAATTGTTTAATGAAGTTTCTGTAGGAAAACTTTATGCACCTAGGCCACCACTTACATCTTTTTCTTGATGCTATAATTATTTCATAGAGGTGAACTAAAAGAGTTAAATGAAGCTTATTCTGTGATCTGAAATGAAATGATCTCAATGTGGAGAATTTGTTCCTATAGCTTCTTTCTTGTTATAAAATATCATCTACTATTTGTGATGTTCCTGCTCTGGGTCAAGCACTGGGCAAAGCCATCAGGACCTAAATAAAACCCACAAAGTGCTTGTATTCTAATGGAAAGGATACAATATGAACATTTAACCTATAGAATATATTCAGAATAAATACAAGGTAGATTCAAGATGAATGCTGTAGCATGAAGTAGACGTCCACCTTTTGTGTTATACATTGTGTTGATATTGTCATGTTCTACACTTTTCTTCTATAAATATCTAAAAGCTTGTTAAAACTTCCAACTGTGGATTGATTTAAAATTTTAATTTTCCCAAATTAAAATTCAATCCTATTTTTTCCTTGCTGTTTCATCGTGAAGAAACTGTTACTCACAATAACTTATTTAATTTCCAAATACAGTTTCTATAATATTTGGGGGGAAATGGATTGAGAATTTTCATAATCCCCACAACAGAGGTTTTTTGTGAACATTAAGACAAAAAGATTTAAAAATGAGAGTTGGTATATATTATTTTATTTAGATCTATTTACCAATTCAAAGGTAATGTATGTGTGTGTTTTAGATCCTCAGCTTTTGGACCAGCACTTAAAACTATCCTTAAATGTTATTTCCCATGCTTTTTTTTTTTGGATTTTGTGGTGTCATTTTTGTCTCTGCATGAAAACATGATTATAATGTATAAATCGTTGCCTTCAGAGGACTGCACTAACTCTAGACCTAATGTGTTTCTTGGTTCACTATAATAATCTTGTGAGGGGACTGCTGAGGAAGATAATGGGCTTGAAGCCCAAGAAAGTCCTTCAGGAGGTTGCCTTTGTACTTTGTTATTCAGATATTGGGTTTTCCCTGCCACTTCCCTTTGTGTCATTAAGTGTTGAGGCCTAGTTAGGAAGAAGGGATGTTAATTAACAGAGGCAACCCAAGAATAGGTCATCTAAAGGGTAGGTGAGCAAATTAATTGGAACAGAAAGAACTGTGTTACAGATTCAGAATTATGCTGAAGAAGGCAAAAAAAGTAAGAAGACATTAAAGATTACAAAATAGGGGATAGGAAAATATTCTGATGAAAGTAGAATAGGGAAGGGTAAAACAGAAATGAAAGGTCAGTCCCTAGAGGACTGTCTAATTATGGTCCCCAAATAAGGAGACACACAGGGCTTCTGGAAGAAATAGCTAATGACAGAGTGTAGTGATCTTCTCCAGACAGAAAATGATAGCTGTGTTTTTCTTATTGTTTCATTATTGTTTATGCTGACAATTGTTCAAATGTTTTTGTTCATTATTAATATCACCACACAATGTTTAAATATACCCTATTGAATACTTCACTAAGCAAGTTGAATAGAGATGGACCTTGTCTTATAGCTGAAAATGAATTATGATTGTTAGAGGCAGTGTGATATGGTAGACAGAATGCCAGATTTAGAGTCAAGAGAGAATAGAGTTTAAATTCAACCTATCATATTTGTCACCATAACTAATTAATTTAATTTCCTACAGTTTCATTTTCATTATCGATAAGGTAGGAAAAAACACCTCTAGACCCAATGGCACAGGACCATTGCCTTGTCACCTGAAGCAGACTATGATTACCTATACAGTGACCTATTTCCTTGTTCCAGCACTCCTCTCTTTACACTACCTCAGGCCAGAATTCTTAATACAAAGTTTCTCCCAAAGACTTTGAACTCACTTATTTCACCACGCCTTTCTATTGTCTGATTTGTTCTCAGTGTTTCCTCTTCTTTACATGAAGATGGCCAAGGAGATTCTAAGATCTGGGCATGTTCATCAGGCTGTAAAACATCCTCCTAAAAATATTTAAGGGATGTTTCATTGCTTTTGGCATGAAAGTCTAGTTTCAGTGAGGAAATGAAGAACTCACAAATGTATTGACAAATGGTGAAGTAAAATTATTCTGTAAAAAGGGCAATTCCCAAACAAATATGGAATACAATAATGTGAACTTATACAGTGTCTCATATCAGGGGAGAAATACATCCCAGAGAAGGAGATAAAATATTTCAGTGACCGATTAACTTACCTGATCTAAATTGCATTGATAACTTCTGGACTTTATTCAAGGCTAGATTTGGAAAACTGAACTCTGTTTTCTCAAAGGTAAGCTTTAATATCCAGTGTACTCTATATCTTAAGATTTAAAGAATATATGTCAACATATGTCAACATCTTGTGACCTTACGAGCACAAATTATGTGAAAAACACGACTGTATCAAAATAAGGATAATTGCTTAATGAAAGGTGTTTATTCATGTAAAAATTTTAAAACTTTACTATATAACTACCAAATATAATTATTTTACTAGGTCTCACTTAATTTGCACACCACTTTACATTGTAATACAAATGCAGAAACATTTTCCCATGATGGGAAGAACTGATTGGCTTTTCTGTTACAATAAGATGTACCAAATCTGATTTTCACGTTTGTTGAGGGAAATTTTAAATTCAATTTCATTGTATAAATTCTGTAAGTAATCATGCTATATATTAGGCTTACAAAGATTGAATTACTTTGAATTCTGATTTTAAGAAATTTCCTATAGGTAGGGGAAACACATGTATTCTATGATACAAGGCAGTGAAAAGTCCAGCAAACATAAAAAAAATTGGGAAGTGGTGGTGTTAATGAAGCTCTTAGGGATATTGAAAGTTTCACAGAGAATTAAATATGTCCATAATCCAGAAACAAAAAGTCTTTTTTTAGTGCATTCTACTGACATATTACAACTTAAATCAACCTAGGAATGTTCCAGGAAGTAAGGAAGGTCATTTGAGTCAATGGATACATCAAAGATTCCGGGGTTCATATATGTGGGTGAACTGAAATTCAGCTTGCAGCAGGTAGAAGGATGGAGGAGGGATAACACCTGGTCTGGTGGAGAGGCTGTATAACCATTTACACCAAGTTCTTGTCTTTTCTTCCTTGCTTGCACATGGCACAACAGGTTCTTTTATTACTTCCATAGTAGGCTACTTACACTTCTGTAGTGACCATGGATTTTATAGAGATGGCAAATAAATTCTTGCTTCTTGTCTTCTATGACATAAATGGGAGGCGGGAGGTATAATATAAGGAAAAGAGTCATGAAAGGATCAGATGAGAATAAGGGCTAGAAAATTGTGTAGTTTCACTGGAATGTGTCAACCATTTCAAAGGAACAAACAAAATCAGTTTCCCCCTTAACCAAAGCTTTGCCCTAAGAACAAACAGAATGGAGTCTGCTTCAAATGAAGTTGTTTCCCCCCCCATCAAAGGACAAAAAGAATGGGGTTCTCCTTTTACCTAATATTTGTTCAAGAACAAACAGGATTAGGCTGTATATTGCTATAATGTGCTTATCTATTCCTATTAAGCCAGAGGATCATGCATGTTGGAATCAGAAAATAATTCTGAACTCAGAGGTACACAAGCTGAAGGAGATGCTTTATACACTGAGAGAAATCTCAACTCCAGATGCCTGTGTAACCTCAAAATTATAGTCACCATATGTGTTTAACCGTTATGTGAGAAAGGAATGTCTCAATGGAGCGGTTGTAATTATACAATTTGAGAATGACGAAGTGTAAATAGATCCAAAGTATCTGTGTTTCCTTTACCATTAACATGACATAATATAACATAAGAAAACATAAGAAAAGCTTCATTATTCAGGATATTGACTGATTCAAGACATCTTGTCTTTGGTAGTCATAAACAGAAGGATGTTCCTGGTCAGCTTCATCTGGCCTTGTAGTTGATTAGATTTTGGGTTCATTCAGAGATTAAAGCAAAGCATGTCTGTTATGTCAGAGCACACAAAGCATGTAAAAAAGGATTTTCTTAGTATTCAGTACTTTGGCCAAAAAGAACAGCTCTGCATTCTTATCCCCTTCCTCCTGCACCACACATTCACTTTTTCTTTGCTTTTTGGAAGAGGGAAGGTAGGGAAATTGGGGTTAAGTGATTTTCCCTAGGTCACAGAGCTAGTTTTCTTTTTTTGTCTTAAGTGTCTGAACCCTGATTTGAACTCAGGTCCTCCTGACTCCAGGGCCAGTAGTATACAGTAGTATACCCCATACATTCCCTCTTTCTAAAGTTCTTCAGAAGAACATTACTGATAATGAGATTACATTGATTCCTGGTCAGACACCAAGGGAAGCATGATTTAATTTAATCTGCCCAGTCTTCTGCCTAGATATCCTAAGACTAGGAATGGTCTGATATGATGGGTAGATGGTCAGATAGAAGAGGTATTTCCTCTGTCTTGTCATTTGTAGGGTTATTGGAATATAAGATATTCCCTGTCTATTAATAGATATATGTGACAACATGTGTTCCCTTTTATCCTTGCAACAAGGTCTGTGTTCCCAGGTCTAAAGGTGCACAGATATTTCAATCACAGATGGTTTTCTGCTTTGTGCTTTGACCCAGTTCACAGCTGTGACATATCCTGAGTCACATAGAGCCTATTTTGAGAGGAACTTGAGAAAGGGGAAGTTTGTTTAGGGGGAAACTTGCTTATAGGGAGGCTCGCTTGCAGGAAGGCTCTCATAGCTTTTGGTACTAAGCACTGAATCATGTGGGTTGTGATGCCTTCTGGCTCTGAGCCTATTAGTTGAAAACTATATATGTAGGGAGGCTGGTATTTACTTTGGGGCTCATTCATGGGAAGAATATTTCTTTGTGATTTGGCCATATGAGATTCTGGGTAGCAGTTGTTAAGGGGTCCCCTGGATTTGTGAACCCAGATATTGATGCTCTCTGGTCTGATGATTATGTATCTATTACTTTGTTTAGATAGTTGGAACTCTGACTATTGGATTCTTTCTTGGATACTTGAATCTGCACAGACTAAAGGAAAGTATGTTGAGATATTGCCTTGGGGGCTTGCTCATGGAAGGAAATTTAGGTTTTATTAAGAGATCTCCTAGTTATGATTGTGAATCACTCATCAAGGTGTGGAGAGAAAACATCTGAGAGAGAGAAAGAGGAGACCGCTGATACCAATTCTTGTGAGAGCACCAGAACATCAGACTGATAGAAAGTATCCTTTGAGGAAAGTATAGGGTTTGGTGAGACTAGGAGAGTTGTCTCTTATTTCCCAATTGTACTATTTTGCTGTGCCCAGAACTCAGACTACAATGGCCTCTTACCATGTAACACTGGGGAAGGATGAGCTGCCCCAAAGTTGGGGTGGTGGAGTTCAAAGACAGAAGCTAGGGGAAGGAACCCCTGGAATCTGCTGTGCCTGCATTGAGGCAGGAGCAGGGAGAGCTTAGAGTGGAGCAGTCCCTTCTTCCATGAGGAAAGATATGGAGCAGGAGGAAGAGCTGTCTGCGTGTGGACCCTGACAGGAACAGGGAGCAGTAGGATCAAAGACCTGCAGAAAGAGGAGTCACAGGGCTCTGAACTTGGCCACAGGTCAAGATAAAAATTTTGCAACAGGGCAACAGCAGTGATCGTGCTTTCCTGGCATATCTCCCTGGGATGGTTTGGGCCTCAGGGGGTGGAGTTGTCTATGGTGTGTGGGGGGAAGTGCTATGGCAACCCAGGAACTAAACCTTTGTTGCCCAGCCACCCCCCCAGGACTTGGAAGCTGGGATTAGAGCAGTGTTAAGACTTGAACTCTTTGGCTCGTTGCAGCATGTTTGCACCTGAGAGTGACAGATGGGAGCCTGAAACAACAGAGTGGGTATAATGGTAATGGAATTGAAAGATCCTCTTGTATTGGCTTGGTGTTGGGGGTAAGTGTTAAGACCCAGAGCTTGTGAATCCAGCAAGTGGGATGGACTTGCTGATGTGAGGAGAGGGGCCTGAACAGGGAGGAGCTGGTGCCTTGTATAGAGAGAGGACCAAGCTGAGGGAGGTCAGAAGAACTTTTGGGAGCAGCAATATGCAGGGAGAGACAGAGAGAGAGAAAGAGAGAGAAGGAGAGAGAGAGAGAGAGAGAGAGAGAGAGAGAATTTTGCTGGGGGCTAGAGTTTCTGAGAGAGAGAGAAAACTGCCAGCTGAAGCTGTCCAGACTGCTGAGGGCCAGTTGCAGCTCCCCAGGACTTTTGAGAACTGACACCCAGAGCTTCCAAGAACTGAAGACTGTGGTGCTGGTATTTTATCTATCTGTTTTGATGTTACTTTGTCAGAATAATTTCTTAATAGAGACTTCAGACTTTGTTGGGGCTAGGTTGATTTCACAGGCAGAAAGTGAATTGAAGAAGATGCCAGCAATGTGCATGAATGTTGTTGTGTCTTTGTTAAGCTTTGTGTTCCCAGGAACGGAAACTGTTGAGAAATTGCCTCAAGTCAGGACGAAGAAAAGACCTCTCCTTAGGTACTGAATGCTGTGATGATATTGTAACCTAGTTGTGACCTAGGGGAAGATGGCCTTTCTGCTTCCCATGGCCCCTTGAGAGGGTGCTTGATGGTAACTGATGCTACTGTAATTCAGTTGTGATCCAGGGGTGGAAAACTATTGACCTTTGTACTTTTTGACTGACCAAATGAATGTACTTTGTTTATGATTGAAAAGTTATCTCTAATTGAGGATTTACTAGATGACTGAATTACTCTGTATTTTGATTTTTCTCTTTTCTGTGAATGTTTTCCTTAATCTGTTACTGAATAAATGGAGAGTAACTATGCTCATAATCAGAACCCTGAAGCTGCTTGTGCTTGGCATTACAGTGGGGGGAATGACACACCCCCAATAAGAATTTACTGGGACACTTTGTTTTGAATTGAGACTCTAATCTATTTTGATCTAAGGGTAGAGTGCATTGTTTTTTCTGCTAGCCCTGAGGATGTGATGGGTTAGAGGAGATACTGTCCTTGGATCCCCTGATTATATAAAAAGGTATAAGGTGGAGGAATATGGTATTTTATGTTATATACTTTTGTGTTTGTTTAAGGCCATGTGCTAGGGAAGACCATGGCTTGGGTTGTTGATTGTATAAACAAGGATTGTCAAATGTTATATACTTTGTGTTGAAAACCATGTGGCCACCCTGGTAATAAGTTGTTAAACTGTTAAATATTTTGCAAATGTGAAGTTCATGATGTGTTTATTTGGTGTGAATTATGTTGTACTTATTTCCTAAGAGATGTTAATGTCTATCCAGATACAAGTTGACCCATAAAGTCCCATCGGCCTATGTAATGAACATATAAGATCTTGGGGGCCTAATGCTAGGTTAATGGAATATAAGATCTTCCCTGTCCATTAATAGGCCTATGAGACCACATGGCTTGCTGCTTTGAGCTTTGACCCAGTTCACAGCTGTGACACATCCTGAGTCACACAGAGACCATAAGGGGAAAAATTTGTCTAAGGGGAAGCTTGCTTAGGGGAAAGCTTGCTTACAGGGAGGCTTGCTTACAGGAAGGCTTTCACACCTTTTGGTACTAAGACAATTAAGCACTGAGTCACATGAGCTGTGATGCCTTCTGCATGTGTGTCTATTAGTCAAAAGTGTATATATACATACATATATGTTGATATATATATATATATATACATATATGTATATACACATATATACATAAGCATACATATTTATGTATATGTGTATATATACATATATATGCATATATATACACACACACACACACACACACATATATATGTGTATATATATATATATATATATATATATATATACACATATATATGTGTGTGTGTGTGTGTATGTATGTATTCTGAGGTGAGATTTTGCTTTGGGGCTCACTCATAGGAAGAATATTTCTTTGTGATTTGGCCAGATGAGACTCTGGGTAGCAGTTGTTAAGGAGCCCCCTGGCTTTGTGAACCCAGATGCTGGTGTTCTCTGGTCTGGTGATTATGTATCTCTTTCTTTGTTGAGACAGTTGGAGCCCTGACTATTGGATTCTTTCTTGGATACTCACTTCTTTCTACTTATCTGTCTGCATTGTCTCATTAAAATAAGATTGGTGCCCCCTTTAAAACTGTCTTTTCTTTAGACAAGCGGCACAAAGAACCTGTTCTATCAGCCCTTCTGTGCACTGGTATTATTAGTCTGATACTTCCTCAGGAACTGTAAGTGTTATTTATGATATAGAGGTAAAAATGATGGTGGGGTGATATCAGCCCCCATTGAAAAGCTATATATAAACTGTGTACCTCAAACCCCAAATTGAACCAGTTTGGGACTGTCCCCCTTAATGTGGCCCAGTTCTGGCCTGTAACTCCCATGCAATGCATGTATGTCACCAGTTTGAGAGAAATTAAATATGGATGCAACCTAATTTCATTTGTCTCTTTTCTTAGAACAAGCTCTGTGGAGATTGACAAGCGTTATGGTACGTTAAGCTCAGAATTGTCCATAATGTATTTCTCCTGGCCAATCCAGGTTTTAGGCCTTTCTCAGTTGATGGGGGGATTCAAAATGGTTTATAAATGTAAAGTATATGAATGTAGCAAAACTCCAATATTCTTGTAGGGCAAGTTCTCTCCTTCATCCCTTCAATCAGTATACTTGGCCTTCTCTAATGCTGTTACTTCTTTCTTATTCTGTAATTACTACAATGGAACACAGTATTGAGACTGAAGATGCAATGTAGTTTTATATCCTCCTTTAGTGCCTTTTCTAGGCCTTAAACATTCCCAATGTCTTCTTTACCTATTAAATATCAAAAGCCTTGAAAACCCCAATTCATGCTAACCTCTCTATGAAATTTCCTTTGCTTCTTTGGACTTCATATAGTACTTTATTGTTGAAATTTGTAGTGTTTATGTCAGGTAATTATAACTATAATTTTGTATATGTATATATAATTATAGATATCTATCTATATATAATATATTATATAGATATTATATAGATATAATTATACATATCTATAATTCTAGACTGTAATCTCAATTACAATGAGGGTAACATCTTAGCCGAACTTTGTACTTCTTATATTCCCTAGCAAGCTGTGCTGCACATTACTAGCTTATTAAATAAATTTATATTTTAAGTATCCCAATTTCATACAGGTAATCTCTCCATTGGTGTTAATCATAATCTCACCCCTACCCCTCCCACTCTATTTTATTATAATTTAAAGAGTCGATATGCCTGAAAAAAAGCATCGTTTGATGGCTAAAGGTCTTATAAAAGGCCTATCTCAACTCATCTTAGTTGGTCCACAGACAGCTTTTCTGTGGACTTTTAGGATCTGCCACATTCTGTGCATCATAGGTATAGGATAGTCTTTGGATTCCAGTATCATCAACACCTCCAGGAGAGTGAGATTTTATTGAAAGAATATCATAAAAGGGCAAGGTGAAGCTTTCTGTGTTATTTCACATACTTTCATCACTGAGCAATTGTTATTTTGCCTCTTTTACATTTCTCGGTAATTCACTCTTTGGTACTCCTGGGAACTTTCTAATGAGTCTCATTGTTTTGCTCATTATACTTATCACAAGTGCAGATAACTTTTTATTTTCATTGCCAATATTGTTCTTTCAAAGTGTGTTTTTTTAGTTGGTTATGAATGGTTGCTTATGCATGTGTATATATCCACACACTCCCTATAGTTTCCAAATCTTTATCATAAGCTTTGTGATAGTTGACCAAATGTCCAAGGAAAGGGTTTTTCTTTTCTTTTTGCCTTTGCATGCCTGCTAAAAACAACTCTATTAACTCCTTTATTTACTTTTCCAATGACACCCTATAAGCTTATTCTTTCCCTTAGTGTCATTTCTTTTTGTCTTATATATTTCTTAATAGTAACAATGCTAACTAGTAAGATTTGGCTCCCCTAGTATTTTTTTTTGGTGGGGGGGATTCGTTTGACTGCTTTTTGTAATTGATTTATCTGTCTATATGACTGAATCAGTTGTGCATCTAATCATTTTCAAGGAAACAATTGAAGAGAATCACCTCTGCTCTTTTTCAGACTCATAACAAAAAACAACTGGTGTGTTACTATTATATCAAATTCATTCAGACTTGCTGCTTGCTGCCATAGAAACAAAGTACCTCACTGATAGTATGTTTCACTGTTCCACTTGACAATTTTAGTGTGACATTGTGTAGATATTTCTTTAAAGTGTTGTCTTGTTGGTTTCCAGAAAATATTTGGAATGTTAATAAATTTATAAGTGTTCTGTAACTCCTTATTGGTCATTACAGTTCACTGAGAGGTTTTATTTCTATACCACATCAAATTCTTAGTTTATTGTCATTAAAATTTGGGCTACATATTTTTCATAATTAAATCAATTTTAGAACAATTGTAAACATTTAGAAGTTCTAACTAATTCTTACTTAGGGAAGACCTTTTGAACCTTTCTATTTTGAGTTGAAAATGTGTTAATTTTTATGATGAGAAGATAATTAAGAAAGTGTTTTAATGGATTTTGGTAATAATAATAACTAATATTTATACAGTACTGAATATGTGCTAGGCACTGTGCTAAGTACTTTACACATATGATCTCAGTTGATCTTCACAACATCACTGGGAGGTAGATGCTACTATTACCTTCATTTTACATATGAGAAAACTGAGGCAAATGGAAGGTAAGTGATGTTCATAGAGTTGATGTTGTTGTTGTTTGTCCTTCATTTCTGAAGAAGACCAATCACGTCAAGGGCAAAGTCTTGACTTGAGAGTAAATTGGATTTAAATTAAGTGAGGCAGTGTTGTGCAAAGTTGTCATACAACTTTGCCATATGATGACAGGTTGCATGACATCTTCCTGACTCTAAGCTCAGCATTTTACATCTACAAATTCTACATCAGCATTCTACTGTACGAACTAGCTGCCTATTGTCCCATCTATCTTGTAGGTATCACAATTTCTCCTAAACAGGAGGTACTCAAATATTTTGTCATAGAATAGTTTAATAAACCAATTGAAAATGCTAGCACCTATCTTCCAAGGTTATTGCAAGAAGAAAAGGAGATACTTATTAAGCACTTTGTAAACCTTAAAATACTACATATTAGCATTTGCATTGCTGTTTTGAGTTTAAATGAGCCTTATCTTAACACCGATGGGTCCCGCTTTTGACACAGAATTAATCGAACTCCTTTGTATATTCCTTGAGGACCCTCTAATTCGCCACACAATGTTTAGCTCATAAATCTTCTCTCCTTAAAAGTAAATGCCTGAATTCCTTCAACCTTTTTCCATGTGATGAGAGTTTGAGACCCTCCCACATCCTCACTGTACTCCACTAAGTGTCTTCCTTTACCTCTAGAACCTAGAACCTAACACAGGACTCAAGATGTGGACAAGTAGAGTGTAATATTCCTGAATTCAGCATTTTCCCTGCCTATGTTGTTTTTGTTTCTCTCCTTTCAAAATCCTTGCCGTTATTTAAGCTTCATAATGCTTAGTGGATACAATTAAGGAAGTTCAGAAGTTTTATTGTAAACTCTGCCAACATTGTCATTTTCCTTTTAATTTGCCACCAGGTAGGTATCAATGACATTTGGAAACCCAGAGTGATGGTGCTTCATCCTATACACCACATGGATCTCTTCATGCATTATAAGACCATTTGTCAGACACCAATGAAATTTGCCATGTGAGGTTTCATAATGTAAAACAATGAAACGCCTTCTTGATCCACACTGTAAAAGCAAACCTTAGCATTAGAAACCAAACAAGTGGGAAACCTGTGTATTATTGGGTTGGGGACTTTGTCTTACAGTTTAGCAACATTCTCTGGTATACAGATTATGGCCAATACATCCATTACTCAGCAAAAGAGGAGTCCAGGAGTTAGCATGACAAAAGATCCAGGATTTGCTTTGATTGACATTATAGCAGGTGTAAATCTTTTACAGCCAGACACTGTTCAGAGTGGTTTTTCTGTGTACAGTTCAGCAGTTTTAGCTAAGGAAATCTTTAAACTCTTTCACTCAAAAATAAAAAGGCTGTAACTTTTCTGACAAGCAGACAGAGATAGTCATTGCTTTTGTCTTTTATTGATGTAATTGTACTAACAGATAATCTATTTGCCATCATTTAGATTTACTTCATTAATTTTCAGGAAGTTTTATACTTGTAGCAGCAATACAAATCTAGAAGAAAACCAAAGAACAGAGAAAGCAGGGGAATTGGTTGTACATAATAACATTTATCAATACTACCTAGACAGAACCTACAAGAAAATTACCCCATTGCCTAGAATTTATTTTTTTGAAGATCAGTTTAGCAAGTTACTATGTCTTGCAGCCCATCATACCAGGGAATCACATTATTCTGATATTGCCTCATTATAATGATTTAGATTTGGCTGTCACTGAATTTGGTTGTCTGAAGTGGTTAGAAAAATGACCTACCATGAACAGGACTGATAAATTCTCTACTACTGCAGTTATACTATTGACATGTCAACAAGATTAAAACACACACACACACACACACACACACACACACACACACACACACACTGAATCTGGTAATTATTTAGAGTTTCACATTGTTCTCTAAGTTTCTAAGAGAAGCTTCTATAATAAACAGACATTGAATAAACACTAAGTTATTCTCTCTGTCTCTCTCTCTTTCTCATTCTCTCTCTTCCTCCTTCTCTCTCTCCCTTCCTTTCAGTTGTCAAATAATGAAAACTCTTTAATACATTCATTCTTATATCTTGCTATCTTTTCTTGAATATATATATATATATATATATATATATATATACATATATATATATATATGTAGAGAGAGACAGACAGACAGACAGAAACAGAGAGACAGAGGCAGAGACAGAAAGACACAGAGAGACAGGGACACAGAGAGAAATTATGACCTAAAAAGGCTTTAATGCTCTATCCTTCCAAGTGAAGTTTGTGTCCCACCAAGTTCATGGAACTTTCCTTGGCCATCCCTTAGGAAATAGTCCCCTTGCCTTCTGAACGAGTCATTCAAAGCACATTATATGTTGTCTTGAATTCTAAACATTTCATTTCTTTAAATGATTAGCAAGCTATTAAGTTTCATTAATTATATCTTTCACATTTTTCTTGTAGTTGATAGCACAATTAGTTATTGGGAATGCTACTAAGAAAAACAAATGGAAGTAGTATTTAGAACTACTGGAAAGATTCAGGAGTTACTATGATAAAGTAGAAAGGGCAATGGAGTGACACTTGAATGAACTGGGTTCATGTCTTGTATATTACCCTTTCTACCTATGTAATTCTAGAAAGTAACGGGGCTTCAGTCTTCCTTGCCTATGTATTTTTTTAATTACATCAAAACAGAGGTCAGCAAATTATGTCTGAAGGGCTGAATTGTCTTTACACAGTCTCAGCAATTAAAAATGTGTTGGTTTTCTTTTACATTTTCAAATCCATTACAACTTTATTTAAACATATAAAAATGTTCTTAGCTCAGAGATTGTACAAATACAGGAAGGAGGGCAAATTAGCCTTCTGATTGGTGTTTGCTGAACCTCATAATAGAAGATTGTCCTTCTAGGTCTAAATACTAACATATAATTCATGAACTTCATAAGCTTGAAAATTATTTAAGGAAATAAAATACTTATAATTCAAAACAATGTATAACATGCACTGAATGACCTGTGCAGAAGATGAGAAGACTACTTTCTGCAGTATGGCCCAGGAAAATTCCATGAACTTGATGGGACCCAAACTTCCCTTTGAATGATGGGTAAGAAGTCTAAATAAATTGGTGATTGGATGGGGTGCAGAAATTGAGGTGTGTCATTAAAGCCTTTTTAAACCACAAAGAGTATACCAGTTTGTCTCAGAGTGGTTAATTCTAGTCAAATATTACTGATAGATAAGGCTGAAAGGGAGATTGAGACTCAAGTGTAGAGGCCCCTTAATTCCAGGCTAATGAGTTTGGACTTTACCACTCATTGGATTTGTTTCAGAGGGAAGATTGCTTCAAAATATACAAAGCTTAGCACAGTGTTGCACAGAGTAAGCACTTGTTTACTTGACCTGAGGTCTGTAACATATCAGAATTTGAACCTACTCTTCTCGAGTCCAAGTCATCTGACAATATATACTATCAGTGTTTCCCTTTTGTATCAAAAACACTTTTAGCTCTGAGCTGAATACTCAGATGTTTTCATGTACCAAATATTTAACCTGAGAATACCATTTAGATTCCTCATCAGAAACTTGAAAGCCAAAGTCTTTAGTTATATGGATAGCTTCTTTCTAGCACTGAGGCTGTTGCTTGCTGTTCATCTTTCCTTTCAAAGAAGAACAATAATATCATGGTGTGATGTATTCACTTGATCATGAATTGGATTTAAGTGAGATAGAGTGGCATGAAGTTGTCAGCCTCTCTCTTAACTCTTCCAGAGTTAAGAATGTCCAGTGACAAGACAAAACCAAGGCATACTGGCCATGGCCTCTGATGCAGTAGATAGTCTTGGAGTCTTTGATGTCTGACCAAGCTCTAAGAGCTCCACAGGGCCTGCTTTAGCCACTTTCATGTTCAACAGAATAAATTATTCTCATCGGCCCATTCCATCCAGAGGAAGTCTTCATATGCTTGCTGTATACATCCCCCAGACTTATCAGTTCTCAACTTGGATTAGTCTGTCTGCTGAGATGGTTTTACCAAGATGTGGCTGCTACACATGCTACAGCTCCTTCTTGCCATGGGTGAGAGTTCAGGGAAATGTGGATACGAAAGATGGATTAGTAACCCTAAAAAGGACTTGGCAAGTTTTCACAGCAGAGATGTTAGTCCTCATCGAATACCTCAAACACCATAACATTGAGGTAGAAAGGTAGTTAAACTATCTGGAGGTCCTAGTGATGATTTCTCAAGGGAGCATGGTCATTTTCTTTTCCCTTGAAGAAAAAAAAAACATTCTCAGTTCAGTAGGGTCACAAAATTCCCTTTCTTGGGATAAAGGAGAAAGAGATTTCTTTTCATGTGAACAACAAAAGGCTTGTAAACAACAATAGAGCTCAAGTTCAGTAATTCATCCTTGTTGGAAGCACCTGAGTTCAAATCCAGCCTCAGGCACTTGACACTTACTAGCCATGTGACCTTGGGTAAGTCATTTAACCCCAAATACCCTGCCGCCCCCCTCCAAAAAAAAAAAGACCAAAAGAAAATGACACCTTGAAAATGAGAATTGGGCAAAGTGAAGCCAGTGAAATTATAAGAGACTAAGAAATGATTAAATAAAATATGAATAATGACAAAATAGAAGAGAAAGTGAAACATCTTTTAAGAAAAACAACAGATTTGGAGAACAGATCAAGAAGAGAATATATAACAATAATTGGACTAACTGCAAGTTATAATCAAAAAAAGAATCTTGATGCAATAATACAAGAAATAATTAAAGAAAGCATTAGAACAAGGGGGAAAAGTAGAAATAGAAAAAAAAAATCCATTGATCACTACTTAAGAGAGATCCTGTGAGGAAAATTCATAGGAATATTATAGTTAAATTCTGAAACTTCCCACTTGAGGAAAAAAAAAATATTAAAAGCATCAAGATTAAAACAATTTAACTATAATGGTACCACAATTAGAATTACATTAGACCTAGCAGTAGAGAAATTTAAAGACCGCAGGTCTTGGAACACAGCATATTAAAGAGCAAAAGAACTGGGGCTCCAGCCAAAAACATCATACCCTGCAAAGTTAACTATTATCTTGAACAAAAAAAAATTGGACATTTGATAAGCTCTCAGATTTTCAAGATTTGTTAAAAAAATGAACTTAATAGACTATTTGACATACAAGAACCACTATAAATATAAGGTACATAACAAAGACTTATTATAAAGGATCCATAAGGACAGACTGTTTACTTTTTATATATGTAAAATTTATGTCTAAGATTCTTATTAATAATTGGGTAGTTCATAAGAAATATTGGGGAAGAATTGAGTAGGATAAGAATTTACAAGGTAAAACTATTTAGGAACAGCGTTTAAAAAAAAGAAAAAGCAAAAATAGCAGTGGCATGAATGTCTGCCTGGCTTACTTTCTTCAGGCATCACATTAATTGTATTCCATCCAAAGAAACTTGAGATAATTTCACCACTGGAAATTCAATAGGTTAACAATAATTCCTCCCCCAAATACCATGCATGTAGTATATCAGAAAGAAACTTTATTAACAGAGTATGAAAATTAACACACTTGCTCTGTACTACAAAAAGTCCCATACTGACTCTTAAGCAGTAATTTCCCAAATTCATGAACACTGGGTAAAGAGTTTTCACTTGTTGGCACATACTGACTAAATGAAAATCTGTAGCATTGACCCTTGCTGATATAGTTTCTCACTAAAAAAGACAAACCTTTCTCTAAATTAGTCCTTTCACTAAACTAGCCTATTTCTTTTACAAAAAAACAACAATGATAATGACAATTCATAGATCACTTTAAGGTTTATAAGGTAATTCTCTTTAA
The DNA here is from genome assembly GCA_028627135.1 of Pseudochirops cupreus. Classification (NCBI taxonomy): domain Eukaryota; kingdom Metazoa; phylum Chordata; class Mammalia; order Diprotodontia; family Pseudocheiridae; genus Pseudochirops; species Pseudochirops cupreus. Next base: position 144,952,563 of record CM053583.1, read on the forward strand.
TTCAAAGAGGATCATTCTCCCAGCTACATCTCATTACAATAGTCTAATGAATGAAAACTTCACATTTCAATGCCCTTATTTTATATGTAAGCAAAACAAGGCCCCCAAAGTGAAGTGATTCATTCCAGATAATTCAGTAAGTGCTAGAGCTAAGATCAGAACTAAAGTTTTCTAAATCTAAATTCGATATTCTTTCCATTATACTACTCTGTCTTGCTAGATCAATGATTCCTTTGGGGTTTGTTTCATGTAGAATGATAGTATAAGATCTGGAAGAGGTCTTAGACATCTACTAATAAAACTTCCTTGTTTTATTAATGAAGAACTTAGGACTCATACTGGGGAAATAACCTTACTAAGGACAGTAAAAAAAGTAAAGTTCAAATTTGAGTTTAGATCTTTTTTATTTCAAATCTAATGCCCTTCCAACTAGATTATTCTACCTATTTAGAGCTTATTTGTTCCCACCTGAATGTTAAATGAATCAAGCCGGAAAAGAGATAACTGTGTAACCTTAGTAGCACCCTGTGATGTGTCCCAGTCTCACCTAAGTAGGAAAACAAAACAAAACAACTACCACAACTCCAGCATTTATATGACAAATTATTGTTCACCTTCATTCTTGAAGAAGATCGATGACATCAGGACGATGATGCATTGACTTACAAATTGTCAACCCCTCAAAAAAGTTTGATCTAAAAAACATAAACTAAATGAGATTGGGTCCACATTTGACTTTTCTCACAAGCTGGTAAGATGCACTGCATGGGAGTTATAGTCCAGGACTAAGTCCCCTCAAGGAGGTTCAGACCAGTTCAGAACTGGCTCAATTTGGGAGTTGGGGTACTCAGTCTATATACCTTTTCAACAGAAGCTGATATCATCCCACCATCATTCTACGTCCTGAGAGCAGAAATACTTGTTTTATTAGAATTCCTCTCTGCTATACCAGCTTACTTCCAGCCTTGGGATATCTAGGAAAGAATCTGTCTCTACCCAAGCAGCCTCCAATGTAATTTCATTATCAGCAACGTCTTTCTGAAGAACTTGGGAGAAAGGGGACTGGTATGGCTTGGGGTGGTGGTGGTAGATAGCTCTGAGTCCCCAAGATACTGATTACTAAGAAAAAAATCATTTTTCACAAAGTCAGTTTGATTTAAGTCAGGCAGAGCTTTGCAAAGTCATCTGACTCACCCTCTTCGCCAGAGTCGTTAGATCCCAATGAAAAGACATAGGTCAAGATTACTTGGTGATGGCCCTGATAGAGTGGGAGATCATGACCTTTCAAGCTAAGGTCTTTTCTAAGTCTCAGTTTGTTTAAGGCAATGCTCATTCATAAAGGAAAGGTAAAAATTGAAGCAAAAGATTGCCTGTTTTCTTCAAAAAAGAATCAATATGGGGCAAAAGCCTCATCCATAACTCTATTGTTGAACCTGCCCAGGCTCTTAGATAAGTACTAGTTACGTCTTCTTTGGGGAAGCTTAGTTCTTAGGATTTAATGAAATCTGCAAACTCTGAGGGTCTGCCTTCATCTGTCTCAAATCAGTCTGCAGGAGGTGAAGTCAGAGCTCCAAATCTTTGCTGTAATCAAACGGGACTACATTAACACATAATATAACACAGTAGCATTAACAAGTTGCAAATTAATATGTTGCAAACTGATTACATGAGATAAAAGCAGCAAATTGGTATTGGAATTATTTTTTATTTTCCAGATTTTCATTTTGATGAATTCAGACTCATAAGGTTTAGACCTGGAAATACTATTCATTTTTTTCCTTTTTTTTCTTACTCTTTAAAACCGATCCCTTGGGTCTCTGAAGAGAGATTTTGGTGACAACTACTCACTAAACAGGTCTAGTAGACCAATGGTGTCAAACTCATAAATAACTGGGAGCCACTAATGATAATTCTTGTGGGCAGCATATTGACTTAGTTTTCAAATGTAATGAAATATATGTTTTTCTGTATTTTTATTTATTTTGTTAAATATTTCCCAACTATATTCTAATCTGGTTCAGGCCCCATTTGGAGACCATCTCCATAGTTTAGAATTCGAAAGAGTTTCATTGTGGCATTGAGAGTATGACTTGCCCAGACTCACATAACTAGTGTTTCAGAAGAAGAATTGACATCTGAAGCTTCCCAATTCGCAGCTAGTTCACTATACATTATGTCATGCAAAACAAGAAAAGGAGTTCCAAAGAGTTAGATTTTGAATGCAGCTCTTCTGGCTCCAGAGTCAATAGTCTGGACACTAGAGTCTAGTGACTAGACCATTCTTCTCAGAATGAATATTGTTTCAATGCCTTCTGCCACAAGCCTTCCCCATATTTTGATTATCACTTGAAATGAATGTCAAGTATTATGCTCTCTATCCTAGAAGGGGAAAAACTGAGGTACAGGGTTAACAACTGTCTCACTAAGTATCACATAATTAAAAACAAGACATAGATATTCTAAATCATTAGTTCTTTATTTGTCTTTTGTCACAGTTTTTTTCCCCTTTAAATCAATGTATCTTCATTCTTCTGCACAAACATCCAAAATTAAAAATTGGAATGAAATCATTACCACTAGCACCACCACTACCACTGCCACCATCATCATGCCTACCCACCTCCACTGCAATTATCAATTTTCAATTAAAAAGAATTTTTTTCCTATCCTTCTGTTGGTGGTATTCATTTCCCCCCTTTGGGTGAAATAATCGGATGCCGTATTAAGACTGTCACTAAGGATTGTTCATGTATAACTTATAGTCACAATTAAAAAGCATTTTTAACCAAGTGTCACAACACAGTGACAACTAAATTAGACTGTGATTTACATCCCCGTGTGCTGTCACTTGATTTAGTGTCACTCTAGAGAAAGTGACAAACAGCCCCAGTGGAGCAAAGCTGTTGGTTTTCAGTAAGGAATGAGTTCATTTTCCATGTGCTACTGTTTTGAAGGATAATTGGTTTAGGCTGCTGATGTCAGAAGTAATCATTTGGATTTAGGGAATGTCAACCAAGGAGCAGCTGTCCTTTCAAAAATCATATAGGCCTCTCCAGGTTAGGCAGAGAAAGCAATTGCATATTTCCTGGGGCTGTGATAATGAAAGCAGATTTAACTTTTAAAAAGCGGGATTTCTGCCAAAAGGATGAAGAATTCATCCTCCTGTGATTTTTCCATACATATATTTATGTTATGTTGAGTGATGCACCATGGCCAAAGAATCAATTTCATCAATAAGTCATTCAATATAGGCTGAATATCCTCTCTTCAATTCTTATTTAATTTTGAGCTTAGATTTGACCAGGATCATAAACAGGCATTTATGAAGACTCAACAAGAGACTGAGAAAGTATTGCAAACTTATTTTTACTATAATATAACCTTTTATAGAGGAACGTTTACTATAGAAAAATGAAAATTATATCAACCTCCTCCCTGTCCCTACATCAACTCAGTCTCTGAGAAATGAAAGGGCATTAGCTTCACTGTTTAGCTCTTCTCAATGGATCACAGTCTCAGTGCCAAATCCAAAACCCCACTGTGGCTTGAATTGAGGCACTCCGGCTTCTCATGCCAGCCTGGCTGTTACTTGTAATGCTAGCTCCAAGGTCATCATGGCTCAAACTCACTTCCAGCACTAGAGAATGAGGACAAACAACACAGAATGGACACAAGACACCTTTAGGGTAGAACTTTGGTAAAAGAGTGAGAACAGGGGAAGGTAGGTCCCTCCACTTCCACTGATTCAGTTAAATACATCCATGCTAAGCACAACAGATAGTAGTTGCCCAAAAGAGAACATAGTGAAAAGAGTTCAGCTCAAAAAAAAATTGCTGGCTCAGTCCTACCAGTTTTAAAGATGGAGGTAGCCACTCTAAAGAGGCTACTCCCACAAGTGTGGGAGGGGCCACAACAAGATCTGGGTTGGAACTGGACATACTCTGTAAGATCAAGTTACATTTAGACATATTATATACCATGATGAAATCATGGATGCTTTTGATTTTGCTGTTTAGTTTCAGTTGTGTTTGATTCTGATTGACCCCATTTGGGTTTTTCTTGGCAAAGGTATTTGAGTGGTTTGCTATTTTCTATTTCTTTCTTAAGCTCATTTTACAATGAGGAAACTGAGGTAAACATGGTTGAATGACTTGCCCAGAGTCACACAGCTAGTAAGTGTCTGAGGCAAGTTTCAACTCAAGAAGATGAGTGTTCCTGACTCCAGGTCTTACACTGTATACACTGTACCACCTAGCTGCCCTTATCTAAGTTAGTGGTCTCCAAAGTGAGGGCTGAAAACCCTAGGGATCCATGGTCTTATGCCAAGGACAGTAAAAATGTGGATAATATTTCATTACACTTTCTAACTCTATGAGGGACTTTTTTCCAATACAATCATAGCTAGATTTATCTTCGAACACTTCTCCCGCTTCCCTTTCCCCTCACAATGTAAATTCCTATCTTCCCCAGTTCTGCACTGGGCATTGCTTCTCAAGACAGTTATAAGTAAGTTACTACCTCACTACTAACTACTTAGGTATCCACACCAGCACCTATGCAGGTACCACTGGAAAAATTCCCTCTTCTCCTCCTCTATCTTTGAGAGGACTTTATGTTGAGGGCAGGTAGGTACCTCTTGGGTGGTAGGCTCATGTAAGGGTGGGTGCAGGTTAGCAAGAGTCCTACTCCTTCTTTTATTTCCACCTTCCTTTCATAGTGAATATATATGTTTTTTTTCTTTTCACTCAAAATAACTAGCATTTGGGTTCTATTGTTAACTTAAAATGGTTTTTGGGTGGAGACACAGCCTCACTATAAAAGTGTGGTGTTTGTTTCTGCATTGAAATTCTTCTATCACAGATTTAGAGAGCAAGAAATGACCAAATTCAAACTTCTCAATTAATAAATTAAAAATAAAACCCAAAGGTCAAAGGAGGGTAAGTTACTTGCCCAAGGTCACATACTCAACCTTTAAATATTTATTAAGTTTGTACTGTTTCAAGAACACAGTAAGTAGTATGGCTGGGATCTGAACCTAGGTCATCTGTCTCCAAATGCAGCACTTTTATCACTACAATTACAACATAATCTACTTCATATATAAAGAGGCTTGTTCACACACACACACACACACACACACACACACACACACACACGCACACACACACACACACGTATAGTATCAACCGAGGCACATTTCAATATTTTAACTATTTGGATGTTCTGATTTTTGGTTAACTCAAATTGGACTGAAAACTATCTCCTTGTTCTTATTGTTTGTATCTAAATACTGGCATCAAAAGAAAAACACTCACGTTCTGTCATGAACTTGATTTTTGCATCATTTGAATGTAAATAGTAGATTTTACATTTTCTGAAGCCTCATTCAATAAGATTAGTACTAGGGGAGCTTATTCATTGTTACTCAGATGAGAAGAAAGTTTCTAAAGGCTTCTAAAATTTCTGGCAACTAAAAAACTTTCTCATATTGTCATTCTTTTCCAGAATGAGAAATGTGAGCTTTTGATTACTTTCCATTATTGCTTTATTTACAGTCTTTCCTGTATCTAAGATCCAGAAAACTAACTTCCTATCAAATTGTCTTTAGAGATTCTGGGAACAGACTTTGAAAACTAATAAAAGAAAGGATGTTGCAGCTTAACTTTTCATAGTAGCAAGAAAAAAATCCTTTATTTGATGTATCACTATCCAGTGGTGCAGATATGAAAGTAGATGGTATATGTCATATTAACAATCTCTGTTTTGGAAACACTGTAACTCAGTTCCAAAGGTCATTCTTCTCTGAGAATATGCACAGTGGAAATTAGCGTGAGCCAGTTTGTATTCATGAAGTAAATCATATATTTTGTGAGTGTGTGTGTGTGTGCGTGTGTGTGTATACTCTTTACACAGAAGAGATGGGGAAAATGTACTCACGGCTTTGAAATTTGATGTCTGTACTATTCAAATACTATTCATATGTCTTTGGAGCCCTTTGCTTTCAGGGATCTGAAGAGATTTTTTGTTTTTTTAACAATTCCACTAGGACAATGAATGCTAAAGTATCATTATTAACTACATTAAGATTTCAAAAAGATTATTTACTTGGAAATCTTAAATTAATTTTATTATAAATACAATTCTTTTCATTCATGGGCTGGCTCATTGTCAATGTGTAGTGTTTCTTCAAGATATACATATAAATTGATGACTTATTGCGATTGTTTATCCAACTACATGTCATGACCTAGACAACTAGTCATTTTCATTTACTTTTTGTCTAGTTGTTTAGATCTTTATGCTTAACTGTTTTGAATGATGATGAATCTAGCTTAGGAGGCTCTGAAGTTTTCCAGAATTTGCTCTAATCAGTACAATGCCATCTACAAACAAAAGTATCTGGAGCACCTCACCATTTATGGGGAATCTCTTCAAGATTTTGACTCACAGTTTGACATCTATAATGACATTAGAGACCATTCTTATTGAACATATGTCCCTTTATTTTGTATAATGTTTGGTTTAAACAGTCATGAACTGAAACAAGATTTGGACAAGAGGGAAATAGGCTAGATTACATGAGAAATTCCACAGTTATTTTAATAATATTTAATAATATATCTAGTATTGACATGAATTTCCAAAGTACATTATATGCATTATCTCACTGATCCTCACAACAATCCTATGAGATAGATGCTACTATTATTCTCTTTTTTATAGATCAGTGTATAGCCACAGATGAGCAGCTTTCCAGAGGGGTGCTGCTGTCAACAGCTTTCAAGATTCTGATTATGTAGTATAGCCAAATCTCTATTCAATAATATATCAGAGCAAAACATTCACAGAATATCAAGGTACAGCACTGGGAATGTTACAACTTAGATGGCAGGAAGTAAGCAGTAACTTCCCCCAGCTCCTCAAGAATTTTGTCGTTAAAAGCTAAAAAGTAAATTTGAGTGGATTCAAGAGTGACAGAACCCACTGGAAGACGGAGAGTGACAGATTCTCAGCCCAGAAAATTGCCTATTCAGGCAGGGAGAACATGGAGCACACAGGAGTGGCACCAGGGCAGACCTGAGAGCAGAGTGCAACACACTGAGAAGCCCCACCCAGCAGATTCACACAGTCAGAGGCTTCTGCAACCATCTTGCTGCAGAGCAGAGGACCAACAGAACTGGGTAAGAGGGAACATGGGGCACATAGCAGGGTCAGTGGTTTTTCCTGGGGCTAGCAACCCACAGCCTGAATTTTTGAAACTACATATCCAGTCTTCCAGAAGTTGGGATGGAAGAGTGAAATCTAGGTGCGCCAATCCCCTCCCTGATACAGAAAAGTCAAGAGGTAAAAGCCCCATCTAGAGTACATTCTTACATAAGGGTAAACAGCCCCAGGCTTGGAAATCACTGAGGAAGGGATAAGGGAGATTGTACAGAGCTTAAGGCCAGGTGCATGGAGCCAGCAAGCCCTAACAACAAAAGGCCAGGTACGCTTTAGAACCACCTGGCCAATCAGCAAACTACAGCCCCACCCTTCTACTATAGCGAGCCTGCCTGAGAAAGAGCCCAGAGAAAAAGGTGGAAACCTGAAGCAGACCTCCACCCCATAAGTTACTCTGTAAGCCTCAAGTAACACAGGGGAAAGAAACATTGAGAATCCTGGCCCTGGCCTCAGCCCACACACTCAGAGGCCACAGCTCACAAAGTCAACAAACAAACCCCTACATCCCAGGCTGAGAAACTCAGTACTCCTGTACCCCAGAAGCAGATATCCACTCTAAGAATACAGGATATAGGCAACCACAATGGGGAAGAAGGAAAATACAAAGGCTAGAACCATCAAATCATTCTATAGTGAGCAAGAACAACCAAACTCAGAAGGCAACAAAGACTCTACACACACACCGGGAACCACAGAAGGAAACATGAATTAGTTGTAAGCCCAAAAAGCATTCTTGGAGAATCCCAAGAGGGATTTTAAAAATGAAATTAGAGAGGTAGAAGATAAATTTAAATCTATAGTGACCAAATCAGAAAAAAAAATTTCACAGAAGAAAATAAAGCTTTAAAAAGTAAAATTGGAGAACTAGGACAGGAGGTCCAAAATGTAAAGCAGAGAATATACCTCCCTAAAAATGAAAAATAAATATATGCAAAAGGAGCACCAAAAACTAATTGAGGAAAATAATACACTAAAAATTGGAATCAGTCAAATTGAAGCCAAGGACTCTATGATGCAACAAGAGTCACACAAAGATTTAAAAATTAGAAGAAAGTGCAAAATACTGCACTGGAAAAACAATTGACCTGGAAAACAGGTCCAGGAGAGAAAATCTAAGAATTATCGGCCTACCAGAAAGCCATGATGAAAAAAGCAACCTGGACAGCATCCTTCAAGAGATTGTCAAAGAAAACTGTCCTGAGGTCTTAGAATCAGAAGGGGAAATAGTTATTGAAAGAATTCACCAATCTCCTCCTGAAAGAGAACCCAAATTGAAAACTCCAAGAAATATGTAGCCAAATTCCAGAGTTACAAGGTCAGAGAGAAAATACTGAATGCAGCCAAGAAGAAACAATTCAAATATCGTGGAAATACAGTCAGGATTACACAGGATTTAGCAACGGCTACATTAAAAGATTGGAGGGATTGGAATGCCATATTTCATAAAGCAAAAGAACTAGGACTGCAACCAAGGATCAGCTACCCAGAAAGACTGAGCATATTCTTTCAGTCAAGGAGATGGTTATTTAATGAAATAAAGGACTTCCAGACTTTCCTTATGAAAAAGCCTGAGCTCAATGGAAAACTCGATCTCCACTTACAAGACCCAAGAAAGACATAAAAAAGTAAACAAGGAAAATGTACACTCACACAGACACATACACACAATGATGCCCACACATGCACTTAACTTGAGACTCAATAAGAGCAAACTGCTTACATTCCTTTGTGAGAAGCAGATACCTGTCAATACTGAAATTTCTATAAGTGTTGTGACATTTAAAAGGGATGTACATAGAAAGGGGATGAGGGTATAAGTGAATTAATCTGAAGATTTAAAAAAAACTCTATTAAGGGAAAGAAAGGGATTGTAATGGGAGAAAAGGAAAGTTAGAGGCAGAA
>CM053583.1:144962185-144984198 GCA_028627135.1 Pseudochirops cupreus
CCACAGGTGACATTGATGAGACTAACAGTCTAGACAAAATAAATTCAAATCCTAACATTGTTCTTTACTAGCTATGTGACCATGCAAGTTTCAGTCTCTTAGGTCTCCTCACTTTCCTCATCAGTAAAACAAGGATAGCAATAATTCATTGTCCTTATAGTTACAGGGTTGTTTGGGTGATTGAATAAGAAAATTAATATAAACCACTTATTGTAAACTTTATATATATATGGGTGTGTGTGTATGTATGTATGTATGTGTGCATGCATATGTATATGTACATATATACTTATATGTATAACTATAGATAGCTTATATATTTATACAAATATATACATATAAAATAAATATTGTATCTGTACGTAATAGATAATATATACCTATTATATGTAATATATATACATACACATATGTATGTTATATATATACAACCTTTGGTCAAGTACAGCAAATCTTTAATTCAATGAGTTACTTAATAATTTTTCTGTGTATACCATTGTAAGCATGAGCAGCTTTCCAGAAGGATGCTGCTGTGAACAGCTTTTCAAGGTTCTGATTACACGGTGTAGTGAACACTATTTATTAAAAAACAAATCAGAGCAAAACATTCACAGAAAATTCAGGTACAGCATTCACAATGTTACCGATTATCACAGAAAATCAAAATCCAGCATTCACAACAACTTATCAATAAAATGGCCACTTAGTTTTCACCAAAGTGGTCACATAGTTTTGAACAAAGTACAATCATTTAGTCAGTCACTCACTTAGTAACTCAATCATTCAATCAACTCAATCATTCAATCATCCGTAAGGGGGCTTGTCTCCTTAAGGGTCACAAAATACAATAGTCAAAGTTCTCCACTGGTGGGGCACACTAAGTTACAAATCAGTCGGTATTCAGTCATCATTCACTATTCAATCATCAGAAAATACACAGGCCATCCACCCCTCACAGTAAACCATAATCTTTTCAGTCAATACATAGTATCCAAGTAATGTCCTCTTTCAGCTTCATTCAGGGTAGGCTGTCAGATTCCCTGGATTCCCTTGCATGGTCCCAGTTCCTACCTGGATTTACAAAACTGTCACCTGGGTTTGAAGGCAGACAGCTCCCAGTTCCTTTTCCAGCTCTCTATGCTGTTCCTGTCCCACACTGAAGCTCACAGTGTCCATTCCACCTTATATCCTCCACAGTCTCTGTTCCCAGGAAGTCAAGGCTTAACAAAGGCACAATCAGACAAAATACAGGCACCACAGTCATGCTACCCCAGTCTTCTGCAGCTCTGGGTGGTCCTTGGAAATTCTCAGCAGCTCAGCTGACCCTGGGACTTGGCAGAAGTTTTAACTGGTTCCCAGAATCAAAATCACTTTATCTAGGTTCTCACAATAAAAATCATTCTCTCCAGCCTGGGCCTCCTCTTCCTCAGCCTCCAGAACGTGGCTCTAAGAAGATCTGAAATTCCATCTGGAGCTTCTCCTTATATACCAATTAGCTCCTCCCTTGCTCTATCCATTGCTGTTACATCAGCAACAGGGGTTCATACCTTTTGTTCCTTAACAGAGGCTTGATCTAATTAATTTCAAATTAGTTGCTAAGTACCTCTTAGCTTTGCCAGCACAAAGGGATCAAATTACATTACTATTATAACCACTCTTTACACTAATTTCATTATGTCTTGAATATTGATTGATAAACCTACTCTTGGAAATTATTTTTCATTTTATTAAAGTATCTACACAAATGCATAGAATTAAATATAAACATAGGAAATATATAGAGAAATTAGTAAATGTGATGTCCTAAAACAAAGGCAGCTGAAAGTCCTTGCTTCACTTTTTGGAAATGTTCTTTTTGGAAAACCACAGCTTCAAAGGTTCTCCCATTCTTTCATCTAAATTGGTGCAAATTAAGCTGAATCACTCCAAGTGTACTTGAAACACCAAGAACACATTTGTTCTCACATATTAAGAAAAAAAAATTTTGAGAGGAAGGGATGATCAGAAAAACAATAATTATACTACTTACTTTAAAGTATCATTCATAAACTTTTAAGTGTTATGCAAATGTTAATTAGTGTTATTAATGACTTCTTATTTGGTCATTTGGTGGGGAGAAAAAATGAAGATCAACCTAGAATTGGTGTAAATGTGGCACCTTTCTGGGAAGTAATGGGCAAAATAAGATTCTTTCAAATACATTCATTTTAACAGATATTTATATATTTAATAAATAAAGACCAAATCAAAACAATCCTAGCCCTCAAGGAGCTGTCATCGCACCAGGGTGGGGAACATGATGTGCTTAGATGAACACAATATAAAATCTACACAAAGCAAATACAACATAATTTGCCTAATTAGGGAGGTGGGGGCACACTTACACCAGGAGAATTAGAGAAAGCCTTTTCAGTAGGTCAAAGTGGTGTTGAGTCTTGCATGGAGTGAAGAATTTGAGATGAAAAGGGTGAGCAGTTGGAGTATGCACAACAGCCAATAGGAACACTCTGAGGTGGGGGGGATGCCATAATGTTTATAAAGAACATCAATTAGGCTAGTTTGGATTCATCAAAAAGTAAATGAAAGGGTCTGATATGAAAATAATCTGGAAGGATATGAAGTTTGGAGTCATATTGCAAAGAATATAAAATACTAAACAGAAGAGTTTACTTTATTCAAGAGATACTAGGGAGCTGCTGAAGCTGCTTGAGAAAAGCTGCTTTAGGAGAATAAATTTGGCAGCTGTGTGGAGGTGCATTAGAGAAGGGAGAGACTAAGGTTGAGGAAGCTAATTAATGCAGGACACTGAAATATTCTACAAAGTTATAAAGCACAGTGTAATAGCATATGAAAAAACTTGAAGAATATTCCCGAAAATCCAAACAACACCACTTTTGTAAAGATAAGTTTATGTAGATTTGGGACATCCTCAAAGAAACTTATGAGACTAGTGTTAACCATTTAATCAACAGAATGCGCATTTGCCCCATAATGGAAATATGCTATGAATGTTAATGTTCATTTTCTTTTTTGCTAAAGAAACCTATATAATTTGTTGATTTTGATTGATGTAGTGTATTACTGACTTTTTAAGAAAGATATCTGCAGCGCCTAGGTGGCACAGTGAATAGAGCACCGGCCCTGGAGTCAGGAGGACCTGAGTTCAAATCTGACCTCAGACACTTAGCACAAAACCCAGCCATGTGACCTTGGGCAAGTAACTCCATTTGCCCTCCAAAAAAGCAAAAATAAAAAATGAAAGAAAGATATCTATGGGTAAAATGAAGCTATTTATCCTAATGTAAGAGTCTAAATGAATTACAAATAGCTGGGGACATAGGGTATTCTATAAACTGCAACTCTAACATACAGTAATTTAGTGATGTGTAAATGGCATAGAAAAAAGTTATGTGAGAGTAGATCTTCTGGAGGTTTGAGAAACCATCACACTGGGAAAATGTAATAATTGGTTTACAGTTTCATTTAAGAGAGAATTGTCAAAAGGTGAGAAGACAAAGGTTAGTTTATTCCTTAGATAATCTGAAACAAATGAGACCATAAGTTGTGCACGTTTCCTTTAATAACTAGAAGGAGGTGGAAGAGAGGAAGGAGAGAAAGTGGAGATTAAATTGCAAAGAAAAGAAAATGATTTTTGTCTCCAATCATTCATACAAAAACCAAAGACTTTTCACCATTGCACTTCCCAGCCTTTCTCCCTACCCTATAGTTGGACTCTCTTTTGTGAGCTAATTGATAGAAAAGACTGTCTAATTTTTTCTATTTGTATCTCTGGTGCTTGGCACATAGTAATTTTGTGATAAATACTTTTTCACTCATTCATTCATTCTATGCATACTTATGTTAGCTGATCTATGCTTGATTGCTTTTAATATGTAAAACATATATGAGTAAATTGAATAATCTTCCTCTCACTTTCTCATTTCTAATTTGGTTCTTTACCCTCAGTTGAACTGATTCCTTATGCTGTGCACCTGATAACAGCAGAGCTGAGACAGAATACCTTAGAACAAGTATATCACTGCTTTTCAATTTTCCCTAAAACCCTGACCCCTTTTGAAATTATGGCAATAAAATTATAATTATTTTTATTAGTGGCAGTATCATCATAATTTTAAATAGGACCTTGTCAGGTCTTATGAGCTTCTGTATGCATGCTGAACAGAAAAAAAATTCCATTTTTAGTTCTTAGATGTTTATCACAAATGATTATTTTTTTAAAATCATGCTATTCCAGTAATATCTTTTTAGATAATAACTTATATTACTGCATTTTATAAAGACAGGAAGGCAAAGAATTTAGGGACAACTTTGTGATCCCATTTAAGGTTTTCTTGGAAAATATATTAGAGTGGTTTACCATTTCCTTCTTCAGATCATTTTACAGATGTTCTGAGGTGAACAGAATTAAGTGAGTTGCTCAGGGTCATGGAGCTATTAAGTATCTAAGGCCAGATTTGAACTCAGTAAGGAGGGGTGTGTGTTTGTTTGTGTTTGTGTGATTCCCAGCCCTCTATCCACTATACTATCTAGTTGCTCACATTTAAAAGTAGCATTTTTAAACATTTTCTTTTTTTCCTTAATTTTTTTTCTTGCAGAGAGAAAATTCCCCTCCTTTCCTATCCCTATTCCTTATGATATCATGTGCTATAATAGACCTAAAGAATTTAGGGAAATTATGAATGAATGAATTTAGAGAATAGGCTTCAAGCATGACATAGATATTTTCCCTTCCATTCAATTAATTAAGAATAATGTGATAGAATTCGTATCCTGGTATTTCTTTAGGAAGACATATACTTCATGAAGAGTTTCTTTACATGAATTCTCTCATGACTTAATTTCTTATCCAAAATCAGAATCCATCCTTCCTTGTAAGCACTGTTGGTAAAGTATGAGGTTGTTTTAGTACTAAAAAAATCATTCCAATTCAAAGCAAATAGCATTTTTTTTAATCCCATTCTCTGTTTAAGGTACTGTGTTTGGCTCTGGAGATACAAAGATAAAGACTATAGATAATCCTACTAATTATCTGACTTATGTCTGTTTTGCAATGGTCCAACAAGTAGTGATATTTGGATATCAGGGATTTTACACAAAGAAAATCAAGGAATATAATACATTTTTTCTAAACTTTAATTTTGGGGGCCGTAATTTAAATGACTTAAATGTTTATATATTATTAACTCTGCATATTGTATATGTGTGTTTTAATATTTAATGCCCATAATTGAAGTGTATATTTTGCATTTTAGGTATGTAGATATGTGACATATGTGACATACTCATTATCCTAGTTAATGAAACATGTTAAAATACAGTGTAAATAATATTCTGGGAAGAACTATAGCAATTTGCAGCTTGACCAACTTTAAATCCCTTGACTTTATCAGCTTAGTTCCAATTATTCTTAAAATGATACTTTGTTACTTTAAAATTCCTTAAATTTCTATTTTTTTTTTCAAATTGATGGGTTCCTCTAACTTAACAGGAATTTTGTTTTTTTTTTTTAAAGTTACTTTATTCAGTTTCATCCTGGACTACTGCCACTACCTTTAAAAGACAGCAAGTAATTTTTTTTAACATCCTTTCTCAAAGCTTCCAATATCCTTATTTGCTAGTAAACAAGGGAGAAATGAAAGAGAAAGAAGAGATTCTATGTTTGTTTTCTTTCATATGAAAGAATCAGGGCTAAATTTCAACACAGTCCTGCACATTTTTCTCTAGGCTTTTACTCAATTTTCTTCTCTGAATTCCTTCATATTTACTGTCTGTGTGGTTAAGAGGTAGGTGAATGGAAGACATTTACTGTCTTACATTGTGATGTCACTGTTCATTTTTATGTGTTTGCTCTCTACAGCCAGATTGCAAATGCCCTTATGGCAAGGAATCATGCTTAATATTTTCTACCATTCCAAATTGTCTAAAAATAATATCCATGTACATGATGGTTTGGAGAAAGGAGAGGTGGGGAAAATGATGAAAATAAATGAATGGACGACTTAAGTTAGAAATGCGAACTCAAGGTATATTTTTATTTGGGATAGGAAATTTGTGATTATATCAAGAAAAAAGATTTCTACATTAGAATTCACAGGGTTATTATTTCTAATTATATGGATTATTATATCATTGTAATTTCAATGATACTTTAGAATAGCAACCTCAAATTTTTTGTATATGAGGACCCCTTAAGAAAGGTTTTTTCAATGCCCATAACAACTGTATTAATAGTATCCATTGTCTAAAAAAATACATAGTAGCAGAAAATCAAAGTTAATTTATTTTTTATTAGTCAAAAAGCATCTATATATGTTTGAAAAGAGCAATGTATTTGAGAGTTATTTCATTTTAAAAAGTAACATAAATATTATTTACTTAGTCTAAAGAAGTTGTATTCATTTAGTTGTACATTTATATGTGAATTTGGAGACCCTATACAATAATTTGGTCGTCCTTTAGGAGGTCATGACTCTGCAGGGTTCTATGATTCATAGGTTTAGAATCACTGTTCAAGGTCAGTTGCATCAAACTCAGATAGAAATGGGGGGAAATTAAACCATGCATAAAGATCCCTATGGAGGCATAATGACTTGGAAAACCACAAAGTTTGATTGCATTTTTATTTATTTAATTAAATATTGTTCAGTTGCATTTTAATATGTTTATGGTTACACTTCAGAGTGTTGGGGGTTGTACTAAAATGTACAACCACTACTTTAAGGCATCATGATGCTACCATGACTATAAAGGTTTATGACCTGAGATGGAAGAGTTTGGGGAAGAGTTGTACACTCTTTTTGCTGCCTATCAAGCACATTGTCCTACTGTTCCACATAGTAGTCTGTCAGGAAATCATCAAATTTGATTTTCTGTGTGAATGATCTATTTTTCAGACTACATGCCACATGATTTAAGCTAAGGTTGGCTAGACACCTGTCACATCTCCATCTGTCCTATTTTTTGGAGTCAGCTCTTCTCACCATCAGTTGAGGGATTGCAACACCACAACAAAAAACATTTGAAAAGGTAAATAAACATTAAAAATCATGATGTATCCCAAATGCAACAGGAAATTACTCTGGATCATCTTCAGTTTTGGATTATGTAAACCATTGCTTCTCTTCTTTAGTATAGACATTAAAAAATGAAGAGCACTGAGTTTAGAAGGGAATTTTAGTTTGTTTGTTTGTTTAATGGATCCCATGAACTCAAACTGATGTGCATTTCCATTTTATCTAATTCTAGCAGATCTTCAATCTCAGTGATGAGATCCCTAGATCAATGCAGATCCCAAGCCAGCTGTGCTTGCCCATCCACAATTTGCTCATAAATGTTTAACAATGAGCCATCCAGAAAAAAAAAAAGCTTTATTAATATTTTTTACACATTACTTCCTTAAATTGTAGACCAGGGTTCTGCAAATTTTTGCCAAATCAAGTCCTGTTTTGAGTTTCTCAATTTTCCAGGTGAAAAATTCCTCACACTGAAAATTTCACAATCCACTCTTACAAGTGGTATAGATTGGAAATTCTGCTGCCAATCCTGTGTGACTCCTGTTCTTGCTCTCCAAATCTTCCCACAGGGACTCCATTCAATATGATAGAGGCCTCTGGACTTTCTTCCATGTCTGAATCAGCAAACAGCCTAGCATGCCCTGGATGGCTGCTAGCACAGGTTCTTAGATCTGCTTTTCTAAAGGAAAGCAACCCAAAATGGGCCAACATTCTTACTTTAATCAATCAAACAAATATCATTTACCTAGTTCAGGGGGAAAAAAGTCAGCACCCTGAACTTCAGAGAATACAAACACAAGTTACAAACACAAATTACAGGCAGATAAAGAAACAGATCAGCAGACGGGCTTCCAACCAACAGACCATTACATCCATACCTATTCAGTTACCAGAGTGGGAAGCATCAACATCTGGGTTTTTCAAAGCCGGGGGGCTCAAAGGCTTCCCAGAGTCTCATCTGTTCAAATCACACAACTCTTCTCAAAGTGAGCCCCAAAGTGAAACCTCACATCAAGGTGTATATATAGCCTTCTCCTGGATCAGAGAATGTCACAGCCCTCTTGACCCACTGACCAATCACAAAGCAATAAGGTGCAGGCATTCCCAAAAAACGAGCCTCCCGCCACAGGCTCCATGTGATGACATTCAGCCTATTAAGGGACAGAGTCTACTTTCAAATCTGGGAAGGTTCTCAGAGTCACTTAAGCCACTTAAGCAAAGGGCCTATGGACAGGGAAGATCTTCAGATTCCCATAACAATATCACAAAGAATTATTAGTGGAGAGCTTTGCCCACTTTTTATTCTTTTCTCTTAACACATAACCAACCAATCTTCTCTTCTTCTCTCCCAATTATTTGATAATGTCCCTCTTTATTCTTCTTCTTCCTCTTCTTCTTCTTCCTCTTTTTCCTTCTTCTTCTTCTTCTTCTTCTTCTTCTTCTTCTTCTTCTTCTTCTTCTTCTTCTTCTTCTTCTTCTGTCAGGGTTCTCTTTCAGAGTACCCTAACTACCAGCAGGGGCAACCGGTTAGTCACCCCACTAATTGACGCCAGCATACCTTTTAGAGCAGAAGAGTTATGGCTCTGAGGTCCAAAAAGAAAAGTTTTATTGAGGTCTCTCTATGGGGAAGCCTTAAAGCCATATCCTAAGGCAGGCTTCAAAGATATCTCCAAGGCTTAGATCTTATACAACCCCCAGATCCACCTACCACATGTGACAGAGCCCAGCTGAACAGAATTTGTGAGAGGGGGAGTGCAATTACAAGGGTATGAAGGCCCCAGGGTGTGGAGATGCCAATCAGGAACAGCAGGTAACCCCATGCAAGAGAATCTTGAGCAATGCGGTATCCCCTCGCTGGGGACAGTGCAATATGCTCTGACCTCCACATGACCCAACTAATTCCCAGCCTCAAACACTTCCCTGTGGCATGATACAACCACTTGCAATTTTGCACATATTTTCTGAACCTCACATTCTTCTTCTTCTTCTTCTTCTTCTTCTTCTTCTCCTTCAGCATTCCTTATTGGTCATGTGTTATAGACACATTACACTGATTGTGTCACTCTTCATGGTCCTCTAGTTGATGTTTTATTCTGCTTGTTTTTCAGTCATTTCTGACTCTTTGTGACCCCATTTAGGATTCTCTTGGCAGAGACACTGGAATGGTTTGCCATTTCCTTTTCCAGTTCATTTTACTGATGAGTAAACTTTGACAAATAGCATTAAGTGATTTGCCCATGGTCACATTGATATAAAGTGACTAAGGCCAGGCTTCAGCTCAGAAAGATGAGTCTTCCTAATGGCAGGTTAGGTATTCTATAAATTGCTCCACTTAGGTGCTCTCTTCTGGGTAATACTTATGTTTTGGTCTTTGGAATATGACCTTGACTGTCATATGGCAACAGTAAAATGTTAGTGTTGAAAATCTACGGCTTTGTTTTCATGAGAATGTTGGGAACCATAAAAACGCTTGGAATTTCCTGAAAAACAACCATATGTTATTCCTTTATTTGCAACTCTAGGCCCAGATCACTGTTCATCTAATACAATCTGTCCTTAATAAACCTACTGTTGTGTAAGATCTTTAAGAAGTTCATCCAAATGTCTACTGAAATTTGTGCAATATACATTCTTCATCCATTTGGTCTTTCCTGTGTGGAAAGATTGTATTTTTTTTTCTAGATCTCTACAATTTTTGGGGACTTGTAACAATCAGGAAAATGCCAGTCCGAAACAAGAACATCTACAAGACCTCACAACTCACAAGGAATCCCTTCTTGACCTTGAATCTCAGATCTCAAAAACAGTGAAATATCTTTGTCTCTCAGTTTTATGTCTTACTTGATCTCCATCATCGGGGATTTATTGCATATATTTTCCTATTGTTACATCTTTCAAGGATGATTGAAAATATGTTGACAGTCAGAAATTTTGCTGCAAAGAGCTTGAGAAGGCATTTTTCTGCACCAACTTTTTTCATAATTAACAAACAATAAGCACAATGAAATTTTATATTTTGTACATCTTTTAGTTAATTGTGAGATGGTAAATATGTGATCTATTTATTACTATTGCATGTGAAAGTTTTTTCTCTACTAATAGCCTAATCAAGGATGCTCTATAAGTATATGTATTCAATTCTTATAAAGATTTTGTGTACATAGAAGAGTAGTTATGTAATTATACAATTGATATTCTCCTTTTTCACTTTTCATGTAAACAAAGTCTATTTTTTTCATGCCTTTGGTATTCTCCAATCTATTAGATGACATGTTTATTGGTGTAGCAAGTCCTCACAATTTTATAATCTTCGGATTCAAGGTGATTCAATTTGTCTGGTTGCCCACCTTTATTCTCTTTATAGTTATTTCTGCCTCATTCTTTTTTTATTTATTTCCAGTTATTCATAACTAATCCTATTCTATTCTTATGAGTGCTTCTTTCATATATGCTTTCTTAACTCCTGACAACATATAAGATTCTCTCTCATATGCTGAACTTTGCTAATTACATTTTTCAGTAACTTAAAATTAAGGTTCTTCTGTTATGGTGTTTTGTAAATTCAATCAATTTGAACATTGTCTCTGTTTCTAATGTATTAGGCAATTCTCTTATGTGAGTTCTTGATGTATGATGAGTATTTGTTTGATTATATTTTTATTTGTTTGTTTTTTTTCTGGGAGACCATTAATTCTCATTTTTCCTTCATTAAAATTTGTCAAGCTCATTTGTTTTGAATCACTGAAACCTCAAGTACAGTTTCAAAATTTTTCTTTTAAAAAAATTTAACATGAAATGGACGGTGGAGCCAAGATGGTAGCATAGAAGCAGGAACATTCTACAGCTCCCTCACAACCACCTCAAATACCCATAAAATATGACTCTAAACAAAATTTAGTGCTCCAGAGCTCACAAAATTACAGAAAAACACATCTCCCACTGAAGGCAGCTTGGCAGGCAGGACAGGAAGGGCTCATTGCAGCACACTGGGAGCTGAAACCAGCCTGGCCTCACTGGGAGCTGAAACTAGCCTGGCCTGAAACCACAGCTTGACCCCACAGCCACAAGGACAAGCCCCAGCTGAAGCCTTCTGGAGAGTGGATCAGTGGCAGCTGTGGTGATTTCCAGAATTATCAAGCCATAAAAAATAAGGACTAATTGAATGGTCATTGGAACTCAGCTAAATTTGGTGGAGAAAAGCAGACTGACCAAACTGCCTCCAGGGCAAGGAAGCAGCAGCCCTGCAGCTGCTTCAATGTGGCTCCTTCATAAGCACTAGACATGCAGATTGCAGGGGCACAAGTGATCATTCAGAGGCTAAGTGCTCTTGCCTTGAGCTGCCTGGATCCAGATCATGGGCTTGGGTGGTGTTCCTGGGGTGCTTTTTCAGTGAGCCAAAGCTGGTGGGGGCTTCAGTGGCCTCCTAATAGCTCTGGCAGCTGCAAAAACTCCAGCAATTTGGGACAGCACTTTCCCCTCTGGAAGCTGAGTTCTACTGAACCCAGAAATCAAGTAATTGACTGCCAACACGAGCAGGCAAAGAAAACAAAGCAAACCCAGCAATGCAACTTTAGATTCCTTTTTTGGGGACAAAAATGATCAAAGCATGGAATGGGAGGAAGATGACACAGTCAGAACTCCCACACCAAAAGCTTCCAAGAAAAATGGATACTTGGTACAAGCCATAGAACAGCTTAAGAAAGATTTTGAAAACCAAATTAGA
This sequence comes from Pseudochirops cupreus, assembly GCA_028627135.1. Lineage (NCBI taxonomy): Eukaryota > Metazoa > Chordata > Mammalia > Diprotodontia > Pseudocheiridae > Pseudochirops > Pseudochirops cupreus. Next base: position 144,973,943 of record CM053583.1, read on the forward strand.
GAAGTGGAGGAAAAATTGGGGAAAGAAATGAGAATGATGCAAGAAAATCATGAAAAGAGTCAACAACCTGATTGAAGAAAATAACACCTTAAAAAAATAGTTTAAATCAAAAGGCAAAAGAGGTCCAAAAAGCCAATGATGAGAAGAATGCCTTAATAAGTAGAATTTGCCAGATGGAAAAAGAATCTCAAAAGCTTTTTGAAGAGAATAATTCCTTCAAAATTAGAGTGGAGCAAATGGAAGCAAATGACTTTATGAGAAATCAAGATACTACTAAACAGATCCAAACAAATGGAAAAAAAAAATGGAAGGCAATGTGGAATATCTCCTTTAAAAAACCACTGACTAGGAAAATAGATCCAGGACAGACAATTTAAAAATTATTGGACTACCTGAAAGCCATGATCAAAAAAAGAACTTAGAAATTATGCTTCAAGAAGTTCTCAAGAAAAATTGCCCTGATATTTTAGAACCAGAGGGCAAAATAGAATTTGAAAGAATTCACCAATCACCTCCTGAAAAAGATCACAAAAAGAAAACTCCTAGGGATGTTATAGCCAGGTTCCAGAATTCCCAGATCAAGGAGAAAATATTACAAGCTGACTAGAAGAAACAATTTGAATACTGTGGAAACAATTAGGATAATCCAGGATCCAGCAGCTCCTACATCAAGGGATCAAAATGCCTGGAATATGATATTCCAGAGATCAAGGGAGATAGGATTAAAACCAAGAATCACCTATTCAGCAAAATTGAGTATAATGTTTGAGGGGAAAAGGTGGTCAGTCAATGAGGTGGAGGACTTTCAAGTATTCTTGCTGAAAAAACCAAAACTGAATAGAAAATTTGACACTCAAATACAAGAAGCATGAGAAACATGAAAAAGAAATAATAAGAAACTTATCAAAGTTGAACTATTTACATGCTAACATGGAAAAACAATAATTGTAACTTGTGAAACTTTTCTCAGTCTGAGAATAAATGAAGGGAATACAAATGTATATATATATATATGAATACATACACATATGTCTATATAGGAAGGTATATGTATATATATATATGCATATGAATACATATCTGACTAAGTTTATATATGTGTACATAGAGGGCACAGGATCAATTGAATAGCAGGGGATGATACCTTAAAAGTTGAAATTGTGAGGTGGGAGAGGAGTAGAATGAGAGGAGACAGCAAGGGAAAGAATTGGGTTAATAATCTCATATAGAAGAGGTGAGGGATAACTGTTACAGTGGAGGGGAAGAACAGGAAGGCAAAAGGAAAAAGGTTCAACCTTCCTCTCATTGAATTGGGCTTAGGGAGGGAATGACATAAACTCTAAACTGGCTATCTTGCCACACAGGAGAGTAGGGTGGATGAGGATGAGCGGGGTGATGATGGAGGGGAGGGCAGGGTGAGGTAACCCTCTATTGCTGGAAGCACACACTTCTGTAAAGGGACAGGGACAGGGTAGAAACAGAACAAGGGGAGGGTGGGATAGGAAGGAGGGATGTATAATCAGAGTCATAATATGTCCATTGTAGAAATGTTCTGCATAACTACACATGTATAGCCTGTATTGAATTGCTTGTCTTTCCAGTGGGGTTGAGTGACAAGGAAGGAAGGGAAAGAATCTAGAATTTAAAGTTGTGCAATCAAATGTTAAATATATATACATACATATATATATATATATATATATATATATACACACACACATATATACACATATATTTATATCTATGTCTATATAATTATAATTGTTCTTAACTACATACAACTGGGAATTAAGATATATAGGCACTGGGGTAGGGAGATCCATTTTACCCTATAGGAAAGTCAGAAGAGCGATGGGGGAGGGCGTAGGAGAGAGAAGATTGGTGGAGGGGTTATACAGTGGGATGCCTGTTTTGGGGTAGTGGGTGGGGGAAATATGGGGAGAAAATTTCTACTCAAAATCTCATGGAAATGAATGATGTAAATAATAAAAAATTAAATAAATGAAAAATATTAATTATGATATTTTTTCTGTAATTTTTGTTTAATTTCTTCAGTTCTCCTTTCCAGAGAATCTGTTGCTTTATTTCAGTTTTTTAAAGTATAACTAAATTGCTGATTCTCAGGTTTGCTTTATCTTTATCCTTAAGAATTCTTAATTTGATAGTTATAAATGTCTGAAGTAACCCTATTCATTTTACTATTCTTATAAAATGTTCTGGATATTCAAATATTAAGAAAATTCTCTACTTTAAGTGCATTATCTGGAAGATATCATTCTTTCTTGATAGATATATCTCTCTAAGTTCCTTATACCTGATAATATCTATTTATTACATTGAGAAGTCTCCCTTCTCCCCCATCCCCCACACACACTCCATAATTAAACCTTCAGTTTCTTTCCAGTTCTTTTATGAGATTTTCCCATTGAGGATGTGTTTTTTCTTTGCTTTATTTGGCATGTTTCTTCCTTTTGTGAAACACTGAAGGGGAACTAGGCTGACCACTCATTCAGCCATCTTGTTAAATTTCTTGTTTTCTTCTCTTGCATTAACCAGCTATTATACATCTACTTTGTATGAAGAAGGAGGAGAAATAAATATTTCTTATTGTTCAGGCAATAAAATTCAGAGGTACTTTTTGGAAAGAACATCAGTGCTTCATATGCAGAGGTTACTCAGGACCCTACCCTACCACAAGGAGAAATGTACTTTTTTTAAACCTTGAGCATTTTTTTTAGAATTTACTTCATTTTGAAAAAAAAATGAAATATTTTTAAAGATGCATCTTAAATTTAATAATTCATTCTACATTTGTTGGTGTTTTTTCCCCACACTGAAATTTTGGTGATAAAATATTGCTTCATGTAACTATATAGTACCTTATTGTTTACAAGGCATTACATGCACATATTCCTGTAGATGAACGCTGGACTTTCCAACAAGGTGTAACAGCTCACCTGCCAACATTTGATTTTTAAGGTGGACTTGACCATTGATTGATTGTAATTTACATTTTGTATGTTCATTTGAAAAATAATGTAATCACTACAACTTTAACTCTCTTACACAACAAATGAAAGATGTATGAAAGACTTCTCAAAATTTTCTTATCTTCTCTTCTTTCCTTATGTTTCCATGGCCCCCCTTTTTTATTCCAGCACCCCCAGGAGATGGCATCATTATTTTGGGAAAATCTGGGGGAGTCTGAAGAAAAAGGTGCTGAAAATGAGAAATACATTAATTAATAATTTGAAAATACAAACCATTTCTAAATCTATTTTGAGCTTAGATTTTGCTAGATACTGAATTGATTAGCTGTGCTCTCTTACATGTTTTCAAAGGATGTGGTCCACAATTCACTTAATACTTTGGAAACTTTCACTGAAACTCAACTTTCTGTTTGCTTTTTACCAAGGATATTTATTGCCTATGTTTTTTTTTTTAACATACTTTTCCCCAATAAACAAAAATATTTTACATATGAAAAGAAAAAATCTTCTAACTAATGTTCCTATAAAGCAAAACTAATTCCTGTATTGAATAGATCCAAAAACACAATCTCTACTCGGAGCACATCATCTCTCTCTGTTAGGAGATGGGTAGCATGTTTCATCATGGGTCCTCTAGAAATATGGTTGGCTATCAAACTGATCAGAGTTGTTAAGCCTGTCAAAATTGCTTGTCTTTGTAACGCTGTTATTGTTTTTATTAATTGTTCTCCTGATTGCAGGTACTAAGATGTTTGAAGCAATTGGATAAAAGCAACTTACAATTAAATTGAAATCTGTAGGGCATTAGAATTCTAACTAATTTACTAAGTTCCAAATTCATCTGTTTTATACTAGGTCTGTAAGCACAGGCTGCCAAATTTTAATGGCAAAAGTAAATTGAAGATTTGAATTGAGAGTGAATGGGAAAGAAGCCTTCCCCTAAAAAAAAAAATCCTTTATATAAGAGAAAAATGCTGGAAATTGCAGAAGAAATTCAAATACTCTTTGAACCTCAAAGTTCAGGGTACTTTGAACCTCAAAGTACATTGAGTTGTTTTCTAAGGCAGTGGCTTTTTGGTAGCTTTGATAATAGTTATGAAAGTATAAAGTCTCCTGCCACTTTTATCCGCAGTTGTTTCCAACCTTTAAAGCCTACTTGCCTATTTCAGAATCAAATGCTTTGGAAGCTTCATATGCTTGCTGTTAAATTTGCATGAACTTGAAATAAGGTAGGAAGAAATTCCCAGTGATCACAGAAGTTCAACTTTTTTATTAACAACCAGTTCTCTGCTTATAGAGAAGGGTCCAGTCTCCTTCACTGTAGCTGGTATTTGGTGGCAAGATTTTCACAGTGCCTCAACATTTTACGTACATGGTGTAAAAGCATCTTGTTGAATGAAAAGTACCATGAAAATTATGTAAACCTTTATAATGAACATTATATTGTTTCCCTTCTCACTTGCTGGGGGAGGGAATAGAGAGAAAGAACTTGTAACTCAATATTTAAAAAAAATGAATGTAGAAAATATGTAGACTATATTTGTGCATTCCACATATGTTGTAATTCAGATGAAGACCTATCTAACTTTAAAAGCTCATTAAAAATTTTCTAAATCTATGTTTATTATGTTGAACAAGTCTTAAGTAATTTTTGATCCAGCAGTTTACTATTATGTATTATAGTATAAAATGTTTAAGTTAAATTAATCATTTTAATACAGGATATCCTTATAAGTAAAATACTATATTGGTTGCTTAACCATTTAGAAATTAATATTGTAAAAAGAATGAGAAAGATATAGGTATTAAAATGCCAAAACCGTAGCTGATAAAACTCAGTGCTTTTGGGGATTTAGGGAAATAAGCAGTTATTTATACATTCTTGATGCAATTAAAACTTGATGGAATCTTTCTGAAAGCCAGGCCTGCACTGGACCAGAAAAATAAAAAAAAAATCATACCAATAATCCAATGATTTGGAATAAGCTAAGAATTTAATCACAAAGAAGAAAAGAATATATATTCAAAATATATATGGTAACATTACTGGTAACTAAAATAGAATGTCTAAACAAACATGATTTATTAATGTAATTGAGTATTACAATGACATTAAGATTATAAATATGAAGAAAGTGGCATGGGACAGTGAAAGAGCACTGAACCTGGAGTCAGAAATTTGGATCTAAATTCCAGTACTGTCACTTATGCTGATTGTGACTTTGGGCAAATTACTTTATCTCCCTAAATCTCAGTTCTCTCATTTTTTTTAAATGAGTAGATTGGACTAAATTACCTTGATGATCCCTTCCAGGATCCTCCCTCTCTCTCTCTCTCTCTCTCTGTCTGTCTGTCTGTCTGTCTGTCTCTCTCTCTCTCTCCCCCTCTTTCTCTGTCTGTCTCTCTGATTCTGTCTCTGTCTCTGTCACACACACACACACACACACACACACACACACATATACACACACTTCTATGAATTTCAAAAATACAGATAAACCAATGCAAAGTGAAATAAAGAAAAACCTCAGGAGCATTACATACTCTGAGTACCACAGGAAAACCATATAAGTACAAATATAGAGATCGTAGAGTTGTAATTGAAAGGGACTTTAAAGATCAAATTCAATTTTCTCATTTTATGAGAAACTGAGACCCCAGAGAAGTTATGATTTACCTGAATTTTGAACCGAGGAACTCTAACTTCTATATGATTTCTATAAATAGAATGTGTGCTGTTTCCAAGTAAATGAAATGAATGAAAAAAAAGCAGAAGGAAATACAAAGATATAATCACTTAGCAATTATAGACAAGCATAAGTATTCATTATAAGTGTTAATGTTTGCAATATTTGGCCATATGTGTGTTTTGTATTGGTGAAGGGTGGGTCCTCTTCAAAGTATTGTGGGTACTTACTTGTACCTTTTTATTTTTAAAAGACTAACAGGGAATGAAAATAGTCACCAGTTAACTTATATGTGTCTGTGATTCATTATAGCTATTCTACCTTAGAATTCTTGCTACAAGAAATCTAGTTACCTCTAATCTAACTATAATCCAGTTATTATTTGACGCCCTAGATTTCATGAGAAGCAACTCAGTGTCATGGGAAAAGATGCTCTATAAGACCATATAAATTTAATCACACACTGAGCAAGCAATTTAACCATTTAATGTTCCAGGCTACCCTGTAGATTCCAGAAAATGCAACCCTGTGTGTGAATTTTCTCTTCTGGAATTGCTCTGTATCAGTGAAGTCATAGATCTACTCATATCCCTGTCTTGGACCTCAGAAAGCTGGAGAAGGAGGAGGAAGTCCTTAAAATTGAAATTCTAATGATACAAATTATTCTAATGAGGAAGAAAAGTGGATTTTGTCTAAAGAGGTTGATATAAATTAACAGGAATCTTATTAAGGATAAAAAGTCTCAAAACGATGGAGAAGATAGAAGCAAGGGAAGATAGTAGAGGGTGAATAAAAAGAATACGCAGTTCTGGAAGACTGGTGTCAGTAATACTCAGTAAAGTTAGTAAATCTCATGGCAATCTGAAGCAAATGATGACTGCTAAGGACAATCAGTCAGAAAACTTGAATAAGTTCCTATTTCATGTCATCTCTCTGCTAGGTACTGATAATATAAAAACAAAAATGCAATCATCAAATGTAATCCTAGGCTCTTAAAAGAACTGATTGATTTCATTTCTAAGTCACTGTCAGTGATCTTTGAAAAATCATGCTCTATTACTGGATTTGAGCAGAAATTGCACTGACTTTCTAAAAGAGAAAGTGCAGTCAACAAATTATTAGCCAGTTGTAACTTTCTTATATTCCAAGATATGTAAATGGAATGTTTGTGGTCATTTAGAAAGGGAAGTAATTATTACTAACTGCCAACATAGCTTCCTAAATGACAATCCATGTTAACCTAACCTCATTTTTTTTGTTAGCACTGTTGCTTTTCAGTCATTTCACATAGTTTTCACGAAAGTGTCCACATAATTTTAAATAAAAGTTGTCATTCAGTAAGTCCTTAACTCTGTCATCCTTATGGAGCAAGCCTCCTTAAGGAACATAAAGTACAAAGGTCAAAGTTCTCCATCCTTAGGTCACATTATCTCTCAAGGAAAAAGTCTCTTTTCTTCTTGATTGGAGATCAGTTTCCAATCATCCTTAACTCAATCATCCTTTAAAGGTACAAGGTGCAGAGTACAAAGTTCTCCTTCCTCTAGGCCACAGTAAATCATGATCTTCTCAGTCAGCATTAAGTACCCAAGAAGAGGTCATTTCATCTTCACTAGAGGCTGGCTCCCAAATCCCAAGGTTCCTCTTTCATTGGTCCAAGCTGTTGCCTGAATCTACCCAATTATCACCTGGATTTGCAGTTAGGCAACATTCAGCTCCTCATCCAGTCCCATATTGAAGCTCACAGTGTCCAGTCCACCTCATGTCCTTCACAGTTTCTTTTTCTGGGAAGACAAAGCTCAAAAGAGTCAAAACAACATTCATACACATTGCTCACACATCATCAATTTACTATCTGCCTGTGAAATCAACTCAGACGAGAAGACAGGGTCTCTGTCTGAGAAATCAACACCAATCATCAAGAAAGTCCCAGGACCTCTGAAAATAGCAGGAAAACCCTCTTTCAGGAATTTTGTAAGCAGGTGACAAGAAAGTTCTCTTTCAGGGCTTCTTAACCAGCAGTAATGTCCCACGGCTTCTGTAACAATGGCAATGTCCTCTGGCAGCAGACAGATCTGACAAAGTAACATGAACACAGAAAAAGTTCTGGTGCCTCAACCATGCTTCCTATCAGCTCTTCCTTGTCCCAGCTTGGGCTTCTCTTTATATATGATCATTATCTCCTCCTTGTTCTGCGCCTTCCTGTTGTCAGCAAGTTCCTTGCATGTGGTTTTCACAGGTTCTGTTTTATAACAAAGGCTTGATATAATCATGGACATGATATAATCAAGGCTCAAAAGAAACTTGAATTGAAACAAGGTACTAAAAAATTAAAAAGCTGAAACAAGGTGCTAAGGACTTCTTTGCTTACCATTAAAGTAGCTTCTGTCACATTCTGCATGTTTACCGCAGAAAGACAACTGATGGCTCTATTGCCAATATTGTGTTTACAAATAAATTCCTCAGAAGAAAGATATGGACAGCTACCACTGATCCTGTCTCCTTCCTCACACCCTGCTAAAGTATCTCTTACCTGATCATATTGTTTGATATTTTTCTCTTTAATGTTTTAGTTCACAATCTTATTTTATTTATTTGTGGAAAAACTGAAATTAATTGAATATTACTTAGATGGGTTTTGTAATTGAATAGAATCATCATTTTAAAATTTTAAGAACATTATAAAATACTCTAGATTTGATATAAATGGTTCAGAGAACATAGATTTATAGTTAGAAAGGATCTTAGAGGCCATCAAGTAGAACCTCATTATTTTATTCATAATGAAACTGAACCCCAGGGATAGTAAGTGACTTGTCCAAGGTGAAACCCTCAATTTGACCTCAGTTATAATTTACTCCTTTTTTTCTTAAAATGAAAGTATTAAAATAAGTTAAGATTTCTAACTAATTGAGATTTGACGATATCCTTGTCTTCTATGCTCTGTTTTCTTTTTCTCAACATCCTTTTGTTTAATATATGATTGGAAAGTAGCTTTGACAATTAGAAAGTCATTCAATTTTTTTGCTTCCTGAATTCCTTTCCTCTTGATTCCAGGACAAAAAAAACAACATTTTTATTATCCCATTTTATATATTTTATTCAGTTCTATGGAAGATAACAATCAATATCATTTAAATAATAAGAAACATTATCTCAATTGACTTTAGGAGAATTCAGATAGCACAAGAGTGTTTTGCTATTGTTACAAATCAAGAAAAAAATCATTGACCAAAAATACCCACATATTACTGGCATGAGTTAACATTGGAGTTTCATGGTAATTCTAATTACTTGATAAATAAATGTACTGCACAGACTAGAAGACATGGGCATATTTCTAAAATACAATTTCCTTTGATAGTTCATCATTCTTAGTCTGATGTGAATTTAGTATTTTTGAAAAAGATGACATTTTGTTCAACATATCATGATACTGGATTCATTGACTTAGAATTCTGACTTCAGAAATAAGTCCCTGTGAAAAATCAGCAATTTTTTGACAGCACTATGAATGCCATTTTTTTTTCCAGGAACACATACATATTTTGTTCAAATCCTTATTCTCACATTTATTCACTGGCCTTATATCTTGACCTTGTACAAGTACCTTCACCAAATCATTTAATCTCTCTGGGTCTCAGTATCCTCACCTCTAAATTGAGGGAGTTAGATGAGATGGTGTTTCTTTATCTCCATATCTGTGATGCTATGCAATGACAAAGATGAAATAATGTAGTGATTTAATGGTGAATTGATTAGAATTCAAGCCCAATTGTTCTTTTCAAAATGTTTTTATACAAATGTAGGGAATCTGTTTAGAGAAATAACTTAGATAAAAGCATGGACCTAGAGGTAGAAGTGATCTCAGTGGACACTAGACTGAATCCATCATTTTATAGATGAAAATGATGAGATCTACAGGCATAGATTCAATCACACAGATAGCATAAACATCAGAAACAACACTCAAACTCATATTCTAGAATATGACTGTAGAGTCAGTGTCCTTTCTATTATACTATTCTACCCCCTTCAGCAGATGTCACAGTGAAGCTTTATAGATGAATGGTAAATAATAACTTCTTAGAAAGTTCACCAAATAATGGTGTTACCAGTTAGAAACAGCTGTTAAACTACTAAGGTCAAACTCCCTTGCAAAACAAGGTCCTGCCCTATATTTTGTAAGGCCCAAGTAAGACCCCTCTAGTCAAGGAGACATTGGCTTGAAAGAAAAAAAACACTATGGCACTCTGCAGTACTTCAGTCATCTCTCTCCCTAAGGGCTGGTGTCTCAATTACATTGCCAGCATGAATTAGATCTGACCAGTGACAGGGTTGCAAGGACAAGTTTAGAAAACCAAATGACTATGAAATCATATCTGCTCTCCTCAAGGAATTCTTGAAAGGTGGTTTTCATTGCTGACATTTTTAGCCTGCTGCTTGGCTCTATTGCTCCATAAAATTTCTCTATGAATTTCTTTTGAATAGTAATCACACATTTCTTCTTATTCTCAAATGCTTATCAGTAGAGCTCATACTATCACTTGAGTATATTAGGCATTAAGTATAATTTAAGTTA
>CM053583.1:144984698-144997002 GCA_028627135.1 Pseudochirops cupreus
CTAAAATTTGTTTAGAGTCATATTTCATGGGTATTTTGAAGTGGCTATGTGGGAGTTGCAATACTTTGCTGCTCCTATGCCACCATCTTGGCTCCACCCCACCCTCTCCAGTTTTACTTTTTATGGCATTCTTCTTCTCACTGGCGTTTTGGATCCCTTTTACCATTTGGCCTAGTCTGCTTTTTAAGGTGTTATTTTCTTCAGTATTTTTATATATATATATATATTTTACCAAGCTGTTGACCCATTTTTCATGATTTCTTTGAAGCTTTGGATGTAGTGGATTTGACTTTGCTGTCTTCTTCTGAATATGTGTTTTGACCTTCCTTGCCATCATAGTAACTTTCTATAGTAAGTTTTTTTTTCCCATTGTCTGCATATTTCCCCAGCCCATTACTTGACTTTTAACTCTTTGTTAAAGTAGGGCTCTGCTTCCAGGGTGGAGGTGCACTGTCATAAGGTTTAGTGATTTTGTCTAGCTTTTTTCAGAGATACTTCTAGGGACCTATAAGTTTTCAGTTCTTTTAGGTGGTGTGATCCAACAAGATATGTTTACTCCTCTCCTGACCTGTGATCACGTCTGTGAGTGACCACTGTTTTCTGCCCTGCAACAGTGAGGAGCATCCCCCCTCCATTGTGCCTGTAAGTTCTTCCATGCTAGTGCTCCTCCTTGCCCTATGACTGTCACCCAGGATGCAGATCTGATTAGGGGTAAAGTAACTGAGTCCTGCCTTAGTGCTGGCAAAAAGACCTTTGTAATTTGTTTCTGACCAGCCGTTCAAACCTCTTACCATCTCTGGGCTTAAAGCTTTCAAAGCAAATACTGCTGCTATCTGTGCTGATTCAGTCATTCCAAAATCCTCCTCCTAGTTTTCTGGAGATGTGATTTTGCTGGTGTGACCTATGCTCCACTTTCACCCAGGTGGGAAAGACATTTCTTGCTAGCCTTCTAAGTTGTGTTTGGTATCTGTGGGCCGAGAGGTCTGGAAACCCCTACTGCTGCCAGTGATTCAGTCACCCCAAGCCATCCTCCAGCTTTGCTGGGGCCAAGTCTATAATGGAACAACTTGTACTAGACTGTACTCTTCTCTCACCCTGGTACAGAAGACCTTTCCTGCTAACCTTTCAAGTTGTCTTGGGCTGGGAATTTTTTTCACTCCTATTTTTTTGTGGGTTCTGCTGCTCTAGAATTTGTTTAGATCCACTTTTAAAAAGTTGTTGGAGGGGTTTGGGAGAGAATACAGATGAGTCTTTGCATTTACTCTACCCCATTAATACTTTTAAGGTAAAAATGTTAATGTAATAATTCTGGGGCACCCTATGTCAAGCCTGTACAACATATGGCCCACAAACCACTTGTGGCCCACCAAAGAATTTGTGGCAGCCCTTGAAAAATGTAGGGTTGACACTATTCTTTCTCCTGGTTGTCAAATGATCTACAGCAACCAAAAATTTTCAGTCAATCTCTATTTTAACCTATCTGCTGCACAAAGAAGATTAGAAGTTGGGCAGGTTTCCCCTATATAAATGTCAGTCATGATTACTCTTGAAATAATGCACAAGGGAGAAGCCAGGTGGTACTGTGGATAGAGCGTAGGGCCTAGGAGTCAGGAAGACCTCAGTTCAAATCCAGCCTCAACACTTACTACTTCTGTTATCCTGTCCAAATCACATAAGCCTGTTTGCCTAAGTTTCTGTACCTATAAAATGAGCTAGAGAAAGAAATGGCAAACTACTGCTATATCTTTCCCAAGAAAATCCAAAATGGGGTCATGAAGGGTTGGAGAGGACTAAAATGATTGAACAACAACAAATGCATAAGAATTGATATTAGATATTCTGGAAACTTAAATTTCTCCTTTTAATTCCTTTTCCTTCACTCAGTTCCTTTTATCTCTCACATAAGTCCAGTGGTGTATGCCCTCTGCAATTTTCTTCCTTACCAAAATCTGTTCCAGAAAATGATATAATAAATTTATTTATATGAAAATATAAATCATCAATAAATCAGTGAATTATAATCAGAAAGTCTTGGCTCCAATCCTGCCTCATATACTTTAATAGATGTGGTATGCTGGGGAACTTACTTATCTGCTCCATATAATACTTTAACACTCAAAGAATTGTTCCTTGATGCACTTCAGGAAATCTTTCTCTGTCCATTTTTGTCCCTGTCCCTGTCTCTCTGTGTCTCTTTCTTTGTTGCTGCCCTCCCTTTGTCTCCAACCTCATCTCCTGCAATTTCTGTAGGATCATAGAACTAGAGCTGAAAAGAACCTAAGGAGAATTCTAATTTGAAAGTTATTTTAAGATGAGGAAACTAAGGGTGGGGGGGACACGATTTGTCCAATGTCCAGAGAAATGGTGTCTGACCTTAACTCCTTTGACTCTACATCTACCTCTATTTTTATAACATGATGCTATCTCAATATATTTCCCTGTTATTATAAGTAGTATGAGGTTCTCTTCCATCACATAATCCCTGTGTCCATTGTGGGCCAGGGACTTGGTCTCAAAATCTCTTGATTCATACTTGGTACTTCGCACAGGGGCTTACATTAATTGGTGGCAGTAGAGGGTTTCAGTTAAATATGTGTTGATTAAAACTGTAATAGTTCAATGAGTTGGCATGAGGACATTTTAAGAGAGGACAAGCAGTCATCTTAACACATTTAAAATCACATCATGTAGGTATGTATATTCTTTTCAGGTTGATCCTGTCTAATCCTAGTAATCAGATAAATTCACCCATAATTTCCCTTTTTCTACAGAAAAATGTATTTCTGTTAGAACTTTTGTTCCTACCTAGTAGTAGGAGATTGAAGATATGAAAAAAATGATTTTGTGTGCCATCAGGGTTAAAGAACATTTCCTTTAAAGATGTTATGTTGAGCTTTACCCAGTGCTGTTATTAGTGGAGGTGGCAGGCATACTGTCCCAAGCGGAGATCTTTTCCCTCTACCCTGAAAGAATGTGAATCCAATTGGTCCTAAGAACATGGGAAATCCTTACCTTGATGAAATTTTCCCTGATTTTCCCACTTCATCTGGCTATTTCACACGCAAATCTGATACCCTTAATCTAGCCAAACCCTCCATTGTCTATTACCTCCTGATTGCCTCTGGCTGCTTTCCATCCTCAATCACATCAAAATTTCATTTTCTTAGTTGCTTGGAATCTGACCACTAGTCACCTTAGTCCCACCAAGATCCTTCTTAGACTCCTCCTCAAGACTATCCCTAAACTCTTCCTCCAGTCACCTCAGACTACTTGACCACCCCTAGATCCCTCCCACAGTCTTGCTGTATAAAAGATCCATCTTGCCTCCATGAAGGTGCTCAGATTCAATCTAGCCCAAATTCAATCTGAGATTCATCCTGGCCTACTTGGCAATATAAGTATCACAAATGCTTAGATTCCTTAAGAGTCCACCCAATATGATGAATGTTTAATAAACTTTGCTTTTCTTTGACTCAAAGAAGGCTTAAGTTGAATTCATTCAGGCAGGATCCAGTTTGTTGGCATTTTGGGTCCTGAGCAACCCTAAACCTCAATATTTTAAACCCTAACAGATGTATTCAAAGTCAATATTTAGTTCATCCTTTCCAGACTGTGCTCCAAATGTGTTGTCTGTATATCATTTATACTCCAAATAGTCTGTGGGGTTAAGTAGTATCTAAGTTTTAATGAACACTTCTCTGAAAAAGGTGCCTGAATGCTGCATTCATAGTAGTCATTTCCCAGTGTTAGCCTTCACATGTAGCAGCTGGTGTTTTTATGACTGTGTAAAATACTTCATTCTTTTTTTGGAATAAAGAAGCTGAAATTCCTTCTCTTTCCATGCCAGTGAATGAGTGTAATAAACATGCCATTTAGCAAACAGGATTCTTCCTGCTTAAAGGGGGGGAGGGGATGAAATGGTATTGCCTCTGTAATTGTTTGATGATTCTGCTAAGTTCCAAGAATATTGATATAATTTCACCCCACCTTCAAGTTTTCTTTCTTAATATCTCACAGGAGTTGGTCTTATAGCTGAATTCCACCCCAGTGTGAACCAAATTCTATTGCAAAACCAATAATTGGTTGGGAAGCAAGATGAATACTCTGCATGGAGCCACTAATTAGAAAGCATCAGAAACAACTGTGATGCCTATTTAGCTCACAGCTTCCTCTTTGAAGATTTAAGAGAAGTCACCCTGAAAAGACTTTACATGACCATGAACATAGGCACAAGCCTACTTGCCCTGAGTCTAAAGGAAAATCAATAGGGCTTAAGAATTACCTTCTCTCAAACAACAGTAATAACAAAAGCCCAAGAAGCTGGGAATGGAAAGAAAGTGCATACATAAAATTACTTCTTTTGTATGTATTCATTTACAATTCATGAGAATCTAGGACTGATGTGTTCTGTCTCATAAAACAGTGTATGATGTACCCAAGATGTGGATTAAGACTTCAGTTTTTAGACATAATTCATGTGGGAATTTATTTTGATTGACTACATGTATTTGTTACAAGTTTTTTTTTTCTTTTTACTTCAAAATTAGAGAATGGGACAGAGAAAGAAAGGACAGGGGAGAATAGGTATATCATTTTTTTTAATCAGACAACAGAAATCTGACCAGAAAGAAGTATAGACAAGTGGGGGACCTTTAAAAATTACATGTTCATATTATTATACATTTTAAAAGGAAAAGAAGGTATAGATAATAGTTGCTTTTTCATCTAGATTCTCTTTTAATCTTCCAATATGTTAATGAAAATATCTATCTTAAGTTCAAACTTAAAAAAAACAAGAATTGGAAAAAATGTGGAATTTATTTTCCCTTAGCAATTAATAACAAATTCATGAGATAATAGAAAAGCACTAGAATTATGGTCAGAAAGTTTAAGTCATCTCTACCACTAACTGGTAACTTTTGTCAGATTGCTTAAGCACCTGAGGTCACCTCAATTTCCTCTTATGTTAAACAGATTAATTGAGATGTGTTTATTCTCCATTTCAGTGAGTCAGTCTATGATTCTAGAAGAATGCCTAAGCTACACAAGTGAACAAACCCATCTACAAACTTAAGGTCTAAATAAAAAACTAATATTTCTTTTTTAAATAGGTGCAATTTGGAGATGACATATATATGCAATATTTCATTTAGAGTAAGTTGTGTTACCATATGGATGTGGAAGTCAATACAACAGAGACTTTGAAAAATGTTATGTAATTTGTACTTTTTCATAATGTAGAGAGATCTTTTCCCACTAATCCAAATTTTTGATGTTTTATAATACTCTACATCCCCTATGGTAAGTCCACTATGAGTTAGATTTGTATGAGATTATAGCCCCTTTGGGGTTATGTTCTTAAGTGGCAGTCCCCTCACTAGTGAAATCATAAATCCATTAAGAAACTAAATTATACCTAAGTTATATTAAGACCCTAGCTCTCATTCTTAGTTCCCTCACCTTTAAAACAAGGAGACTGAACAAGATAGCTTCTGTAGAACCTTTGGAGTTCAAGTCTATGATCCTATGATGCTAGGAACATATTCATGCCTTCCTGGTACTAAAGATTTAGTAGAGAAAATTAAATTAGAGGAGCAAAGATGGTGGGGTAAAGGCAGGAAAAGTCCATGAGCTACCCCATAACCACTTCAAATACCTATAAAATAGGACTCTAAACAAATTTGAGAGCTAGAGAACCCCCGAAGTGACAGAGAGAAACAAATTTCCCACTGAAGACAGCCCAGCAGGCATACAGGAAGGGTCCATCACATGTTCTGGGAGCTGAGACCAGCCCTGTGTGAGCCTGTGGTTTTAGTCTCAGGGCAGCCTGACCAGCAGCTGCAGCAGACTTCAGGAGAGTGGATGACCAGCCAAAGTGACAGTTTCCAGATTTATCAACCCATAAATGTCAAAGAAAAAGTGTGAGGTCAGAGTAGAACTTTGTTGGAACTGAGGGCAGAAGGAGGAGAGGTCCGGGCCCTGCCCCCAGAGCTAGAATGGCAGAGGTGTGGTGGTCCTGCACCCACCACCACGTGGCTGCTTCAGAGATCCTGGCCTACAGATTGTAAGGGGGGCCAAGCAAACATTCAGAGGGGAATTGCTCTTGCTATAACCTGCTTAGATCTGGATCATAGTCTTGGGTGGTGGTCCTGAGATGTGTGACTAGTGAGTCAGAGATTGTGGGGGCTGCAGAGATGAGGCCCTCCTAATATCTTCAGCAGCTGTGAAAACCCCAGTGATTTGGAACAAAGCTCTCCCCTCTGGAAGGAGAGGTCTACTGTGGCAAAGAGCTCAAAAGTCAAGTAATTGAGTGGCAACATGAGCAAACAAAGGAAGCAAAGCAAGCACAACAATTTAAATTTAGATTGATTTTTGGGGGACAAAAAGGAACAAAGCATGGAACAGGAGGAAGACAATGAAGTCAGTATTCCTGCACCAAAAACTTCAAAGAAAAATATGAACTGCTTATAAGCATGGAGGAACTCAAGAAGGATTTTGAAAATCATGTAAGAGAAGTGGAGGGAAAATTGGGAAGAGAAATGAGAATGATGCAAGAAAATCATGAAAAGAGAGTCAACACCCTGTCTGAAGAAAATAACACTTAAAAATAGATTAACTCAAATGGCAAAAGATGCCCAAAAAGCCAATGAGAAGAATGTGTTAAAAAGCCAGATTTGCCAGATGGAAAAAGAAATTTCAAAAGCTCACTGAAGAGAACAATACATTGAGAATTAGATTGGAGCAAATGTAAGCTAATGACTTTATAAGAAATCAAGATACTCTTAAACAGATTCGAATAAATGAAAAAAAATAGAAGGCAATGTGAAATATTTCATTGGAAAAACCACTGACCTGGAATATAGATCCAGGAGAGATAATTTAAAAATTAGTTGACTATCTGACAGCCATGATAAAAAAAAAAGAACCTAGAAATCATCCTTCAAGAAATTCTCAAGAGAAATTGCCCTGATATTTTAGAAGCAGAAGGCAAAATAGAAATTGAAAGAATTCACTGATCATCTCTTGAAAAAGATCCCCCCCCCCAAAAAAAACCTCCTAGGAATATTATAGCCAGATTCTAGAATTCTCAGAAAATGAAGAAAATATTACAGCCAGCAAAGTGGAAATAAAATCAGGATAACACAGGATATAGTAGCTTCAACATTAAGAGATCAAAGGGCTTGGAATATGATATTCTGGAGGTCAAAGGAGATAGGATTGAAACCAAGAATCACCTACCCAGCAAAACTGAGTATAATGTTTCAGTGGGAAATTTGGTTATTCAATGAAATAGAAGACTTTCAAGCATTCTTGATGAAAAAACCAGAACTGAATAGAAAATTTGACGTTCAAGCACAAGAAGCATGAGAAGGTAAACTTGGAAGAGAAATCATAAGGAACTTATCAAACTTGGACTATTTACATGCTGACATGGAAAAATGAGAATTGTAACTTACGAAACTTTTCTTATTATGAGGGTAGATGAAGGGAATATAAATGTGTGTGCATGTCTGTGTGTACACATACATACACATAGGTCTATATATGCATATGACTACATATGGAAATGTGTGTATATACGTGTACATAGACAAAGGACACAGAATGAATTGAAAAGGAATGGATGATATTTTAAAAGGTGAAATTAAGAGATGAGAGAGGAATAGAATGAGAAGAGACAGGGAGAGACAGAATGGGGTCAATCATTTCATATAATAGAGGCAAGGGATAACTGTTACAATGGAGGGGAAGAACAGGAAGGCAAAAAGGGAATGGGTCCTCCTTACTCTCATTGAATTTGGCTTAGGGAAGGAATGACATACAATCTAAATTGGGAATCTTACCCTGTAGAAGGGTAGAGGGGAAGGGGAAGGGAGGATGGATGATGGAGGGGAGGACAGTTTGGGGGGGAGAAGGTTGTTAGAAGCACACACTTATGTAAAGGGCCAAGGAAAATGTAGAGAATAGAACAAGGGGAGGGCGGGGTAGAGAGGAGGGAAATATTGTCAGTGTTAAACAATATGTCCACTGTGGAGATGTTCTGCTTAACTACCCATGTATGACCTGTGCTGAATTGCTTGTCTTTCCAGTGGGGGTGGGTGATGAGGGAGGAAGGGAAAAAAATCTAGAATTTAAAGTTCTAAAATCATATGTTTAATATATATATATATTATTGTTATTATTATTATTTTTATTATTTATTATTATAATTTACATGGAACTGGGAAATAAGATATAAGGAAGTGGGATACGGATCCATCTTGCTCTACCAGGAAGTCAGAAGAGTGATGGGGGAGGATATAGGAGAGAGAAGATTGGGGGAGGGTGTATACAGTAGAATCGCTGTTTTGGGGTGGTGGGTAGGGGAAAGACAGGGAGAAAATTTGTAACTCAAATCTTGTGGAAATCAATGATGTAAAATATAAATAAACAAATGTTAATTTAAAAAAAGAAAAGAAAAAATCGGAGTTGAATAGAAAATTTGACATTCAAATATAAGAAGCAAGACAAGCATGAGAAGGTAAACAGGGGAAAGAAATCACAAGGAACTTATCAAAGTTGAACTATTTACATGCATACATGGAAAAAATGATAATTTTAACTTATGAAACTTTTCTCAGTATGAGGATAGATGAAGGGAATATAAATATATATATATATATATATGTATACATACATTTATATGTCTATATAGGAGTGTATATGAGTGTATGAATACATATGTAAGTGTGTGTATATATGTTGTATATATGTGTGTACATAGAGAGCACAGGATCAATTGAGCAGGAAGGGATGATATGTAAAAGTGAAATTGAGAGGTGAGAGAGGAATATAATGAGAGGAGATGGGGAGAGATAGAATGGGGTAAATTATCTCATATAGAAGAGGCAAGGGATAACTGTTACAATGGAGGGGAATAATGTTAAGGCAAAAGGGAATGCATAAACCTTATTCTCATTGAATTTAGCTTAGGGAGGGAATGGCATACACACTAAATTGGGTATCTTGCCCTACAGGACAGTAGGGGAAAAGGGAATAGGAGGGAGGAATGATGGAAGGGAGAATAGGTTGGGGGGAAGGGTAGTTAGAAGCACACTCTTTTGAAAAGAGACAGAGTCAAAGTAGAGAACAGCACAAGTCAGGGGCAGGATAAGATGGAAGAAAATATAGTCAGTCTTTCACAATATATCCACCATGGAATGTTTTGTATAACTACAATCCACAACCTATATTGGATTGCTTATCTTTCCAGTAAGAGTGGGTGATGAGGGAGGAAGGGAAAGGATCTGGAATTCAAAGTTGTAAAATCAAATGTTTAAAAAAGTTGTTATTATTATTTTTTATATGCCACTGGGAAATAAGATACATAGACACTGGGTTATGGAGATCCATCTTGCCCTACTGGAAAGTCACTGGGGGTTGGGGGAAGATATAGGAGAGAACTGATTGAGGGAGGGGTTATACAGTGGGATGAAAATATAGATTATTGACTCAGAAGTGGGGAACTAGAAGGGACTTTGACCATCACCTGGTTCAAAACCCCTGTTTTTCAAGTGAGAAAACTAAAAGACAGAGAGAAATCAACCATGTCAATTGTTCTAGTTGTAAAAGTAAAAATATTTATGTTGTTAAAAAAAAAAACTTTTGAGATTTTCTAATCATGAAAAATGGTAGTTCAACCTGAAATTTTTTTCTTTTTCCCATTTTTATGGTTGTGTGTTTACCTTTTTAATAAAATCAATTATATTGTTTCAGAGAGAGAGAATGAAGACATTCTGAGTCATAAGGGTAGCTAGTAGATGGATAACAGAAATAGATGATAACGTATGAGCATGTCTAAACATGTCACTTAGCCCTTATGAGCCTTGACTTCCTCATCTACGAAATAAGGCTGGAATAGGTCTGCCATTCCTAACATCCTAAGTTTTAACAAATTAGCATTTAGTAATCATCTATTGAATTGGGGCAGTTGAAAGGCACAGTGGATAGAGTGCTGGACCTGCAGTCAGGACGACTCATTGTCCTGAGTTCAAATCTAGTCACAGACACTTAGTAACTGTGTCATCCCAGTCAAGTCACTTAACTCAATTTGCCTCAGTTCCTCATCTTTAAAATGAGTTGAAGGAAATGGAAAACCACTTCAAGTATTTTTGCCAAGAAAACAACAAAGGGGGTCATGAAGAATAAGACACAACTGAAATGACCAAACAATTACTAAGTTATGAGTATTGGGTTAAGTGCTACAGGAGATACAGCATTCTGACTACAGCTTCTGTCCTCTTGTGACTTACAGCCTTTTGGTGGTGAGGTGGACATCAACATAAACAGCAATCATAATTCATAACAATAGATAAATGGTTAAGACCAGGATAAGCTAAATGCTATGTGAGGTCCCAAAGAAAAAGGTCAAGTTCTGTATTGACTAAAAAGAATAAGGGAAGGCTTCCTGGAAGAGGTAATGTTTTAGATTGATGAGTTAAACTGTAATAGCTGGTGGGTAATAGCATGTTCCAGGCACAGGAATCTGCATAAGTGAATGCATGCAATAGGTCAGTGCAGAATGTATACAATGACTCTAAAACAGCAAGTAGCCTAATGTGACTGGAGCATAGATTGCATTAGAGGAAGGAATTTGAAAGAAATCTGACAAGCAAGGTGGTGCCAGCTCATTCTATGTGTGATAAATTACATTTATGGAGCCTAATTTCACCATGACAGGAAAGGTCTGGACCTGTAGAAAAATATCACAGTTCCAAAATGAATGGGCATGGTTCCAATGTTCCAGTGCTTGAAAAGAAACTAATAAATAGATCAGAGAATTACAAGCTGACCTTATTTTATTAAAAGTTGTTATCTCTGATGCCAGGGAAAGGGTTTGGGAGTTAGGGAGGGACAACTTTAATTAAATGACAGCCAAAGAAATAAATATGTGTTATTCAGAATTTTCTGTCTTGTCAAACTCTATGTATTTGTGGTTTTCTTCTCATGTGTGTGTGTGTGTGTGTGTGTGTGTGTGTGTGTGTTTACATTTTTACCTGAACATAGAGATATATGTACATACATGTGTTTATGATTAAAGGAATATCATTGCTTTCACCAAATGAAATGTGTGTTCATTAAGAGTATTCGATAATCCACACTCAAATGCCTAGAATAGAAGTTTCACTAGGTCAGTGTCTTATTGGCATTTTAATTGAATGATTGGTCTAAATTCTAAACTGGGAATTGAAATGATAATCTTATTTAAACAGAATAACTGAGGTCACTGAATTATTTTTAATTAAATTGTTAATTGAATTTTCTTTAATTCTTTGGATGATTGATTATAATTCATTTGATTGCTAAGGTTGTTCATTGCTGTTACCACCTGCTTCCAAATACCGCATTTCACAGGTTTGCCTTTTCTTTATATTTACCGTAATCATTGGAGATTTTTTTAAATGGTACTGAACTGCTGTAATGGACTAGTCTTGGCAAAGGGTTACTTCAGTTAAGCCATATGCATATCTTCCTATCAGGTGTAGTTTCTGATGACCTTTACAATGACTGATATTTTGAAATTTCACATGTTTTGCTCAAACATGAAATGGAGGTTGCATTTCTGACTAAATATTAAGTATGAAAGAGCACATTTATTTGACAAGCAATGTCATATAAGCAAAGATAGAGTAATTATAAATCTCTGTAATCACTTACAATTGTAAAATTGTGGACCCAAGTTCTATTAAATTGGCAAAAATGCAATTTCTATATTTATTATACACCATACCAAAATATACAGACAACATGAATGTACGACTCTATTGAGTCACAAATGTGCTCTATAATCATATGCAAAATCATAATTTTGCTTCTTTTTTTGTACTTTTAAATTACTTGGAGAAATTATTTAACTAGTGTGTCTACTTAAAGTGGTAAAAATACCCACTAAAATCTTCTTTTCTTTTGCCCATTTAATCAGTTCCTCCATAGTAAAGATATTCAAAATGATTCCATTAATGTTGGAAATGTGCTACTAAAGACTCTTTTAGGGATTTAAGAGTGACGGAACCCATTGGGAGACAGAGAGTGGCGGATTCCCAGCCCAGAGAAGTGCCTAGTCAGGTCGGGGCAGGGAGAGCGGAGCACACAGGAGTGGCGCCAGCGCGGACCTGGGAGCAGAGTGCGGCAGACTGAGAAGCCCCACCCAGCAGACTCACCCAGCCAGAGGCTTCTGCAGCCCTCTCACAGCCGAGGTGAGGACCGACGGAACTGGGTAGGAGGGAACGCAGGGCTCATAGCGGGGGTCGGCGGTTTTTCCTGG
>CM053583.1:144997102-145014885 GCA_028627135.1 Pseudochirops cupreus
GGGAGAAAATCTGAAACTCAAGTGATTGTGGAACTGAATCTTGTAAATTTAAAGTAAATGAGTAAATAAAAAAAATTAAAAAAAAAAAAGACTCTTTTAAGTTTTCTACCATTGACATTATGTTACATATTTATGCAATTGAATTATGTGAATAAAGGGATAGAGAAAGAAGGCAGAAATTCAGAAGAGGCTCAAAATGCATATGTGACATAAATTTTAAGAATTATATAGAAAAAGTCCCAGATGAATCTGATTTGATAAATATTTAATAATTATACATACCAATTACTGACCTGTAAATAGATACTATTATATCATATCAGACTGAAGGAACTTAGCTTCAACATCACCTAATTCAATGCATTAATTTTGTTAGGTTTTGCTGTTCATTTTTTAGATGAAAAAATCAAGGCTCAGAAAAACATGGTGATAGACCCAAGGTCATAACATTAGTGATCAGCTGTGGAAGCTTGCCAGATTCTTAGTCCAATGTAATTTCACTATACCATACTGTCTCGTGATTCTAAGTGTTTGAAAATAAATTGTTATAAATAGTTTAAATATTTATTTTATAATAATTTTACCCTTATTAAATATCAGAGGCACACTGTTTTTTTTATAGATAACATAAAAATAAACTTAAGTTCAGGGCTAATCAAAATTAACAATTAAAAAAGCACCAATATAAATGAAGCCTTATTTATGAAGTCCTTAGGGTATAAGTATTGAAGGGCCACAAAGTACATATTAATGAAAGTTGGGTGCATTCAATCAGAAAATGCTTTCTGAATGGTTGGCAGAAATTCTAATTTGATCTTGGTTGCTGTTGAGACATTTTAGTTCTGTCCAACTCCCCATGAGCCCCTTTTGGGTTTTCTTGACAAAAATGTTAGAGTGGTCTGCTGTTTCCTTTTCTTGCTTATTTTACAGATGAGTAAACTGAGGAAAACAGGGTTAAGTGACTTGCCCAGGATCACACAGCTACTAAGTGTCTGAAGCCTGACTTGAACTCTAGAAGGTGAGTCTTTGTGATTCCAAGCCCAGTGCTTAATCTACTGTGCCACCTAGCTGACCCATTTTGATCTTAATTCACATAAAAAAGGCAAAGTGATGGAATATGCAGGATTAATCATCTGCTATGGCCAATATTCCTCCAATATCCCTGGAGTTTCATGCTCTGTTTTGAATACCACCTTTACAGCTTTTGTATTTGTTGGCTACCACATTTTAGGAAGGCAATTGATAAGAAAAAAGATAATCCATGGGAAAATAACTGTGATGGTGAGAGGATTCAGGATCATCCCATGTGAGGATCAATTGAAGGAGGTAGGGACATTTTGCCTGAACAAGAGAAGATATATATGGGGGGAGGGGAGACAGAGAAATGATAGCTGTCTTTCAATATTTGAAGAATTGTCACATGGAAGATGTATTACACCCAGTCAGTTTGTTCCCAGAGAAGAGAACCAGACACAATGGTTGAGGTTTCAGAGATGGAGATTTCAGTTTAATAAAAAAAATAAGTAAATAAAATTTTTAAAAAAATCAAAGCTTTCAAATAGAGTTATCAAAAAATGGAATAGGTTGCCTTAGGAGGTAGAGGATTCCTTCTCAGTGTAGTTCAATAAGCAAAAGCTGAATCATCACTTATTGTGTATATTGTAGAATGGATGCTTATTCATAGATATGCTAGTATTCTGTTTCCATGATTCTGTGTTCAGTGGAGGGAGAATGTCTTAAAATGGTTTCTGTTTTGGTTTGTTGGGTCATTTTATTTTATAGAAAGAGGAAGTCAAGGGTTTTTACAGCATGTACTGTATAGTGACTATCACTTGCAGAAGCAAGGAACTGAAAGGGAATCAAATTGGATTCTGAGAAAAGCAAATCTAATTTTTAAAAATTAATTAATTAATTTTTAGTTTTCAGCAATCATTTCCACAAGATTTTGAGTTACAGTATTTCTCTCCCCATCTTTCCCCTACCCCCACCCCAAAATAGCAAGTCTACTGAATATTGCTTCCCCCAATCTATTCCCTCTTATACCCTCTACCTTCACCCCACTAACTTTCTAGTAGGACAAGATGGATTTCTATACCCGAGTACCTGTATATCCTGTTTCCCAGTTGAATGTGAAAAAAAAAAATTAAACATTTGTTTTTAAAACTTTGAGTTCCAGATTTTCTTTCCCTCTTCCCTCCTCACCCATCCCCACTGTGAAGACGAGCAATTCAATATAGATTGTACATGTGTAGTTACCCAAATAATTTCCATAGTGGTCATGTTGTGGAAGACTAACTATATTTCCATCCATCCCATCCTGCCCCTCCATATAAGCAAATCTATTTGTTGATCTGAGGAAAGGACTTGATGATATGAGAGGAACATTACTCAGCTGATTGGTCTTATGTAGTTATATTTGGAGCTACACCCTATTTGAGGGCCAAAAAAGTTTTATGGCTTTATATGATAACAAAAATATGAATCATTAAGAGTCTATTTAAAATGTAGGGAGCCACATCACTTTATAGCACATTGGCACTTGTATATTGATGGCAGATTAAAAGACAAACTGGATTTGGAATCAAAGGACCTGAGTTTGAACCTAGTTATACTACATAGCTCTATGACCTTTGTTCAATACACTTAACTCATCTAGGCCTCAGTTTCAGAACTTGTAAAATGGAAGGGTCGTACTATATAACCTTTAACTCTATATAACCTCTAGCTCTAAATATATAATCCTTTGGTCTTATCATATACGTTATAGTTAAGCATTTTGTCTTGCTCAGGAAATGATAGTACAAAAAACATAGTTGCTGTGGGTCTTCTTTCTCCCCTGATGAGGATTACTATGTAAGCAGAGAGCAGATAGATGTCCTTGGCTATCAGCAGGAGACCATTGCAAGGTTGATTGGGGCTGCCCCAATAAATGAAGTCAAGCACTCCTTTTGATCTTATCTCTAGCTGTTTGAATAGGGCGATGTTCTGTGGTCATGCACAAGACCCTTCTCATCTGAAAAGTGTACTCTCACTCCATCTCTCCTCAACAGGAAACTAAAATCTCAAACAACTCCCACCACTAAAAATTAAAAATGGATTCAGTTCAATTCAATGAGTATTTTATTAAATATCTGCTATATACCAGCCACTGGGGTATATATTTGTGATAATGATGATGAAATAAACAGTTCCTCATTTCAAGAGGCTTATCTTCTATTGGAGGAAAAGATCACGAATTCTTACAAGTGAATATAAACTATGAATAAGGAAATGATCTTTTTTATTCTTGCTAAAGGGAACTCATATGAAAAAAAAAACAACTTCTACCAATGCAAACCAATAATTCTCAAACTTACAGTCTTAGAGAGTTGCATATGACACAGAGAACTTCAGTGATTTATTGATATTCACGTAGCCACCCTGTGGCAAAGATGGAACTTTATAATTTAGGTCTTTCTAATATCAAGGCTACCTTGCTATACCTTATGCCATATTGCTTTTTCATGGTCAAATACAAAATATAAACAAAAGAATTTGTGGCCAGGGATTGGAGGGAAGTGAAGAATAATTAATGATATAAGTGTATTAATATTAAACCAGAAGTTCCAAAGAGTACAACTGAACTTAAAAGAGCACTCATTGTTTTACAATACAAAGTCCTGGTAAAGTAAACCCAGGCCAGTGAGTAGTAGAATGAGATACCAGTGGACAAATTGAAAACACAAAATGGATACTTACCTACCATTCCTGCCTAAGACTCTGTCTTCAGCCTGTGGGAAGAACAATTTTTTGCCAACTTACACACTCCAAGAAGTACTCTGACAATACATGCATTTAAAAAAAGTCTAATTCATTGTTGTCATCTTTATTTTTGACAATTTGAATGTCGCAATTCACATATCTCATATGCTCCCCTCCTTTCCCCCTCCTACATCCCTGTAATAAGGATTGATCTTTTTGCTTCTTCATTTAATCATTATGTTGCAAGTCTCTGAAGCTCTTGCCATCTGGAGTAGCCTTCCTCAATCTCTCTGCCTCATCAACCTCCTATTTCTTTTCGAATTCCATCATAAAAGTGATTTTCTCTCTCCTACCTGGGCATCTTCATTTCTCTTTCCCTTAGTTAGTTTTATGGTTACATGACCAAAATTATTTATCATATAATCTTATTACACTGATACTTTCTGTGACCAACACTCGAAAGAGACATGTATCATCTAAATGTATGTCATTTTGCTCTGCAACACATTTTAGGCCACAGAGCATGTCAAGAATGTGCTATAGCATATAGTAATGTACCACACAAAAATCTAAAAGAGACTACTTTTTTCTTATTCAGATGTACTTGTGAAAATATCAATTCCTTATATGCAAAATCACCTTTTTCAATGTAGTGAAATAGGTGATCATGAGTAGAGGATTACTTCCTCATAGCACATTGGGCACAAGCTTCTTTTATCTCTACTACTTTCTGAATAAGTTTGATGTTAGTACTTGTACTTAAAGTTTCATTGGACAAAGTGTTATTAAACTAGGCAATGCTAATTTTAAAAATAATTCAACAGTTCTATATCAAATATCAGCACCTCCTTCCTATCCTTTACCAATTTTTATGTAATACTATCTCCTATGGACAGAACAGCCGGCCATGTGCTGGAGGAAATATAATGATTAAAAAAATGAACTCTAGATGAATTTAGAATGCAGTATGAGGAATAGGACACACACACATGCACACACACATATGGATAGATAGATAGATAGATAGATAGATAGATAGATAGATAGATATTTGATAAATTGCAAAGCTTAAAATTGTATGTAAACCAATGGATTTGAGTGTAAGGAGGATGTTTGCTGACTGGCATGATTCAATTCAACTTACCAAATACTTATTAAACACTCTATACATTTAAGTTACGATGCTAGGTGCTAAGAATTAGAAGGCAAAAAAATGAAAAAAATATATCCTCCTTCCCTCAAGGAGCTCCCGTTCTCATAAGGGAGAGATGGTATTTTAGGATGATCTTAAAGGAAGGCTGGGTAGGATTTCAATAGGTCAGAAGCGGTGAAGGGGCATTCCTAGTATAGGAAAGAGCATGAGCAAAGACATGGTGAAAAGACAGCATGGCATCTATACAAGAATGGAAATGATAGGATTTATATTTAAACTGAAGAAACTGAGGCCCCATAAGATGAAGTGACATCTCAATTCAGAAAGTCAGGAAAAGTAGTAGAGCTAGGATTCAAATACGGATCTTAGACATCAAATCTGTACCTCTTTTTATTACCCCAGAGAACAAACTGACCAGTTTAGTAGAAATATCTAGCACATATCCATGAGAATAATATTAACTAAGTGCCCAGTCAGGCTTCACTATTTATATGGATTTTTGTCATTTCAACCAATTGTCTAGCCAAGAATTTGTATAACTCTAACATAAGCCTGCAACAATCTGCAACCCTCAGACCACTTGCCAAAGGATTTCAGGCAGCCTGGGAAAAACGTAGATGAAAACATCCTTTGTATGCAGAGGAAATCCTATTAGGATATCTGCATGCCACCTATGAAATTAGGAAAAAATACATATTAACATTATCTATGTTCTATCTTATTTTTACTTATTTCATAAAATATTTCTCAATTATATGTTAATTTGATCCAGCTAGCCTGGGTAATTTGCAAGCCCCATATGGCCCTCAGTGTCCTATTAAGTCTAGGCAAACTACTAAGACTGTCAGTTGCAAAGAATGTGCTAAATTTAATAGGTATAAGGGATTTCTTAACAGGGAATTCCCAGTATCAATGAAATCACAGTTGTAGTCCCCGCCAAGTCTCTAATTTATCTTTGTCTAATATCCAGTTTTTACGACTAGCCTCATTCAATGATCTGGATGAATTTCCATTCTTCTTGGTTTCAACTGTTTCCCCCTCTGGTCTTGAATTTGCTAAATATCATTGTAATAATTCCAGAAATGTGTTCCATAATCTGGTTGCTTGGCTAAACTCAGCACTTTAGACAGTGGTCAAATAGTTGCATTGTATCTTCTGGAGCCAATGTTGGCCCAAGAGGTAATGGAATTTTAAGCACTTGTTGGCTCAAGTTTTTTCTGTTTAAGAAAATCCCCACAGCAAAAAAATCTCATGAATGTACAGATTTTTAGTGTTTCCTGTTTATAACATTGTGTTGTGCTTTGCCTCACAGTCAGTCCAAAGTCATACCTTTGTTTTCATCCTTACAACTTAAGCATCTTCTCCTTTTATGGAGGGGAATTTTGTCAGCTTTTGCTTTACTCCCTTCCATCAGAAAAGAAAAAAAAAGAGAAAAGTAAATTTGGTCTCAAACTTTTTGCCCAGGCTAAATATTAATCTTGAGAGTTGTCTTAAATTAGGAAAGAAGAGGTATGAATGAACACCAAGCCATAAATAACTGTGCTGGGAAGGTGGTAAGTATGTAAGTCAGGAACTTAGAATTGTCTACATGAGATACCATCCATACCATGAAAAAAAAAGAGCCTAGATATCATCCTTCAAGAAATTCTCAAGGAAAATAGCCTTGATATTCTAGAACCAGAAGACAAAATAGAAATTGAATGAATTCATCAATTGTCTCTTGAAAAAAGATCCCAAAAAGAAAACTCTTGGGAATGTTATAGCCAAATTCCAGAGTACCCAGGTCAAGGAGAAAATATTACAAGCAACCAGGAAGAAACAATTTGAGGATTGTGGAAACACAAACAGGATAACACAAGATCTAGCAGCTTCTACATTAAAGGATTGAAGGCCTTGGAATATGATATTCCAGAGGTCAAAGTAGCTAGGATTACAACCAAGAATCACCTCCCCAGCAAAACTGAGTATAATGTTTCAGGGGAAAATATGGTCATTCAATGAAATAAAGGCCTTTCAAGCATTCTTGATGAAAAAATCTAGAAATGAACAGAAAAATTGACTTTCAAATCCAAGAAGCAAGAGAAGCATAAGAAGATAAACAGGAACAAAGAAATCATAAGGAACTTATTAAAGTTGAACTATTTATATTCCTATATAGAAAAATGATAATTGTAACTCATGAGACTTTTCTCCACATGAGGATAGTTGAAGGGAATACACATGTATTTATGTATAAGTATACATGCATTAATATATTTATAAATGAGGGTGCAAGTGTGTATAAATACATATGTGAGTGTGTGTATATATGTGTGCATGTATACATAGACAGATGGCACAGGATTAGCTGAATAGGAAGGGAGACTGTCTAAAAACTAAAATTAAAGGGTGAGAGAGGAATACAATGAAAGAAGGAGATAGGGAGAGAAAGAATAGGATAAATTATCTGATATAAAAGAGACAAGAGAAAACTGTTACAATGAAGGGGAAGAACAGGAAGGCAAAAAGGAATGGGTCAACTTTATTCTCATTGAATTTGGCTTAAGGAGGGAATAACATACACACTCAATCAGGTATCTTACCCTATAGGAAAGTAGAAGGGGAAGGGGGATAAGAGTGGGGATAAAAGAGAAGGCAGAATGGGGTCGGGAGAGTAGTTAGATGCACACACTTTTGAAAAGGGACAGGGACAAAGTAGAAAATAGAATTGTGGTTGTGGGATAGAATGGAGGGAAATATAGTAAGACTTTCACAATATATTTACTATGGAAACATTTTGTATAACTACACATGTACAATTTATATTGAATCACCTATCTTCCCAATAGGGGTAGGTGATGAGGGAAGAAGAAAAAGAATCTGGAAATCAAAGTTTTAAAAACTAACGTTAAAAAAAAATGTTTGTTTGCTTTTACATTCTATTGGGAAATAAGAAACACAGGCACTAGGTATAGAAATCTATCTTGCCCTACTAGAAAGTCAGAGGGAGGAGGGGGGAAGATGTAAGAGAGAGCAGATTGTGGAAAGGAGTATTTAGTTGGATCACTATTTTGGGGTGGGGGGCGGGGAAAGACAAAAAAATTTGTAACTCAAAATCTTGTGGAAATGAATGTTGAAAACTAACAATAAACAAAATTTAAAAAGATTCTACCCTTTATCACCTAATTATTTCTACCTTGTTTGCTTTGCAAATGCTTCCAGAAGAAACAAGGATCCAATATAGCCTTGACAGGGTTTATTGCCTCATATTATGATCATCTTTGTTTGTTTCACTGGCAAAGTCACAGAAGTACCCACAAATAAATCAGCAAAAGAGTTATATCCACTTCTTCAAATAAGATGATGTAATTGTGCTTTATACTTTAAAGCTTGGAATAAAGTGTAGTGTGCTAAACTTGGAGAAAAATATGAGTTGAAATCCTGCCTCTGAAACTTATAAGCTATGTGATTCTGGGCATTATCTCTGAGGTTCAGTTTCCCTTCAGTCCTTATTTCTAGTCTTCTGTATAATCATGCCATCTTAGCTAATTCAGTTGAAACGTAGGTATTAATGATACCCTTCCTAAGGCATAGGTCTGTAAAGCCAATCATGGGCAGCTCTCCTGAGGATTGCTACTGTGAATAACTTTGAGAATCTAATTGAAAAGTATAGTGAATTCTCTATTTATTCAGCAATAAACTAAAGCAAAACATTTGCAATATAACTCACCACCTTATTACCAAGGTGACCACAGTCCTAAACCAAACACATCATTCAGTAAAACACAATCTGCTCAATTAGTGTAGAATATCTAAATAAAGTGTTCTTTCATCTTGATGAGGCTTGCTTCGACTCATCCTTAAGCCAATAATCCTTAAGGGGTAATCATCCTTTAGTCAATCATCCCTACGGGGTAGCAGAAAGTACAAACATTACCCAGTAAGTTACAATATCATCAGTTACCACTGAGTACCCAAGCAAAGTTTTCTTTCATCTTAACTCAAGGTTGACTTCCAAACCCCATGGCTCTTCTTCCACTAGTTGACCAATCCCAGCTCTTGCCTGGATTCACCCGACTCTTCTATGGATTGACAGATAGGCAGCTCACTGCTCCTTTTCCATTTTACAGCTAATAGGGACTGCTCCACCCTAAGTTCTTCACAGTTTCTGTTTCTTGGAAACAAAGCTCAATAATATTTACATACATCACCAGCACTATCATCTCAATTTTCTTACTGTCTCAGAAATCTACAAAAATCAACAGTTAGAGTGCTTCTGTCTGACAAAGTACACAAAACAACAGACAAAATGCTTCTGTCTGACAAGGTAACACAAATCAAGAGACAAAATGCTTCTGTCAGAAAAAAAAATATGACACAGAATAGCAGACAGAATGGCAGACAGAGTGCTAACATAAGAAACATTCTTTCTCTCTTAACTCTACTTGGTCCCAGCTTGTGCTTTAGCACTTATCTGCTCTGCTCCTTCCTGTTTCACCCACTGTGTTCCACCCTTCCCATTCCACTCTATTGACAAGTACCTCCCACCTTGGTCTCCATGTGATGTTATTAGACCTATTAAGGATGGGGAAGGTCTCCAAACTACCTTAGGCATATTAAGGGCAACACAATGCATACTGCTTCCAAAAAAGACTTGACACAATTGAAGGAGAGGTTCAAAGGCATTTGAATAGTTGAAACAAGCAGCACATACCATTTTGCTCATCATCACAAGGTCTAATAGAGAAAACCATAGACTAGCAATTAAAGCCCTCCACAATTTGGCTTCAATTGCCTTTGCAGCCTTATTTCATGTAACTGTTCCTACCCTTAGCTTTATATCACCTCCATCTTACCCAAATAGGATCATTGGTTATTCTCAACATGTCATCAAATCACCTCTTTGCATTCAACTAGGCCACCCAACATGTTTAGAAGGCCCCCCCCCCACATCCCAACTTTTCAAATTCCTTCTTTGATTCTAATTACCACAGCTGTAGCTATGGTCTCACTCCTCAAACTTTCCTCAAGCATTTTGAGAGGATCTCTATCTTTTCCTCTGGCCCTATCCTGCTCCAATTCAATTTTGAAAGAAATTATTGTATCATGTTTTATCTTTGTATCATCAGGACTTAGCACAAAGTCTTCATTGTACTTAATAGGTTGTAAATAAATAGTTGTTTCTGAAGAAAAACTAAATGCTCCTAAACAGCTAATAGGTCTGGGTCACATCTTGGTTGGTCAATAAACACCTCTAGGCTTCAGTTTACTAATCTGTGAAAGGAGAGAGTTGGATGATATGGCTCCTGAGGATATTTTTGGCATAATACTATTATATTCACCATTACCACTATCACTGTCATCATAATTGCATGCTAAAATCTGAGTTCCAATGTCTCTAAATATGTCATTAATTCAAATCAAGTCAACAAACATTTATTCAGTAATAAATGTGCCAATACTATGTGCCAAGTATTTTGTTACTCTGATAAATGTTGGGAATACAAATGAAACAAAACAAGAGTAGTCTCTGCCCTAAAGGAACTTAAATTCTAGTAGGAGACGATAACACACAAAAGTATGCTGTAAAGTGGTGTGGGTATGTGTCGGGGGGTATGTTAAGGCGTGGTGGAAAAGAATCTTTGGAAAGGCAGGAGAAGAGTTGAAAGGAATGAAAAAGTGAATATGGCTGATAGGAGAACTTCCTTTAAATGAAACTTCTGAGAAGACATGACCAATAAAAAAAATTTCCTTTCTGAATGTCACAAAGGAGACAGATTCTTTAGTGTGAGAAATCTGCAGAAGGGTGGTGGAAGAAGTTCATTTTTGGCAATCCTGACATTTTATGGATCAGAGATAAGCAAGGGAAATGGAAACAAACTGTATGAATCAAAAATGCTGGGCTGAGGTGATGTAGAGAAAGGGGAAGAGAGATGCTGGGTCTGTAGAAGACAGAAATGCCTGGGACATATGTAATGATCTGGGTTTTGAATTCATCTTTCAAAAGAGAAATAAAATGAAAGCAACTAACTATAAAAATTTAAAGAAGTTTTTTGACATAGAAAATTGGATTGAAGATAAAATGAGAATTATTTGGGTCAGAGTGACAGGTTTAGAATGTGTGAGTGACGAAAGGATGAAGAATGAAAGATGCCCTTGATAAAATCTCAGAAAACATTTAAAATGTACAGGTTTTATTGTTCTATTTTTTTCAGATCTATGATTTAGTTGGTATGAGCAATTACCAGAGAGGGAATCTCAACTAATCAATAAAGCAACAGACATTTATTAAGGAACAATTATGTAAAAGGCACTGTGGTAAGCACAGAAGTACAAAGACAAAATGAAAGTCCCTTTTCTCAAGAAGGATACACTTGGACAAAGGCAACAACACGTACATATGTAGATATATACATAATGAATACAAATTATTTTGCTGAGGAATCACTACATACGCACTGTAATTTATTCTGCACTGCCTGGTGCATTAAAAGGTCAAATGATTTGGCTAGAGCCAAGATTTGAAAAGATGACTTCCTGATTCCAAGGCCCCTGTAATTCCCCTCCACCACATTGCTGTTATACATAAAGGTGATGAAGTTAATGAAAGGGGAGTTTCAGATGTTGACACCACAATTTGGAATGGGTCTTGGAGAAAGCTGAAGTGTTTATGAAAGAAGAAATTTAATTAAGGCAGATGTTGTAACTGTACTTTGAAGTTTATGGAAAATACTTCAGTATGATGTTCCCAACATGAGTTCTCATGGTAATTCTAACAGAGTTCAAAACAGATAAATGTAAATTGTTTTACCCAGTGCCCATAATACAGGGACCTTTAGTAAATGATTTTGGACAATAATTTAATGTTATTAAAAAAAAAACCTCTTTTGTGTTTATAGGCAAGTAAGTATGCAAATAAGGATTAAAATCTACAAATAATCAATGTTCCACTGTCTTCTAAACCATTGAGTTCATCCCCATGGGGTCTGATTGAAGTTTCTGTACTCTTTCACTCATATATGACTTCCCTGTGCCTAGAACTGATTCTGGAAAAATTCCAAATATGCTTGTGTCTTGGTTTCTACAAATGGGAGTAACCAGTCCCCATTGCTCATGCAGGTACTCAATGTTGCAAATACATACTGAATACAGGATAACCTTTATTTCATCCTACATAAAATGCAGAATATTAAATGGACTACCAGAAAATGATAAACACATACAGGAAATACGTAAAGCAATCAGGATAGTCCACAATTTCTTTTCAGAAGGAAAACGAAAAGTGTGGGCTCTCCTCATGCTAATATTTGTGTAATTGTTTGAAATCCCTATTTATCACATAGTCCTCTACAATAACAACCAAAACTACCTCCAGAACTTCAACACACTAAAGGCTATAGAATAGTCACCTTTTTTTCCCCCATACAATCTACACTATCCCCATAACACATCATTATTCTGGGGACTTTACTATTGCTACAAATACCAATGTCATATAAGTGATTCTCTTCTTTCTTTAAAAGAATGCTGCTTAAGAATCACAGTTCTTCCCTAGTGAGTCATATGTCAAAGATACTTAACGTAGAAATACTCTCAAGGCAAACAGTATGGCTGATGTTTCCCAAGATACCCCAAGAGAGAGAGCAAGCATAGGTGAAGTTGAGTATGAAGGGATGATATTTAAAAAAATAAAATTAAGGGTTGATAGAGGAATGTACTGGAAGAAGAAGAAAAGGAGATGTATAATGGGGGTAAAATAAACTCACATAAAAGAGGCAAGAAAAAGTTTTTTTTACGATGAAGGGGAAGAAGGGGGAGGTGAGAGGGAATGAGTGAACTTTATTCTCATCAGATTTGGCTTAAGGAGGGAATAATATAAGCACTCAATTGGGTATGAAAATCTATCTTGCCCTACAGGAAAGTAGGGGGCAAGAGAATAAGATAGGGAGGATGATAGAAGGGATGGCAAATGGGAGGAAGGAGTAATCAGAAGCAAAATCTTTTGAAGAAAGACAGGATCAAAGGAGAGAAGACCATAAATGGGGTGGGCATGATGGAAGGAAATATAGTTAGTCTTTCACAACATGACTGTTATGGAAATATTTTGCATGACTACACATGCATAACCTATATTGAATTTCTTTCCTTCTAAATGGGAGAGGGGGAGGGGGAGGGAAGAAGGGAGAAAATGTGGAACTCAAAGTTTAAAAAAAAATAAATGTTAAAATTTGCTTTTTACATATAACTGGAAAATAAGATATATAAGCAATGGGATATAGAATTCTATTTTGCCCAAAAAGATAACAGAAGGGAAGTAGATAAGAGAAGGGGGGTTGATAGAAAGGATGGAAGATTGGCAGAAAGGAGTAAATAAAATGCCTGCCATCTTGAAGTGGGAGGAGGGTAGAGATAGGGAGAAAATTTGGAACTCAAAATCTTGTGGAAGTGAATGTTGCAAACTAAAAATAAATTAATAAAAATGCACTGAAAAATAGATTAAGATTTTGAGGCTGTTGCTGTATATTATTTTGTTGTAATATATCCATATTCAGTCAAAGGTTAGATTAAATGGGTTGTGAATTTCCTTCTGCTTCTAAAATTTGGCGACAGTTTATAATATTAAAAGCAGATGCTGAGAAGTTCAAAGTTTATACCTCCACTTATAAATGATCTCTTAAAATATAGGCAAAAGTATTACTTTTATATTTGTACCCATAGTACCTGGCACAGTGCCTGGCATATCAATGCTGGCTGGGTGATTGATTGACTTATGAGACTTGAGCCTCCATTATGCTATAGGTGCCCAAATATTTTAGTTTTTTCCCCCAAATAAGACAATAGACAGTGACTGGGTACACTAATGAAATCCTCATGTAAAAATAAAACATTATATTCCCATCTTTGGGCTTCTCTTGAAGGTGATGCAACTGTAGAGATTTTTCCTGATGTCACAGAATTCTCATCTCTTAAATGTTTCCAGTGGGAAAATTTCAGAAAGAAAGACACTGACCCTAAAACATCTATGTCTTTTCCCTCAGATGCTAGTTTTAACTTGACCTTGCTTATGTATAAACCTTTAATTTTTCTTCATAAAATATCTTTAGTTAATATGATCTTTAGTATCAGCATCCAACTGAGGTCAGAATATATGAAAAACTTGAAGGAGAAATTTATGGAGAAGAGAAAGCAGGCAGCCTTCCAGTTCCACCTGAACCATATCTGCCTGGTGTGACTTCGTTATTTTGTAGGAAATGCTGGACATTCTCCAAATGTCAAATGTACACATATTAGAATGTATATACAAAAGGCATCCCAAAGACAAATTTAAATGAATTTGAGATCATCAAGCCACACTTTTTCCCTTCATTAGCACAGATAGTAGAAATTTATCTATAATTCAGCATAGATGCTAATGTGCAGTAGGCATTACTGACAATAAATGGAACATGTAATTAACCAAGGGGAAGGAAACTCAACCAGATGAACCAGTGGTCCAGCTCTTTGTACAAAAATGAGAACAATATAGTACTAGATAGAAAATTCCGTATTCAGTGAATCTGTGCTGAACTTATGGCATGTGGGGTGGGTGGAATACAAAATAGACTGGACTATGATTATCACAGTGGTTTTTTTATTCATGAGCCTCCTTTAAACAGGTAACTCCAAATTGACCTCATTTTGATTCATATTCGACTTACTGTTCAAATTTTAGAATTATGGCAGTTAATACATATGTTAACTATAAAATTTTCCATGAATCTCAATCATAATGTTAAATAAACACAGAGGTTTCATTAAAGATACTGAAGGCAGATTCTCTGCATTGACATATAGTAGCAATATACTCATCCAATTAAAAAAAAATTCCCCTCAGAAACCTTGTTGGATTATTTCCCTTGTTGGGTCAAGAAGTTAATGTGTTGTTTAAGTTACTATGTACATTAGATCATATTAGACAATATACAATTATATACAATTTATATATATATATATATATATACACACACAATTCAGATACTCAGAACAGCAAGGGGTATTTGTCACTTAAATCAAACAACTTATTTTACAAATGAGAAGATTGAGGGTCAGAGAAGTTAAGAGATTGCCCTTAGGTCACACAGATGGTAAGAGGCAGAGAAGAGATCAGAAACTACATACTTCAAGTAAACTTTCAGTATTATTTTAGTATTATTCACTACTATAATATACAGCATCCCATAAATATTTTAAACTTTAAGGAAACTCAGGACATGTAGTAACTGAATTCAGGAAAGCACTGCTTCAAATTTACATATTTGAAAGAAGGATTTGGTCTACATTATGAGTAATACCTATGAAATATCCTTTAAAACTACGTATACCAGACATAGAGGAAGAAAGTCTAAGGAGGAAAACATTCAGTGATAAACCTGTAAAAGATGATTTTACTTTTTAGAAGCAGCATATATTAGATGATGTTTAACAAATCCATTAGGAATCACCTGTCATTTTTCCCCCTTTTTATCCCATTGTTTATGACAATAGTGAATAAAAATTATGCAAGTATCTATTAAAGATATATATCCTTTTTAGGGGAGTGTAAGGCAAGCAAAGAAGTAGTTAATACCTTCTTTTAGCTATTTAATTAACACAGAAGTAGTTAACCCCTTGTTTCAGTTCATGATTATATCAAGTATTAAGATCCAGAACTTGTGAATCCCACAACTTGTGAACCCTAGAACTTTTGAACTCCTGCAACAGGAAGGGGAAGTGCTAATGTGTATATGTAAGGAGACGCCCAGGCTGGAGAGAGCAGAATTGACAACAGAACTTGTGGTGGCAGAACTGAGATCTGAGAAGAGAACTGAAAACTGAGAAGAGAACTGAGAACTGAGAAGAACTGATAACTGAGCAGAACTGAGAAGAGAATTAAGAAGAATTGATCAGAACCAAGAAGGGAGCTATGGTGGTGGAGAGGTAGAAAATGCATGGTATCCTGGCACTCTATATTTGTCTGTTTTGTCTGTGTTGGTTTTTGTGATACTTTCTACAGAAGCCTTTGGACTATACTGGAAGCCCTGAAAGAGAACTTTCTTTTTCTATGTTTACAGATGTCCTGGTGGAGAGTTTTGGAGGTCCTGAAACTTTACTGATGACTTGTGCTAACCTCTTGCACCTTGTTTGTGGGTCTGGGTTGATTTCTATACTGATGATTTGTGTTCTCAGACTTTGTTGCTGGGTCTATGTTGATTTCACAGACAGACAGTGAATTGATGATGGTGTGAGAAATGTGTTTGAATGTTGTTTGGCTCTGTTAAGCTTTGTCTTCCCAGTAATGGGAATGGTGAAGGACTTGAGGTGGACTGGACACTGTGAGCTTCAATATAGAACAGGAAGTAGACTAGGAACTGGATGAAGAACTGGACAAAGAGCTAGACAAGAAACTGGGAGCTGCTTGTCTTTGAATCCATGTGACAGTTGTGTAGATTTGGGCAGGAGCTGGGACTATGGAAGAGAAACCATGGAAACTGAGAGTCAGCCTTGAGTCAAGATAAAAGACCTCTTCTTGGGTACCTGATGCTGACTGAGGAGATTATGATTTGCTATGACTTAGGAGTGAAGAGCTTTGACCTTTGTACTTTGTGTTCATTAAGGAGGCAAGCCTCTTTAAGGATGATTGAATTCAGGACTTACTAAATGATTGGGTTACTAAATGATTATACTTCATTCAAAACTATGTGGCCATTCTGGGGAAAACTATTTGGCCATTTTAGTGATAAGTTGTTATTTCATAACATTGTGAATGTTGTACTTTGATTTCTGTGAATGTTTTGCTTTAATTTACTGCTGAATAAATAGATTATTATATTATTTAATTAGAATCTTGAAAGTGTTCACAGAAGCAACCCTCTGGAAAGCTGCTCTTGCTTGGCTTTACTGGGAGTACCAACTCCATGCTAGGGATACTGGCTCCATGAATTGATAATTATTTTTTTAATAAATAATCTATTGGAGTATAGGACAAAAAAGAGGAGCTACAATGAGATAATTTAAATGACATTTATTAAATGGATTTTGCCTTAAAGGAAGGATAACTAGGAACACAAACTGAGAATTCAACTATCAGTGAAGTTTATGAAGTGTTAGTCACTTTTTTTAAAAATCGATTTGTTTATTTACTTTTACCTTACAAGATTCAGTTCCACAGTCAACTGAATTTCAAATTTTCTTTCCTCCCTTCCCTCCTCCCATGGCAGTATGCAATCAAGTACAGGATTTGCAAATACTTTCACATTGGACATTAGTCTGGTTGTATAGAAGGGTCATAACCAATGGAGTGAACAATGAGAAAGAAGAAACAAAACCAAACATGGAAAAGAAAGATAGTATGTAGATTGCTTCAGTCTCCATTTAAACTCTATTCTTTCTAGATCTTTCTCTGAATGTAGAAATTTCCTTCCATGCTGAGAGTTGTCTTTTAACTGTGTATTGCTGAGAAGAGTCCAGTTTATCAAAGTTGGTTGTCACAGATACGGTGTGTTTGTGATTGTGTACAAATTTTTCCTAGTTCTGCTCTTCTCACTTAGCATCAGTTTGTATTAAGCCACTCCATGTAAATATGAAGTCCATCTGCTCCTCATTTCTTATAGCACAATAGTATTCCACTACATTCATATACCACAACTTGTTTAGCTATTCCCCAATTGATGGCTATCCCCTTAATTTCCAGTTTTTTTTATCACCACAAAGAGAGCTGCAATAAACATTTTTGTACATATGGGTCTTCCTCCCACTTCTATGGTCTCTTTGTAATGCAACCCCAGAAGTGGTATTACTGGGTCAAAGGGTATGCAATTTTTTATAGCCCTTTGGGCATAATTCCAGATTGCTCTCCAGAATGGTTGAATCAGTTCACAACTCCACCAACAAT
>CM053583.1:145014985-145026862 GCA_028627135.1 Pseudochirops cupreus
TCCTTTGACCATTTATTAATTGAGGAATGACTTGTATTCTTATAGATTTCATTTAATTCTCTGTATATTTTAGAAATGAGGCCTTTATCAGTGGAAGTGTTAGTCTTTAGCATTTAAATCAGCTACTAGTACACAACAGACATTTTATCAGTAAGAAATACCAATAGCACTTTTTTAAATGAGAGGACAACACTGAAACTTCAATACCTTTTTTTTTTCTTTTTGGAGAAATGATTCTTCTCTTTCTTCTGCTTGGTCAATCACTAAGTCTCTTTTTGTGTCATCACTCTTCAACAGTGTTATACCCCAAGGCCCTGTTCTGAGTCCTCTCTTCACTCTCTACATTTTCACCAATCAGTTGACCTCATCAGTTCCATGAAATCATTTATCATATTTTTGTTAATCCATCACTTTCCACAGTGCTGTCTACATATTGCCAACTGCCTAGTGGACAATTTGAACTGGATATGATATAGGCATTTCAAATCCTTGTTCAAAATCAATATATAATTCATTATTTTTTCCTCACAAATTTGCTCCTTTTCCTACATTTCCTGATTACCCTAGTTCTCTCACCATTTCTTTTTATTTCTTTCAATAGTTACATTCCCATTTCTATAAATTGAGGAGTTTGGATAAGATGATATTAAAGGTCTTTTCCAATTCTAAATACTATGGTGATTATAGGATGCTGAACTAAGGTTTGTGTTTAAGGACAGATGGCATAATTATCAAATTTGCAATGATACAAAGTTCAAAGAAATAGCTAATATACTGAGCAATAAAGATAGGGTTCCAAAAGATCCTGATAGGCAAAAATAATTAGCTGGATATTTGAAAAATATAAAATTAATATAAAATGCTTTTTACTCTTGCTACAAAACCACTTATATGTGCCATGTTCCCTTCTCTCATCAGACACTGCAATCACCCTTGAAAAGACCCTCATCACCTTACGCTTAGACCATTACCAGTCTTCTGGCTGGTCTCCCTGCCTCAAGACTCTCCCAACTCCAATCAATCACCCATTTAAGTGAGAAATTGATCTTCCTAAAATACTGGTCTCATAATCTCCCTCTCTCCCTCCCTCCCTCTCTTTCTCTCTCTCTCTCTCTCTCCTCTTTTGCAAACAAATACACATACACACGCTACTCCCTACTCAGCAAAATCCAGACACCCTCCCCAACTAATCTCCAAGAACAAATATAAATTCTACTATCTGGCATTCAAATATCTTTGAATGTTTCCTAGAACATTACATAGTTAAATGATATGACTAGAGCAGTGGTTCTCAATCTTCCTATGCCACGACCCTTTAATAAAGTTCCTCATGTTGTGGTGACCCCCAACCATAAAATTATTTTCATTGCTACTTCATAACTGTGATTTTACTACTGTTATGAATCATAATGTAAATATCTGATATACAGGATGTATTTTCATTATTACAAATTGAACATAACCAACAGGTTGAGAACTGCTGGACTAGATAATAGAGAGACTATGTGTCAAAGTTTTGATTTATACTTCTTGAATTATTTATTTGGGTACAAAATATAGTCAGGCTGTTTAAATGTTAAAAGATGTTTAATACATAATTATTTATTTGAATTATGAATTCATGTAGCATGTCCATAATAACAGCAACAGACAATGGTTTAGTACAGATTATATGGCAGGTACTGGGATAAATGACAAGATACAATATTTGACTGGTGGAGCTTACATTCTAAGAATAAAAAGAGAAGATCCTGCTGAGATACTTAAAATAACCTACATTAAATACCTGTGTTACATATATGTAAAACAAAGTATGATGTGAGTTCTGAGACAGAAGGTTATTACTAATGGGGTTTCAGAGAAATCTTCACAGAGGAGGTGACATTTAGGTTTTCTTGTAAAGGTCAAATATGAATTCAATATTTACTAAAAGATGCTCCAGAATGAGAGAGCTTTCACAGTTAAAAAGCAGCAACAGGAAAATTTAAAACAGTAATAGCCAATGGGTAGATCAGTCTGAATAGAATACAGAGGTGGGGGACTTGTGACCTTCAAGAAACATGTG
This sequence comes from Pseudochirops cupreus, assembly GCA_028627135.1. NCBI lineage: Eukaryota > Metazoa > Chordata > Mammalia > Diprotodontia > Pseudocheiridae > Pseudochirops > Pseudochirops cupreus. The sequence continues at coordinate 145,017,051 of CM053583.1, forward strand.
GTCTTCTAGATCCTTGATTATTTTATTGTAGTCAAAAACCACATTGAAGGATCAAGAGGGCCACATCCTTAAAGCTGCAGGTCCATCATCCCTGAAATAGAATATGTGGCAGTGATGATGGTATATTAAATGAGGCCAAAAAGCTAGAATGGAACCAGATCTTGGAAAACCTTGAGTGCTTGGAAAAAGTTAATTGGAAGAGTTTTTTTTTGATAGGCATTTGGGAACTCTTTAGGTTTATGCTCTTCATTTATTTAGCAGAAATAAGCATATATTTTGAGAGGAAATATAAGTAGAGGAAGTGAAGAGTAGAGATAAGAAACATTCAGGTGCATCCTCATGGCTATATGACAGTTGGGAAAGAAAGGTAGAGAAGAATTTGTGAAGTGTTTTGAGGTGGAATCAATAAAACTTGATACTTTATTGACTATGAGAAATAAAAGGGAAATGTTGAACTAAAGATAACTACAAGATTGCCAGTATAAGTGATAAAGTACATGGTCAAATAGTAAAGTCAGAAGGAGAAGAAGGTTTAGGGGAAAAGAGAAGGAGCTTGGTTTGGGATCTTTTGAATCTGAGAATTCAGTGAGGCATCCAGGCAGATCTAGGGATTAATGGATATGGATCTGGACTGAAAAGAGAATTAGGAATGGACATACAATATTAGACACTCTCTGGATGGAGATGTTAGTTGCTAGCTAGTAGTATTAAGTCATGAGAGTGATTGGGTTTGCTATGATATAGATGAGAATAGGCAAGGGAGAGGTAAAAGTTTAGTTCCTAGGAGAATACCCACATTAAGAAATCAGAGAAAGACTGAGAAGTAATTGAAAGAGACAGAAAAGGATTGGTTGGATAATCAGGTTGATGACATGGTGTCTTTGAAGCCAAAGTATTAAGTATCCAGTTCAGTTGTTATTCAGTCATTATTTCAGTCAAGTCTAACTCTTTGTCACCCCATTTGGGGTTTTCTGGGTAAAGATACTGGAGTGGTTTGCCATTTATTTTTTCCCCACTCATTTTACAGATTAGGAAACTGTGCTAAAGAGAAATAAGGGATTCACTCAGGGTCACAGAGCAAGTAAATGTCTGAGACCAGATTTGAGCTCAGGTGTTTCTGACTCCAGGCCTGGTACTCTATCCACTGAGTCACTTAGGTGCCCATAGTGTCCAGTAGGATGGCTCAATAGTCTAAATAGCTACAGAGAGGTCAGCACAATGTAGAGGAGAGAAGACAAGAGCTAGAGTAAGAAGGTCCAGTTTCCAAGTTTACCTATGCCATTTACTAAATTTGTGACCTTGGGCAAGTCACTTAACTTCCTTCTTTCAGTCTCAAATTCTTTATATATAAAATGAGGAGATGAAATGGGATGACTTTTGAAGACCTTCATAGTTCTTAGACTTTAATCCTTCTTACATAGCATTCAGGAAGATGAGAACAAATAGAGTCCTCTGTAGTATTTTTGAGAGAATCATTTGCATATGAAGATGGAAATAGAGATGAGATTGAGGGAATGTAAAGAGAGACAATGGTGCTCTGAGAGAAACAACAAATTTCACAAAGTTTAATATTTAAAAGGTAAAGAGAGATAGGATGGCACTATGAAGAAGCATTATCAGTACATACAAAAACACAATTTTAAGCAATGTAGCATGCATTGGTGTATAGGGTATGTTTGGTCAAGACTAGTACCCCTGGTGAGAGGGTTCTTGAACCTTTTTCAGGGGTGCTTTCCACCTTTGGTGTCAGCCTGTTCCACCCAACTCTCATCTGTGGCTGCAAGAAGCTGTAGTATGCACAGTGGTCACAGCCCAGTAAACCATTTTGTCAGACAGGCTAAAAGCAGGTTGAGGGTAACTGAGTGGCTCTCAAACACATTGATGACTTAGACGGGCATCTACCCCAGGCATGTGAAGACTTCTCCTGGTGAAATGGGTGGATAAGAACAATCTGTTCCAATAGCCTTGAAGGCAGCTGAAGTAGACACTGTGGAGTGTTTAGAGCTTGGTTAGACATTGAAGTTGCCAAGTTCATCTACTGCATCTTGAGCCATCACCAGTCATGTTGGTGCTTTCCTGCCACTGGACTGTAACAACTCTGGAGGAGAGAGTGAGTTTGATGACTTTGTGCAACTCTGCTTCACTTAAATTCAATTTATGCAGAAATCAAAAAACATCAGCACCCTTATCATTTTACATATCTCAAAATCCTGTGGCAATAGGCAAGTGATCAAGCAGCAAGTGCAGATACACTGGGAATTGTAGTCACAATCCCGCACACAGACAGCCCAGGCCATAGGTTCTTCTTCACATTGGAATCAGCAGTGGGAGTCAGAAGCCCCTTAGGTGTCTGAGCAGTCTTTTAAGCATCTCATTGCTCACCTTTTGGTGTGTGGAAGGGCTAGACAAGGGTCCTAAAAATTGGCGCTTACCCAACTCTGGCCAGATTATTGCAGCACGTGGGGATCCAATCCTGTGGTCAAAATACAAAAACAATGTACAAAAATGTCTGTAAAGAGGATTCCACTCACCATTGGTACATGGAATGTGTGCACACTTATAGACAACACAGAATCCAGTAGACCTGAAGAGACAAATAGTTCTTGATGCAAGAGAACTCAGCAGTTATTGCACCCCAATAGAAGTCCTGAGTGAAACATGGCTGGCAAATGAAGGTCAGCTTACTGAAGTTGCAGCTGGGTACACATTATTCTGGTGTGATCACAGTGAAGTGAAGTACTATGAAGCTTATGTAGGTTTTGTAATCAAAACTAATCTAGTCAACAAGCTTGTATGCCTACGAAAAGGAGTGAACAACAGATTCAATAACAGGTGATTGCCGCTTGCAAGAAAACACCATTCCACCACTATCAGGGTCTATGACCTCACCATAATACACCCTGAAGAGCTCAAAGAAAAATTTTATGAACACTTGCAGACCCTTCTCATCAATGTCCTTCTCATCATTGTGTGAAAAGAGCACAAGCTCTTCTGGGTGATTTTAATGCTAGAGTAGACTGAGACTACCGGACTTGGCAGAGAGTTCTATGGAGGAATGGAGTTGGAAACTGCAACAGCAATAGTCACTTACTACTGAAGACTTGTGCATCTCATGACCTTCTCATCACCAACACTATCTTCCATTTACCTAAATGCAACAAAATTTAGTGGATACAGCCTTACAGCAAATACTGGTATTTAGTAGGCTATCTGACTGTAAGAAGAGACAGACAGGATGTGAGAGTGACAAAGACATTATATAGTGCAGAGTGTTGAACTAATCATAGTTCAGCTATGTCTTCTCTAAGCTAATTTTCACATTCAACAAGAACAGTGCCTCCAAAGGAAAATGACTACTAGAATAATTAATGTTGCCAAAATAGACATCTTTTCTGAGACAGAACAGTTCTTTGCTTACTTGGAGGGAAAGTTGAGCCAACACACAATTGGCAATGGTGGAACAAAAAAGGAGTGGGCAACTTTCAGAGATTTGATGTATAGCACCTTATTTGTTTATCTGAGTGAGAACACTCACAAACATCAAGACTGGCTTGATGAAAATGATTGGGGAAATTCAGAAGCTTCTAAATGAAAAACAAGAACTCCACAGATTTTACGAGAATGATAGTTCATCTATCTCTAAGAAAGTAGGATTTAGTTTCATCAAAAGTAAAGTACAAGCAAAGCTAAAAGACATGCAGGCTTTTGGTCTCAGTAAGAAGGAAGATGAAATTTTGTTTCATGCTGATAGTAACAAACCAAAGCACTTTTACAAAACCCTGAAGGCTATTTATCGACCAGAAGCTATGGTGCATCTCAACTACTCAGTGCTGATGGAGCCACATTGGTCAGTGATAAGGCCATGATCCTAGAGTGATCGGTTGAACACTTACTTCCACGCTGTTCTTGTCATGTCATTGCCAATTAATGCTAAAGCCATAGATCTCAGATTGAAGTCAATCTTTCCTTGACTGAAGTTCCAACTGAAGAGGTTTTGAATGCCATGAGGCTCCTTTTGAGTGACATAGCACCTGGTGCTGACTCCATTCTAGCTGAGATTTACAAGGTAGGGAGGGGGTTCATTTTTCACATTGTACCATTTTTCTGAAATTTTTCAGTTTATATGGCAAGAGGAGGTTATTCCGCAAGAGTTCAAGGATGCCTCTATTGTCCATTTCTACAAAGGTAAAGGAAATAAATGGTCCTATGACAATCACAAGGGGCTTTATCTCTTACTCACTGCTGGCAAGATTCTTGCCAGAGTCCCCCTTAATAGGCTAATCCTTCACCTGGAAGATGGTTATCTACCTAAGAGCCAGTGTGGTTTCAGAAAAGACCAAGGAATGAATTATATGATGTTTGCTGCCCAACAACTCCAGGATAAATGCCAGGAGCAAAACAGAAGTCTGCACACAGCATTGTTCATCTAACCAAAGCCTTTGATAACATCAGTTATGAGGGCATATGAAAAATTATGTTAAAATTTGGTTGCCCAAAGAAGTTTATTAGTTGTATGTCAATTTCATGATGGCTTACTTGACAGGTTCTGGATAATGGTCAATGCTTTTTTACCTAACTTACCTGCACTTACCTATACTTAACTTACCTATACTAAGTTAACTTACCTGTACTTTCTAAGAATGTACACATTGATAATGAGGTTGCATTGTCAGAGCCAGCTCAGTGTTTGGGAGTCTCCAAAGGAAAGTGTGGGAGAGAAGAGGTATTAGACTGACTACCAAATTGAAGGTCTACAGAGCTGTTGTGCTGAACTCATTGTTGTATGCCTGTGAAACCTGGACAGTATACCAGTGCCATGCCAGGAAATTAAATCACTTCCTTTTGAATTATCTCAGGAAGATTCTGAAGATCACCTGGCAGGATATGATACCAGACACGAAGGTCCTTTCTTGAAATAAGCTGCCAAATATCTAAACCTTGCTTCAGAGAGCACAACTCGAATGGGTTAGCCATGTTGTTCCAATGCAAAATGTACACCTGCCAAAAGCCTATTTTATGGAGAACTCACACAGGACAAGTGTTCAAATGGTGGACAGAAGAAGGATACTCTTGAAGTCTTTCTTGAGAACTTTGGAATTGATTGTATGACATGGGAGACACTCACACAGGACCTCTCAGCATGCTGTACCCACCTCAGAGAAGGTGCGATGCTGTATGAGCAAAGCAGAACTGAAGTAGCACAAAAAAATGCAATATGCACAAATCTAGAGTATCCACCCCAAATATTCACATGGACTTTCTGTGTCCAATCTTTGGTAGAGAATTTTGAGCTCAAATTGTTCTAATCAGCCACAGTCTGGATAAGCTTTTAAAAGACATTTCAGCCTATGTCACATGGTAAAATCTCCATGACATGGCCAGAGGAATTATTGAAAGTATAATTGCTTTGTTTACTCCCTTGACTTACAATTGTGCCATGAAGAAATTAGAGAAAAACTTTGAAGCTGGTACTTCTCCTTTAAGGTCATTTGATTCTGAGTACATGTATCTTTCTACTACATCAGGTTATCTCATTGGGCCTGATGCACATTGCTCACACCTTTGCTTTCTTACCGATGTACAACTTGCATAGTGTAATACAAATTTGGATAATTAAAGAAGAAAAGCACACAATTAGCTTAGATGTTTTGTTATATGAGTTAAGTTGTCACTTTTGAGAATTATTTAAGGAACAAATACCTAGATGGAAATAGCATTACTTTAATTGATAGTTCTCTGACTTTCATTAGATATATATCTGCAAATATGAATTACAATGAGAATTAGCTTTGTTTTCAGAGTCAATATATCTGATCTAAAAAACTGTAATGGGAAAAACAAAACAAAACAAAAACAAACCTTGCCCACAAAATGCCTGATTTAAGGACAAAAATACTTTGTTATTATTGTGGGTTAGACATAGTTTCTCAACTGCTTAAGAGCTGCACTTTTACCAAAGGAGAGTAATGGATTTTTTTATTGACTCTTTCTCTCTGATGATGAAGCTCTTATTTATCAAGAAAAGAGAGCACTATATATTTTTCCTAGTCTTTCCCTTTCTCTCCTGTGTATCTCTGCCTGATAATTGCTATGTCCATTCATCAACCACCAAGGGCAGAAAGCTGCAAATGAGTCTTCTAAAACAAAATCACAGGATAAATTTGCATAGATAAGTAAACACATCTACCCTTTGATCCTGGAATACAGTATCTTTTCTTTTTTAATCCCAAAGCCAAGATATTTAGAATTAATTTTGTTTTTCATAAGGTCAAAATAATTTCAAGTGACATGGTGCCATGAAGAGTTTGGAGTTTTGGACTGTTTGGAGAGGCAGGGTAGGTTTAATTACTGCTCCTGACACTAGGTGTGTGACTATGGGCAAGTTGTATAACTACCCATTTCCCCAGGAAACACTATACAAATGTAAGTAAAAGGAGACTTGTCATTTGAATAAGGGGGTAGGGATAATTCCTACACCAATAAAATTATATACCACAGGCTGAAAATAGAGGCAGACAGAAAGACAGACAGAAACAGAGATATAGACAGAAACATAGAGAAAGAGAAAGGAGAGACAGACACAGAGAGAGAGACAGAGAGAGAGAGACAGAAAGAGACAGAGAGAGAGAGAGACGGAAGGAGACAGAGAGAGAGACAGAGAGAGAGAGTAAGAGACACAGAGAGACAGAGAGAGATTCAGAGAAAGAGACAGAGAGAGACAGAGAGACAAAGAGAGAGAAAGAGAGGGAGACAGAAAGAGAGATAGTGACAGAGAGAGAAAGAGAAAGAGAAAGGAAGAGAGAAAGAATAAGGGGAGGAAGGGAGAAAAGAAAAAAAGAAAATTATAAATACAAAAGAAAAATAGCAATTGAAAACTATTATACCATGGGGACCATACTATATAACTTAATTCAATTAAACTAACGTATATTAGCAACCTACTATGTTCAAGTGACTATGGATAGCATGGCACCAAGGAAAAAATACATACTCATCTACGATCAAGGAGCCTATGTTCTACTAGGAAGACTCCAATGGGTCGTAAAGGACATAGTAAAATTATTATGAAGAAAGAGAAAGAAATAAGAACGGAAAGAACTAGGGAACATTTCACCTAGAAAGTGGCCTCTTAGCTGAACTTTGGTAAAATATAGGAATTTTGATAAATGAAGATGAGGAAGTAGTACAATCTAAGAATAAAGTTAGCTGATGCTAGTGAGTGGGAACTTGGATATAGTATATGGGAACATCCAATTATCTAGTTAGAGGGTGACATAGAAACAAGTGACATTGCACTATGTTTTGCATTATATTTTGTGATTTATGAATAAAAACAAAAGAAAGTCCTTTCCCCCCAATTTTTATATGTAAGCATAAGTATAATAAACAGGTATGTTCCTATGTAAAAATTTTGAATGTAAAGTATTTTAATTTTCCACTTAATCTCTCATTCTTCTTTGAAGAAGCCAACCTGAATCCACCCAGAAATCTGATTAAATTAAACAAAAATTTAAATGGGTGGTATGAACAAGGACCAAAAATACATATAACCTGGGGTACATATGTTGATTTACACACACACACACACACACACATTACACACACATACATGTATATATGCATATGTATATATGCATGCATATGTATGTATGTATATGTTTATATAGTTACCCCATGGGCTATACAGATACAAAGCTGTGTCATACAATACAAGGTCTGAACATTCTGAGCTCTTAGAGGAATTTCTCATCCCTTTAGTTTCTTGTCTTCACCCAAAAAACCTAAGAAATTCATTACAGGTCTGTGCCCAATGTGTTGCGACAAATTCTCCTTGCAGGGACATAGATCACAATGCTCAAAAAGAAAATGTATTTTTAGCTCAAAAAACACAAATATAAATTTTACCAAAGCTCACAGAATTTATCAACATCCATCCATAAACATCCCTTTCCCAGCCACCTTTATAACCTCAGTCACTTCCAGGTACACCCTTTAAGCCTCCTAAATGGTATTTATTTTTATCATTTTTAAGACAGTGGAACCTAATGAAAAAGAATTTAGCTACAAGCTGGTGGTTGTCTTCACCCACTGAGTTTTTCTCCCCAGCACACAGCCAGTGATCCATGCATGCCCTCTTCATTTCATTTATAGTTCTGTGTCACTCCCATCATGCTAGTTTAGACCTTTCTTACCTAATCTATTTCAATTGGCTTGTAAGACTTCACTCTACTCTCAGGTTCTCTCTTCTCTTATTCATCCTCTACATAATTGTCAAAGCAATACTCCTAAAGCAAATGGCTGACCACATCACTCCTCAGCAAGCGCACAAGAAATTCTAGGAAATCTTTTTTTTTTCTTTTTGGAGGAGGAAAGGCAAGGCAATTGGGGTTAAGTGCCTTGCCCAAGCACACGGCCAGTAAATGTTAAGTGTCTGAGGTGGGATTTGAACTCAGATCTTCTGGGCTCCAGGGCTGGTGCTCTATTCACTGCATCACCTAACCACCCCTAGAGACTCTTTATTAACTCTCAAATAAGATACAGTTCCCCCTTTTTAATATTCAAATTCTTCACAAATTTACTTAAACCTATCTTCCCTAATATTCTTATTTAGACATTGTAAGCATTATAAGTTGGGTCAGGCCAACTGATCTTTTCCTCCAATATGGCATCCCATGCTCCCATCAGAGTGTGTCTTTGCACATTCTGTCTCCATATCAAGAATGCACTACCTCATCACATATATATTTTAGAATAAGTCCAAACCATGGGAATCCAAGCACAGGAAATAGCAGAGTAAGGCCAGCATTATGTATTTCTAAACCATCTAACATGTATTAAACAGTATTACTGTTTTTGTTAGTTTCCTGTCTTTTTATGGGTCACTAACAAACATTTTGAGTTTTGAATCCCAACCCTGTTTTCCACATAAGATCTATGATTTTATTGCTTCCTTTTTGTTTTTTTAAATAAATAAATTAATTTATTTTCTTGTTTACATCACTCATTTCCATGAGATTTTGAGTTACAAATTTTCTCCCTATCTTTCCCCTACCCACTACCCTAAAACAGCGATCCCACTGTATAGCCCCTCCCCCAATCTGCTCTCTCCTATGTCCTCCCTTATCACCCCACTGACTTTGCATTAGGGCAGGATGGGTCTCCCTACCACAGTATCTCTATATCTTAATTCCCACTTGGATGTAGTTAATAATAATAATAATAATGTGTACATACATACATATTTTTAACACTTGATTATGTAACTTTAAATTCTAAATTCTTTCCCTTCTTCCCTCGTCACTCACCCCTAATGGAAGGACAGGAAATTCAATATAGGCTGTACATGCGTAATTATGCAGAACATCTCCACAGTGGACATATTGTAAGAGACTGATTATATGTCACTCGTTCCTATCCCGCCACCACCCTTGTTCTATTCTCTACCCTATGCCTGTCACTTTACAGAAGGATGTGCTTCCAGCAACCCTCCCTCTACCCTGCCCTCCCCTCCATCATTCCACCTCTCATCCCCATCCCCCCTACTCTCCTGTGTGGCAAGATACCCAGTTTAGAGTTTATGTCATTCCTTCCCTAAGCCAAATTCAATGAGAGTAAAGTAGACCCTTTCCTTTTTGCCTTCCTGTTTTTCCCCTCCATTGTAACAGTTATCCCTAGCCTCTTCTATAGGAGATTATTAACCCCATTCTGTCTCTCCCTGTCTGCTCTCATTCTAATCCTCTCCTAACTCAGAATTTTGCCTTTTAAATTATAGTCCCTTTCTATTCAGTTGATCCTGTGCCCTCCATGTACAC